>OW386292.2:119679646-120216038 GCA_936432065.2 Rutpela maculata
GTTTTATAGTGGCGGTACCGAATTTTCTTGGAGCCTGCGGAATTGTTTATACAATTATTTTATAATTGCGATCCAAATTCAGGAGACCTAGAAGTGCAAGCTTCGAGTACCCAAAGATTTGGAGGAACGACATTTGTCGGCAAACTTCTGGCCCAAAGGCTTCTATGTAGACAAGTATATATCTAGTAACCTAAACCAAAACCAAAACCGTCACCAACCACTTAATAGGCATAATCCTGCTAACTCTCATCGTTCTCCAAAAAACTTATTTAGTCCAACAACACCATTGATCTAGGCCTCTATTACCAGAATGTTCGTGGGCTCAACACCAAAATTAACACTCTCTACCCCAGCGTCAGTGCATGTCAATATGAATCCATCTGTCTCAGTGAAACCTGGCTCTCGAGCAGCATCTCCAATTCGGAGCTAGTTCCCGAATCATACAGTGTATCCAGATGTGACCGAGACCCTAGCTTAACAGGCCTAAGCCGTGGCGGTGGAGTTCTAATAGCTACTAATGATCATATTCACTCTATGCGCATCGATTTAACACCGATCCGAAATAACTTTCCGAATATTGATATTGTGGGAAGTAAACACCTGTTTCAGCACCACACACTTGCTGTTTTTGTCTTATATATTCCTCCTAACACGTTAACAGGAGAACTCGAACAAGTTTTTGATCAACTGGAAAATATTGTGTGTAACTTTGAGAACCCCGTAATTATAGGAGACTTCAACATTCCTTTATTTAATATTACTGATAATGACCCAAAAAGCCGCATATTATTCAATTTTATGGATTTCCTATCACTAGATCAATATAACAATGTAAAAAATGACAACGGTAGAACCTTTGACTTAGTTCTGACAAAAAGTCAATGTCACTGTCACATTTTTCATGATGAGTCGCCATTAGTCGCGGAAGACAAGCATCCGGCCTTATCTATAACACTAACCATCCACGCTCAACATCTCGACAAATTCCCCTGTAAGACCACACAAACCTTCTACAATTTTCAGAAGGCCGACTGGTCATTCTTATCTACTTTTCAAGATATTAACTCAGCTTGCGATTCTTTTTACAGCTTGTTTCAGGCATTACTAGACGCACATGTGCCGCACTATAAGTCTATTAAGTATAAATACCCAGTTTGGTACAGCACTGAATTAAGAGCGACAAGGAACGTCATCGTAAACAATATAATAAGTGCCATGGCGAAGAATCTTTAAATAATTATAAACGGTCCAGGGCTTCAGCTAAGGCAATCAGTATTCGTGATTACAAACGATATATCGAAAGAATGGAACATTCGATCAAAACCAACCCCACTATGTTTTGGTCTTTTGTCAATAACAAAAAAGGCAAATCTAGGATACCCGGGACAATGCGCTATAATAATGAGGAGCTTCACAACCCTCAAGACATTGTTGAAGCCTTTAGTCGACTCTTTGAGCAAGCTTTTCTTCACTCTGAACCTACACCACTGACATCGATCACAATATTGACGTTAACATGCCAAGTTTAAATGTAATCAATTTATCTGAGGAGGAAATAACCGATTCTATAAAAAAGTTGAAGAACAAAATGACAAGTGGACCGGACAGCATTCCTAACTTCCTTGTACTCTGCCAACCGTTGAGAATATTATTTAACCTATCTCTTAAGTTAGGTACCTTCCCAGATATATGGAAAAAAGGGTTTGCCCCATCCTAAAACAGGGAGATTCCTCTGATATTGCTAATTACAGACAAATTACATTATTGTGCAACTTTGCGAAGGTCTTTGAGATGTGCCTGTATAATCGTATCTACCCCCTCGTTAAAAATGTCATTTCTGTGGACCAACACGGCTTCATGGAAAAACGCTCAACTACTACTAACCTATTATGTTTTACTCAATATCTCTCCGATATCATTGACATGCGAGGTCAGGTGGATGTGATATATACGGACTTCTCCAAGGCATTTGATCGCATTGACCATTGTCTATTATTATCCAAACTTCGACTGTACGGCTGCTCTACCACTCTTGTTCAGTTCTTCTCTTCGTACCTGACAACCCGCCTTAATTATGTCGCTTATAATGGTTTTACTTCTAACTCATATACCGTAACACCAGGGGTACCACAGGGTTTCAATTTAGGTTCGCTATTTTTTGCTCTTTTTGTCAATGATCTCAATGACACTCTTTGCTGCAAAAAGCTTTTTTTCGCAGATGACCTAAAAATCTTTGCGTCAATAAACTCCACAGACGACTGTCATATGCTACAAAGGGAACTTAATAAAGTAGCACAGTGGTGTCATTTAAACTCCCTTGCTCTAAATATAACCAAATGCAAGGTTGTAACTTACTCACGAAAAGATCAACTCATTGAATACGACTATCATATCGACACACAATCTTTGTCCCGTACCGACTCAACCAGAGATCTAGGAGTATTCTTCGATAACAAATTATCATTTGCCAAGCATATCAAGTTAACGGTTTCCTCGTCTATGAAAACCTTAGGTTTTATTTTAAGAGTAAGTCAAGTCTTCCGGGACAATGGCGTCTTAATCAAACTATTTTATTGCTATATTCGGTCTAAACTCGAGTACTGCTCACTTATTTGGAGCCCTATCTATGATTATCAAGTCAAATTAAACGAGACAGTTCTTAGAAAACTCTTAAAACTACTCTGCTTCCGCACTGATGGTAGATATCCAAACAGAGGCTGCGACCAGACTTATCTGTTAAATAGGTTCAACTTCGACTAATTACAATTTAGAAGGCAATTTTATGCTGTAAAATTTTTGTATTTGCTCATACACAACAGGGTTGACTGCCCTCCTGCACTAAGCCAGTTGAACTTTTTGGTTCCAAGAGCGGCAAGTCGCAACCCTCTCACATTTTATTGTCAACCGGCACGAACCAATATAATGCTGAAGTCTCCTATATTCGTTATTTGCACTAACTACAATTCAATTTGTGATACTTGTGATATATTCAACTGCACGGTCAATACAATTCATAGAGTGAAATTACTTAGAGAAGATAACATCAGCACAAACCGATATCGCTAGCACGTGCCGATTGTCTAAGTCATGTTCGGTATTTATTGTATATTTATAGTGAATATTCAACCGTTTTTATGTATAAAACAGATGAAATGAAATTTATTTTAATTGCGACTGTCCAATATTATTAATAGTAAGTAAGTAAGTAAGTAAGTAAGTAAGTAAGTATTTATTGGTGTCACAAATTACAAAATTTTACACAGGTCAAAAAATAGAAATTAACAAAATACATAGTTTTGTTGTTACAAATCGTATGACAAACTACAACAAAATAGTTATAGTATTACACATTAGACATTAGCTTTATCACAAAATGACAATTAAAATAAGCTATTGATAAAAATAAAAGAAACAGTCAGTCAATCACTTAAATTTTACAAATACAAACACGTTAAAATTAATTGAAACAAGATGAGGCTGTATTAGCAAACAATATTTTTTATGTTATCATGAATTTCCTGAGTTGAAAAAAATCCATTTTCTACAAGAAAGTTTTTAATTGTAGATCTGAATCTGACCGGTGGCAGCGCCTTAACACTTTTAGGTAATAAATTGTATAGTTTTATGCCATAAAATCTGGTGCCAGTTTGTCCTCTGGTGAGTCGTGTAAATTCTGTGCAGATATTTTCTCTATATCTAGTTTGACGTTCATGCACATTTGTGTGAGAATTAAATTTCTTCAGATTATCATGAATATATGTTATACATTGCAGTGCATATATGCTAGATACCGTAGGTATTTTAAGTGTTATGAAAATATTTTTTGTCTCGTCTCGATATCCTACGCCACCAACTATTCTGATTGCCCTTCTCTGTAAACGAAATATTCTATTCGTACCAGCTGAATGCCCCCAGACGAGGATAGCATACGATATACGGGAATGAATTAAAGCGAAATAAGCAGTTTTTAAAATATCTGGTGAAACTGAGTTGGACAATTGTCTAAGACAGTAAATATTTTTGGTAATCTGATCTGCCAGATAGTTTATATGACTGTCCCACTTTAGAGAATGATCAATAGAAACTCCCAGAAATTTATAGCTGGCAGGATTGTCTGGTATATTATTTATAACACGTGTACTTGTGACCATTTTTATAGTTTTTGTCTCGTTTAGTGCAAGAGCATTAGGTGTGAACCATTCTTTAGCTTTTGACAGCGTGTCATCACACTTTAAGAATAGAGATTCTAAACTCTCATCAGTCATTAGGAAAGTAGAATCATCGGCATAAAAAATACAAGTGACATTTTCCAGGGCATTTGGTAAATCGTTTATATAAATGAGGAATAACACCGGGCCCAGGATTGAACCCTGTGGTACTCCTGATCTAATATCCAACTGATCCGATACTTTTCCACTTAGTCTTACTGACTGTTTACGATTTTCAAGGTAAGATTTAATAAGAGCAATACTTGAATGGTTAAAATTATATTTTGACAGTTTTTCAATTAATAAAGTGTGTGACACACAGTCAAATGCCTTGCTTAAGTCACAGAACACAGTAGCAGTGTACTGACCTCTTTCAAAACATCCTAAGGTATGTTCGGTGAACTTTAAGATAGCATCCGTTGTTGACAATTTTTCGCGGAATCCATACTGGAATTTATATAGAATATTATTATTTTCTAAGTACTTCGTTATTTGAATTTTCATTGCCCTTTCAAAAATTTTTGAAATAATTGGGAGTATTGAAATGGGTCTATAGTTACTTATGTCATCTGGGTCACCTTTTTTAAAAATTGGAACAACAGAGGCTATCTTCAATTCATCTGGAAATGTACCTGTCCTAAAACATTCATTTATCAGTTTGGTAAGTGGTATTAATATATGGTTTTTAATAGCTTTTAATAAGGTAGTGTTTAGGCCATAAACAACTTTACTATCCTTATTTTTTAATGAATTTATGATATCTCTGACTTCATTATATGTGATCTCACGAAATGTAAAAGGTTCTCTGGTATGAGTTTGTTCTACGTAAGACAAAGGGTCGATGTCTAACTTAGGAAGTTTACTGACGACTTCTTCACCAACATTGACAAAAAAGTTGTTAAAATTATTTGGATCAATACAGGGAGTTTTCCTATGTTCATTTTTATTTCTATGTGAGTTAATTATGTTCCATGCAGTTTTTGCAGGGTTACTGGAATTTTTCACATTGTTGTCATTAGACTTTATTTTTTCAAGTTTAAGTGCTTTTCTGTAATTACCTCTATATTCATTTCTTATCCTATTATTATTTGGAGTGTTATGCATTTTACAAACATTATTTAGGAAATGTAAATGTTCACGCATTTGACGTAGATTTTCTATATACCAAGAAACATTAGACGAATTATTTTTGACATATATCTCTTTTTCTGGGAAAGAAGTATAGTAAGCCTGCAATAAAATATTTAAAAACACCTGAAACTTTTCGGTAGTATCAAGGTTAGGGTCATCAATAAACTCCCATTGACAATTAGATATTTTTACAAAAAAATTTTGTTTACCATCAGCTGTGATGGGTCTAATTATTTTTTGATAATATTTATTTTTATGCTCATATATAGGTATCTCAAGAACCTGACTATTATGATCCGATAACAGTGGCTCGATGTTGTAAGCATTATAATCTTCTAATGAAAAGTTTATAAAGATGTTATCGATGCAATAAACGAAAATAGTAAACGTAGTAGTTTTAGTATGTTATCTTCTCTAAGTAATTTCACTCTACTTCTCTTAAGAATTGCAGCGTCCCATAATGTTAATGTTAAAATAATATAAACATGTAGGGCACTTGTAATTAATTTTGTATTGTTTGTCACTTATATGTATGTATGTAGCTATGTATTTTTCTTCTTTTTTTGTTGCTTTCTTGTCCTGTAATTGGTTCTTTTGTACTGTTGGACAAATGTATTGAATAAATAAATAAATAATGGTTGCAATAGCTTTTACAAAATATCAACAGTGACTAAAGAATTTTACATTTTAGCAGTCGTAATAACGTTTTGAAAGTGTTTCTGGGACTAATTTTGTTTTATAAAATCTATGTCGGAAACATTTCTACAGCTTTTATAAAATACCCAATCGCTAGTTGGGATGTTTTCGAGTTCGGACGAGTGTGTTCGTATAACTACTAAGTGGTACAAAAAATTGTTTTTCCACATTTTAAATATGGTTTTGCTAAACAGTCATGCCCTCTACCAGATACACGAAAAAAATTAAAACTGCCACATTCCAGATCGAACTTATTACGGAATTATTAGAGCAGTATCAAACAAGAAAATTATGTACTGATGGAGCGACTATTATTGAAGGAAAACAATCTGTTGCGGTTTACAGCAAAGTTTCAAATATATCGGGGAAAAGGGTATAACGAAAGTGCACTGTCTGTAAGAAACTGAAAATGCGGAGGGAAAGCACTTACATGTGCAATGAGTATGATGTATGTAGATTTATGTATTGTACCATATGTTTTGGTAGATATCACACTGTGAAGTATTTTTAGATGACATTCGTTTTTTGGAAAGAAAAATTATTGTTTTGTATCAAGCTAAAAAAATTAAGGACAAATAACTTTTTATATTTTTACATAATATATAAATATTAATCAATTAATCAGATATGCTTTATTGTCTAAAAAATACAAACGATTTGTATTGACAAAGCCAGACATAAATCTACATATAAAACTTCCTAGTATAAAATACAAACATAATAACACAAGACAAACGTGTATTTTTGTATAAAACAGGGACTTAGTCTAAATAATCAAACAATAAAATAATAAAGTCAATCAAATATGTCCTGAAAGGATTCATCTACTCAATAATAAGCTTTACTAAATAACAATTACTTCACTTCTTTTCTAAATTTAATTTCGCTTATAATTCGCCTCAAATTTATAGGAAATGATTGAATATTTTTTGCCGTTATATAAGATGGAATTCTTTGTCTGTGCTGATGATGGAATGCGAAGAATATTTTGTCATGTTTCATGAATAAATATCATTTTCATCATAACACCAGAACTTCATTCCTACCTGCCAATAGAAATGGTTGAAAATTGAACACAAGTTAGTCACACAGTATAAACAACACTAGCAATGGCAAACAAATAAACTTCGTCAATTACTTGACACTTTTCGTCACTATAACGCGTTGCACAGTGGTCGAAATACCTAATTTACGGGGACATTTGTCACAAAATGAAAGTCCTTGAAATCAAAAACATCTGTTGTAGAACTATAGACAGACAATTATCCTAGAAGGGCACGCAACAGAAATGGGAATTCTTGGAAGTATAGGGCGGTACTGAACCAGGTAAGCCAGCACAAGAAAGAATATGCTCAGTTACGTTTAGTCGCCGCTATTAAACGGTTGTGTAGAAGTTGTTTCCACAAGTACCCATAGTGTTTTATTGTGAAAATTTCTATCTCGCCATGGCTGCTAGTTCTTCAAGTAAGTTTTGAAATAACTTTCAAGTCTATATAATGTTTGGCTGCTTATATTTTTGGTTTTTATAAATTAAATGAAAAAAATCATTTTCTTAACTGTTGTTTAAATTTTATTAGAGTAAAAAAAAAAAATTTACATTTATTTGGCCTAAAAATAGCATAGTTTTATTAAACATTTATCTATCTATCAAATGATACTACTCGCAATGTGCGTGGGTTCAGGGAAGTAATTTTTTTTAACCATTTGTTTCCAGGTGTCAATCTGGGAGTGAAAAGAAATCAATTGTTTGATTTTCTTTCTGAGGAAGGCCCTCTTTCTCAGGCAAATACGATACCTGCGAAGCAGAAGATGGTTGATTTCATCAAATTGCTAATACCAAGTATTCCAGAAGAAGAGATTTTGGCCAAAATTAAAATATTTTCGTGCAATTTTACAAATCGATGGAAGGCAAGTGGAAGAAATAAGAAAAGCTTTTTGAAAAAAAATGAAGGTTGGCTGGGAGAAGAAATAAAATTAGGCACTCCGCAACATCTAGTTAGTGTTACACCCACTAGAGGTTTAGTTCGTCGAGCCAGAAAAGAATTCGAAAGCACGAGTACAAGAACAAAGAGAAGGCGAACGAAGAATCTGGTAGGGAGTCATAGTTCCGAAGAACTTCTATTTGCGGCTCAAACAAGCTTCATTAAAAAGGGCCAGAGAAATGTTGCTCATGTAATGAAGAAAGCCCTCGCTCGTTAAGAGCAATGAAGAGAATAAATCCCTCAAAATTAAACTGGTGAGCATACTATCCGGAAGAAGCTGTGGCATTTATTATTGATACTAAAATGTCCAAATCACAGTACATAAAGATGAGAAAAGGAGCAAAAGAGAGAAATTGCGACATCTATCCCGCATACGAAAAAGTATTGTAGCTAAAAAAAGTGCTACCCCAAGGATATAAAAATTACTGAGAATTTGGGAGAAGTGAAATTACAAAGTCTTCTCGATCACGTCGTTCAGCGTCTGTCAATAGTTCAGAATGAGGTTATTATTCGCGTTATAAAAGATAAAGATATATCAGCATTAGAAATTTTATATAAATGGGGCTTTGATGGGAGCTCTGGCCACTCGGTATACAAGCAAAAATTTCTGGAGAGCTCAGATGCTAAAGATTCAGATATATTGTTGACGTCAATTGTACCTTACGAGTTATTACAAAAGCTGAAAATTCTGAAGAAATAATTTGGATGAATCCTCGTCAACACGATTTTGTATGCCAATAAAAATTCAATTTATAAAAGAGACGCAAGACGTTATACTGCAGGAAAATGAATATATGGAAAGCCAAATCTTAACACTTACACCAACCTGCATAAAAATTGATGGGAAGGATATCAATGTACATCATATCTTACTAAATACGATGCTGGATGGGAAAATAGCCAATGCTCTAGCTGAGAATCCATCAACACAGAGCTGCTATATTTGTAAAGCAAAACCAAGCCAAATAAACGATATAAAAGCCCTTATAAAAATGCCTTGCAATACGAGTACGTTTCAATAAGGATTATCTACACTACATGCACATATCCGATTTTTTTGAATGCATATTACACATTTCATACCGAAGAGGTATGAAATCCTGGCAGGCTCGAGGCCTAGATAACAAATCTGCACTTGAAGAAAAGAAAAAAGAGGTTATTACAAAATTTCGTCTGCTTGTGGATGTCGTTAAACAGGGCAGTGGAACTACTAATGACGGCAACACAGCCCGGCGATTTTTCCAAGAGCCTAAAAGGGCCGCAGAAATTACCGGGGTTGATGAAACCTTGATATCACGATTCTCAGTCATTTTACAAGCAATATCTTGCGGTTACGAGCTACACACTGAGTCATTTCGAAAGTATGCTCACGACACAGCAGAATTATTAGTCAAATTATATCCATGGCATAAAATGCCAGCTAGTGTCCATAAAATATTAATTGATGGGGCTGATGTTATGGACACACTTCTGCTCCCAATAGGACAGCTGAGTGAAGAAGCTTTAGAAGCAAGGCACAAAGAATGCCGTTACTTTCGAGAACACAATACCCGAAAAATGAGCAGGAAAAAAAATATTGAAGACCTATTGCATGCTCTGCAGATATCATCAGATCGGCTTATTTCCAGTTTAAGACCTTTACCGAAAAAGAAAATAAACTTATTACCCCAACAAGTAATTAACCTGCTTCAAATTCCCACTAAGAAATTATTGCATGATCGCCAAGATTCAGATGAGTCATCAGTAATTGAAGAAGTCTCTGGATTCTTCAGCAAGTGATTTAGATTCACTTTAAAATACACGAGTAGAATTTTAAACTGTGTTAATATTAAAATACAATTAAAAAAATCATGACCGTAGTATTTATTTGCATGTCTTCTATTGTTCTGACAACAAAGAATTAATTTCAAGCCTCTTATAAATACCATCCTGGGCTATAGATATTTTTACTATTTTTGACGTATTTACAGATTTACTATCATATTCACAAAATTTCAGATTTCTGAAGCGAAATATATTTTTCAACTCACTCAATAACCACCCCTCTGATTCATAGAATTTTTTTACTATTTTTGTTGAATTTATAGGTATATTATTAAATTCACAAAATTTCAGAATTTTTAAGCCAAATTTATATTTCAACCCTCTCAAAAACCACCCCCTTGATTCATAGATTCTATTTACTATTTTTGTTGAATTCACAGGTATAATATTATTGAATTTACAAAATTTTAGGATTTTTAAGCGAAATTTATATTTCAACCCTCTCAAAAACCACCCCCTTGATTCATAGATTTTTTTTACTATTTTTGTTGAATACACAGGTATAATATTATTAAATTTACAAAATTTTAGAATTTTTAAGCGAAATTTATATTTCAACCGTATCAAAAACCTTGATTCATAGATTTTCTTTACTATTTTTGTTGAATGCACAGGTATAATATTATTAAATTTACGAAATTTTAGAATTTTTAAGCGAAATTTATATTTCAACCCTCTCAAAAACCACCCCCTTGATTCATAGATTTTTTTTTCTATTTTTGTTGAATTCACAGGTATGATTTTATTAAATTTACAAAATTTTAGAATTTTTAAGCGAAATTTATGTTTCAACCCTCTCTAAAACCACATTTTTTTCACTATTTTTCCGTTTTCTTAAAACTATTTGGAGCTTTTTTACAAATTTCTACAGTCCTCCTAAAGATAGAAAATCGACCACTGTGCGTTGTGGGAAACATATATCGGTAACCGCACTGGTGGAGCGACTCTATTTATACAGAGCCGCAGTCAAAAGGTCTAACATAGCTACATCTGAATAACTTTTATGGGTCAGTTTATGTTGTTTTAGATATACCATACTTTTTGCTTTATATGAACAGAGGTCACACTTAAACATTGTTAACTCTAAATACTTTTATGAGTTAATTTGTGTCATTTGAGATCATCCAGACGTTTTGCCTTATGCGGGCACAGTTCACATTTGAACACTGTTAGGTCTGAAGTATTTTTATGCACCAACTTGTGTCGTTTTAGATAATACTGATGTTTTGTCTCAAATGAACACAGTTCACATTTAAACATTGTTAACACTGAAGTACTTTTATGCGTCAATTTGTGCCATTTAAGATTATGCCGATAGTTTGTCTTATATGTACACAGTTCACATTTAAATATTAGGTTTCTTTGGTAGTCAAGTCCAGAATGTCCTAGACTTGAACTAATTGGTTCCGACGCGTTTGTTATATTTTTGAATAAGCTGGATTTTAAGAACTGTGCGTTTGTTATAGTAGTTTTAGGACAAATTGAACCAGTCCACACTACAACATCTCTCGAGGTGATGCAACGAGGACTGTTTAAATCCCACCGACGGGAATCAACTATTTCAAACGTAAACAAAACAAATAACCTGTAAATTGATATATCATACAATTCTTACACATTTCCATCATGTTTATGATAATTTTGCACATTTTTAAATAAATGGATGATTACTTTGCTTATAGATTAATTAAAGCTGAATAATGTTTCGCAGAATAAAATTGCACATAAGCGGGAACAGTTCATTTAATCTTGGCACGTTTGTTAATAAACTTCAGTTCCTATTTGTCTTGGACTTGTTCTAATAAATACTTATCGTCTGGTATGTTCTGCCCAGTTGGTTCTAGAACTGGACTACCAAACAAACCTATTGTTAACTCTGATTTACTTTTATGGCTTAATTTGTGTTGGTTAAGATCATTCCGGCGTTTTGTTTCATATGGACACAGTTCACATTTAAACATTGTTACCTCTGAAGTACTTTTATGGATTAATTTGTGTGATTTAAGATTATTTCGATATTTTGTCTCAAATGGACACTGTTCACATTTAAACATTGTTAACCCTGCTTTACTTTTATGGGCTAATTTGTGTTGGTTAAGATCATTCCGGCGTTTTGTCTCATATGGACACAGTTCACATTTAAACATTGTTACCTCTGACGGACATTTATGGATTAATTTGTGTGATTTAAGATAATTTCGATATTTTGTCTCAAATGGACACTGTTCACATTTAAACATTGTTAACCCTGCTTTACTTTTATGGGTTAATTTGTGTTGGTTAAGATCATTCCGGCGTTTTGTCTCATATGGACACAGTTCACATTTAAACATTGTTACCTCTGACGGACATTTATGGATTAATTTGTGTGATTTAAGATTATTTCGATATTTTGTCTCAAATGGACACTGTTCACATTTAAACATTGTTAACCCTGCTTTACTTTTATGGGTTAATTTGTGTTGGTTAAGATCATTCCGGCGTTTTGTTTCATATGGACACAGTTCACATTTAAACATTGTTACCTCTGACGGACATTTATGGATTAATTTGTGTGATTTAAGATAATTTCGATATTTTGTCTCAAATGGACACTGTTCACATTTAAACATTGTTAACCCTGCTTTACTTTTATGGGTTAATTTGTGTTGGTTAAGATCATTCCGGCGTTTTGTCTCATATGGACACAGTTCACATTTAAACATTGTTACCTCTGACGGACTTTTATGGATTAATTTGTGTGATTTAAGATAATTTCGATATTTTGTCTCAAATGGACACTGTTCACATTTAAACATTGTTAACCCTGCTTTACTTTTATGGGTTAATTTGTGTTGGTTAAGATCATTCCGGCGTTTTGTCTCATATGGACACAGTTCACATTTAAACATTGTTACCTCTGACGGACTTTTATGGATTAATTTGTGTGATTTAAGATAATTTCGATATTTTGTCTCAAATGGACACTGTTCACATTTAAACATTGTTAACTCTGATTTACTTTTATGGGTTAATTTGTGTTGGTTAAGATCACTCCGGCGTTTTGTCTCATGTGGACATTGTTCACATTTAAACATTAACCCTGATTTACTGTTATGGGTTAATTTGTGTTTGTTAAGATAATCCAGACGTCTTGTCTCATATGGACACAGTTTACATTTAAACATTGTTACCTCTGAACTCATTTTATGGATTAATTTGTGTGGTAGAAGACTAGTTCGGCATTTTGTCTCAAATGGACACTGTTCACATTTAAACATTGTTACCTCTGAAGTACTTTTATGGCTCAATACGTGCTGTTGAAAACAATTCTTATATATCGTCTCATATGAGCATACATCACACTTAAATTTTTTAATTTCTGACGGACTTTTATGGGTCAATTTATAACGTGAGATATTACTCCAACGTTCTGTTTCACATGGACACAGTTCACACTTATGCATAATTAGCTCTGAGGTGGTTTTATAGGTCAATGTGTCAAGAGAATTAACACATTTTTTATGTCTTCTTTGCAACGTACACACTGAAGAATCCAAAGACCCATCATCACTTTCAATTATGGTGGAAGGTTCTTGAAGGCTGAAAATAAATATTATTATTCTCATATGTGTGTATTGTAGAGTCCTTGGTCTATTTTCAAATCTCTACTAGTAAAAGTCATATATGACTGGGAAAATATCTACCGAAATTTGCAGGACTCTAAATATGTTTTTTCGAATGTATTCTATAATTTTCAGTAGCATGTTCAACGAGTGGGTAAAGACCACATGACATTATATTCTCGCATCTGACTTAATGACAGCAGCAAAGTTTTATAAAAATGGCTAACTTGTGGGAAGTAAATATGTTTGCTACAATAGAAAACTTCGAGTTTCAAGATGTGGGTAGATCAATATAGACGAAGGTATTACAAGAAATATAATCCATTTGAACTGAATGATCAGCAGTTTATAAAAGTGTTTAGGTTAAGTACAGACTTAGTAATAAATCTAATAGAATTGATTAGACCATTTATACAAAGGCAAATGAGAAAACGAAGGTAAGGCTATGCTATATTTATGTGACTTACAAGAATGTAAATTTTTAAATAAAGCACGTATTATACAAAAAAATTCTTTTATTTTGTATATAAAATATTAATGAGTAAAATAGAGAAATGAACGATAAATAGGTAAACTTAATAGGGAATTTACTAGACAAAACGAGTTTTCTCTACTAACTCCACCAAACTATTTTTCTGCTGTTAGCTGCAATAACTTTTTTGTTTCCATTAAAACACTATTATTATGACTACTAACATGTAAAAAAACAACGTTCGTTTTCTACATCGATTCTACTGACATTCAGCGCTGTCAAGTACTTTTTGTCTTAATAAATAAGAGTCTTTATACAGTGTCCATATACTTCGTTTTGCGACATATTTGTCGAGTGGTATTAATCTGTGCCATGTTAGACAATACAAGTAATCTTACTTTTTCAAGAAACTCCAACCTGTTAAGCTTAAGGATAGACTAGTCTAAAATGGTCTTGTCATATGTATCGGATGTTTGTACAAAATTATCAAAAACTTGTTTTGCCTTAGTTGTTACATCTAAGCACTGCAGTTTATCTATATCAAAACAATTATATTTTGCCTCTTTCCATTCAACTATTAAATATGCCATAGTACATTGGGGATTAGCAAGTGAAGTACATAGTGTTTTTGTTCTGCAAAAATGAGCTATATGAATTTTGACTAAATTGAATTATATTGAATCGTGCAGAGGGACTTTTCCATATTTTGTATTTGTTAATACTTAATTGTACTGCACTGCTGCCTTTCTTTTTCATTTATATGATGGTATTGATTTGAAATTTTTTTGAGTAAGGTTTCTTATTCTTACATTTATAGCCCAGTACATGTCAAACATTATACTGACCCTCTAGTTAGTAATCCACAGAGTATGATATTTCTCCCTTTCTCGGAGGAGGAAATGTTGAAAATTTTTTCAAAATTAAAAAGTAAATCTAGTACCAGACCTGATGATCTACCAACCAATATTATAAAAGAATTTTGCAATGAACTACTAGCACCAATAACCCATGTCATAAACTTCTCATTTGAATGTGGAACATTTCCAGAAGGCCTGAAAGTTGCAAAAGTAATACCTGTTCACAAAAAGAACTCAAAGAATCACGTAGACAACTACAGACCAATTTCCTTGACGTCAGCAATATCAAAAATTTTTGAATACTGCATGTTAGAAAGACTCGACTCCTTTATTGTGAGATACGGCCTAATACCTAACGAACAACATGGATTTAGGAGAAACAAATCAACAACAACAGCCACTACTGAATTTTACATGTATATCCTTGATGAATTAGACAAAAGAAGGTGTCCAGTTGGTGTCTATTGCGATCTTAGCAAAGCCTTCGACTGCGTCCCACACCCTCGGCTACTCCACAAGCTGTGGGTGCTGGGCATAAGAGGCAGTGCACACAACTGGTTTAAATCCTATCTCACAAATAGAAAACAATATATTGAGATATCTCACAATGAAGGGGATGGAAGTAGCAGTAGGTATTGCTCTGATACTCTGAATGTAGAGGTAGGAGTACCTCAGGGAAGTATTCTTGCGCCTGTACTATTCTCTCTCTATGTTGCTGATATTGCAAAACACTTATCAGATTATAAAATAACGATGTACGCAGACGATCTGTCAATATTAATTTCAAGAGAATCCCATGAATCAAACCAAGAAGCTTGTAATAACTTAATGAAAAAAATAGAACAGTGGTTCTCGATAAACTTATTATTCTTAAATTCAAGCAAGACCGAATACTTATTGTTTCATACCAGACAAAAACAAGTACTAAACATCGACATAAGCATAGGTGAAACGAACATAGAGAGAAGTAGCACTGTGAAATTTTTAGGTGTAACAACAACGGACAATCTTGAATGGACCAGTCATATAGAATTTATTATTAAAAAATTGAACACGAAAATTTATCAAATAAGGTGTATACGTTCTTTACTCAACACTGAAGTATTAAAAAAACTTCTATTTCGCTGAGGTACAATCTAGTCTACTGTACGGAATTATACTGTGGGGAGCCTCTCCAGCAGCAAAAACATTATTTTCAGCCCAAAAAAGATGCATACGTACTATGCTAAATAAAAGTCAAAGCGACTCATGTAGGCAATTATTCTCACATCTCAATATTCTTCCTCTGTGTTGTTTGTATATTCTAGAAGTTGCATGCTATATTTTTAAAAATAAACATAACTTTCAATGTCACAGGGACTTACACAAGTATGACACAAGAAATGGCGCTGCTCTGTGCACACCTCAAAATTCTCTAAATATAACCCTAAAAGGACCCTTAAGTAATGGTATTAGAATCTTTAACAAAATTCCAACTTACATAAAGGAGCAACCTACCTATTTCAGATTCAAAAAGTCATTAAAAAATTATCTGAGGATTGGACTATATTATAACTTAGACGAGTTCTTCTTATGAGAACTTCTCTGGATAACTGCATTGTTTATCATTGTTATTGTCATTAGTGTTCAATGTTGAATTTTATAGTATTGTATGTATTTATCTTTTCTTTAAAAATGTATTTTTAATATGTCTCACAAACCCATGTAGTTTGCTAAATTTGTATTTGACTTGTTTTATACCTTGTTCTTAGGTCTTTAAACCAATAAATTCTATCTATCTATCTATTTAAGATATTGATGAAATTCCTTAAACTTAAGTACATTTGTACCTACTGTTTTCTGAAATTAATAAATATTGTGATTATCATAGACTTGGTACCATAACGTACTTATCTTCTCCTCACCTCATAAGTGTTGATGAAGGTATATGACGGCACCGGTACTGACGTCATGTGATGTTCGTTTACTTTTGTGAACGAGAATCATATGACGCAACTAGCTCAGTTCAGGCCTGTACAACCTACAGGATAAGAGGTAGCGAACCCAACATTCCTTCTTTTTTTCATTATGTTTCGAATTTTTAGTTTATTTTTGTTATTAGTGTGAAAGTAGGATACTTATTTACTTATTTACTAACAGGTAAACAGACCCTCTTATATTTATACACTATAACAAATGCATAATACACTCTGAATGTTTCATTTCTATAAAAATAATTGGAGAAGTACAAGACCTATTATACTATTGACGAATATTTCAATGAGAACCAATTTTAACATTTTTTTTTATAGATTTTACTGTTTTTGTATATAGCTTATTTTAGCATCTTAACTATCATATGTTCGTAAAAGTACAGTATACATTTATAGTCTTAGTCCTAGTGTGTAGTTAAATATTTTTATTTGTATATTAGTTTTCTGTGTTAATGTCATGTATTATTAATATTTTTTTCTGTTTTTTGACTTGTTCAACGCCTATTGGGCAATGTATTATTTTTTTACATTTATTTATTTATCAACTTTGGGATACAAACAGAATAAAAATTCCACAAAAGTACCCACTAGGTATAAATAAGCATTTAGTGGGAAAATAAATAAGAAAGAGAATATATATAAAAAAGAGGTTATAGATAAATTACAAATATTTAAATAACATTTAAATGAACAGACCTTATTATAATGACTAGCAAAACTATGACAATAATAAGAATAACAAATAATTTGTTACAATTAACGGTTATACAGTGTCTCAGAAGCACAAAGACACGACTCCATCCCCGACGCAGCAGAGCCAAGGACACCACTGGGTTCCAAGAATTTTAGTAACCAATAGCGTCCATAGCCCCACAACGCCGAAAACGAACTCGCACCCCCGAGCCGATATCAAAACTCATTAACAAATAACGAAAAATATTCAAGAAACAATGAGAAACATCTTTTTTAAACGGTTCTTTAGAGAAAGTGACGTTCCAAATATGTCAATTTAAGCACAATAATTATTAAAATGTCTTACTATGCGACACAAAGGTAAATTAAGGCTCAAATTTGTGCGACTAAAAGGCTGCATAAATAAATTACTATTTCTAAAATTCCTAGTTGGGGTGTACAAATGAATAGATGATAATAAATTTGAGCAGTCTATCAAGTTGTTTAAAATTTTGTGTAATAATAGTAAATCAGCAATAATACGCCTACCGCGTAGAGAGATACCAATTTAAAATGTAGTCTTAAAGTTTTATAATTATTAATAGTTTCATGTAAACTGAATCTACTTGCCAAAAATTTTAATAATTTATTTTGGATATTTTCAATTCTACTTATGTAACATACGTATTGTGGGTTCCAAACCGATGAGACAAAATTTAGTTTACTATGTACAAATGCATAATAGACAGTTATAATTGAATTTGGATTCTTAAAGTTTCTACAATTTCTGATAATAAAGCCCAGCATTCTGTTAGCCGCATTGATCATCTTATCTATATGTGGTTGAAAAGACCATTTTTTATCTAATATAACACCTAAGTCTCTCACTTCACTTACTGTCTTGAGGTTTTCGCCATTTATATTATAATTACAATTTATAATATTACGATTCTTTGTAAAAGTTATTGAGCAACATTTTTCAATGTTAACAATGATATCTTTTTGTGTACAATAAGCACTTAGTCTGTTTAAATCACTTTGAATCTTATCGCAATCCTCAATTGAATTTATTGAAAGAAATAATTTTAAATTAGCATACATTAAAAAATTGGAAAACATGAAGCATTTATTTATATCATTAACATAGATATTAAAGAGGAGCGGTCCAAGGTGGCTTCCTTGAGGAACGCCAGAAGGTACATTAAAAGGATCAGACTTATGTCCAAGAACCGTAACTATTTGTGTTCTATTAGAAATGTATGAATAGATCCAACGCAGGATGTCGCCTCGTATACCAACCTCAGCTAACGATAACATTAGTTTTGGGTGGTTAATTCTATTAAATGCCTTGCTGAAGTCAGTATACACGGCGTCAACCTGCGTGCGATTATCCATAGCATGACCTATGTATTCCGAATAACAGATCAAATTACTTTCAACAGAACGTTTAGGAAAAAACCCATGTTGTTCGTTTATAATTAAATTCTTAACTTCACTTAGAATAATATTATGTACAAATAACTCTAACATTTTGCCAAATATACTCAATTTACTGATAGGACGATAATTTGTTACATAATTCTTTGCACCACCTTTGTGAATTGGTATCACAAATGCCATTTTCCATTTGTCCGGAAAATGGCCTATTTTTAAGGACATATTAATAATAATAATAATTTTTAAAGGAATACATAAACTTTCTTTGCATTGTTTAATGAAATAAGGAGATAAACCATCTGGGCCCGGTCCTTTCTTTATGTTCAGTGAATCGATAGAACTCTTTATCTCTGATGTACTAATATAATCATGATTGGACTGTGCATTAGTAAAAAAATTGCTAGGTAAAGTATCATTACATAATTACTGTATACACTACTAAAAGGTACAAATTTCAGATTGCCCATAAACAGCCTCATCATTGTAAAGCATACCAACTGGAATATTATTGTCACATTTCTTTTTATTTGAAATAAATTTCCAAAATATGTTCTTATTACTAGATATGTCGGATTCAACATTTTTACTATAATTGTTATAATCTTCTTTAATCAATTGTTTAGATTTTGCCCTTAGAATGGAAAATCTTTCATAATCCGGCACATTACTGAATTTTTTCCATTTTTTGTGGATTTTGTTCTTCTCTTTAATAATTTTAATGGTCATAGCTCTAAAATAAGTAGGAAATCTAGTGCTTTTTGGTTTATATACTGGTACCAAACATATTTATTACTCTATATAAATTTTCATAGAAAATATCCATAATAATTTGCAAATTATGATTAGCGAAAATTGTTGTCCAGTTTATTTTCTGCAATTCGTTATTTATTTCAGTGTAGTTTGCTTTACAAAAATTAAACTGTGGTAAAAATGGTTTATGGAAATATTTTGCGTTAGAGTTATTTATTGAAAATTCCAAGGCAGGATGGTGTAGGTCCTCCTTTACTAATAAACCCGTAGCATGCCTAACGTTAGAAACTATATTTTTATTAGATAATATTAAATCTAAGGATTTATTATTTTGATTTACAATACTATTGAATTGGCACAATTCAAAGAATATAAACTGATCAATTAAAGCTGTATATTTGTCTTCAACATTAGTAGGTTGTAAGTAATTTTCATTTCCCAGTTTACAGTTGACATATTGAAATCTCCTAAGATAACTACAGTATTATTTAAAAATATATGTTGATTTAGTACTAGTTTATTTAGAAATGCTAAATACGACTAAACAAAATCATGTCTGGGTGGTAGATAAACAGTACACACAAATATTTTCTGTGAGTTGTTACCATAGATCGATATCCAGAGATCCTCTACTTCAGACTGCAATTCCGGGTGATGTGTTACACTAAATGCATTTTTCACTGCCAAGAGTACACCACCACCATCCGACTTCATAGACAAGGCCGAATCCCTATCACGACGATATACACTGTAATGCTCATTAAAAAGTTCACTCGAAAAGACAGTAGAGTTCAGATTGGTTTCAGTCAAACTTATTACGTCATACTCATTTTCGATAACACTGTGGTAAAACTCAAGAGTTTTTGTAGGTAAACCGCGCATATTTTGATAATAACAATTAATGTATTTATTTAACTCCGTATTAGCCATTGTAACTGTAAAGTGTACTTTATGAAATTAGTCTAATTATTTCGGCAGCGAATTAAAGTTTTTTCAAGATTTTACTATTTTTAATATGAATAGCTCTGGAAGTTTTGTCTCTCCTCACAAAAATATTGCCATTTTTCACCCAAACAAACTTGTAATTTTTGCACTTGACAGCATCCCTAGTTTCTTTGTATAGTATTTTATTACGTAATGTTAAATGCTCATTTATGTATAAATTGTTTGATATCCCCTCAATTTGATGCCAAATATGGCTGAAAGTAAAATGTCAGGGAAAGAGCTCTGCAATTATTGTACTAAAAAAACGTTAAAAAAAGCTGTTAAGTGCCCAAAGTGTGAAAAAGTCTATCATAACAGTTGTGCAATAAGAGTAACATGTTGTGATTCAAAACTAATAGAAAAAACTAGAGATGTAAATGAAGGTATGGTGGAAGATGACGAAATAGTTTTGTTATCTCAAACCACTTCAAATGAAGAATTATTAACAGAAAATCAAGAGTTAAAACAAATCAACAAAGCCCTAAATGAACAAATTAAGCAATTAAAATTAGACGTCAATAAGTTCCGAACTGAAAATGAAATGTATAAAGCCGAATTACGGAAAAAAGAAAACGACATAAAAAAAGGTAGATCTACAAAATTTTATCACTCTTGAAATTGATAAAAGGTTTTCATTGTATTTAGAAGATTTAAATGAACTTAAACAAAAATTAAACAAACTAGAAACACATGGGGACATTCAAGCCTCATATCAAAAAAACATGACCAAACAAAAAACCACAACAGCAAATGGAACTGTTTTGGCGAAAAAACTTCCAAACAATTCAACAACAAAAAATGACAAATCAGTGACTCCAAAACAATCAACTAACCAAATAAATCTACAAGAAATACAAAATAAACAAATTCAAATTATGAATAAAATAATAAACTTACATTCCAGCTCAAGTATTGTAGAATCAAATTTGAAAAATACACTATCAATAACTGACCAAACAGATCTTGCAAATGAACAGGGTAATCATACTGTTCAAGAAAACAATACAATAACTTCTCCAGTAAAGTCTGAGGATGAGTTTATATTCCCCAAAAAGAGAAGATTCAGACAAAAAACAATTATAGGGGAAAATGAAAACACAACAAAATTGAAAGCAGTAAACCCACTTAGCTGGGTATTTATATCAAGACTGGAACCACAAACTACAGTAGAAGACGTGACAAACTATCTCAGGGAATATGACGTCAATGTATCAAATTGCCTTAAACTAAAAACTTTCTCAAGTGAAATTGCTGCTTTCAAAGTAGGTGTCAAAAAATCAGATGAGGATAAAATATTCTGTGGTCAAATATGGCCCAAAAAAACAATAGTTCGACCATACGATCCAATGGGGTTGAAAATTTTTCAGTCTTTGAACCGGTAATCAGTGTAGAGGAAAAACAAACCTCAAATAATACAACAAATGTAAAAAACTATAACACACAAACCTTGTCTGTTTTGCACTTAAATACTCAATCAGGAAGGAGGAGATTTTTTATAAATGAACCCTGTGGAACAAAAAAACAGCACAAATTATCAAAAGAAAATAAGCAGCAGATATCCAATTTAAGTATTTTACATCTAAACATTAGGTCTATTAGAAACAAAGTGGAAGAAGTCGAAGCCTTTCTTCTAAATAGTGAAACACAGTATTATGATTTTTTGTGTTTTAGCGAACACTTTTTAACAGAAGACGAAATCAATTTTCTTGCAATCAATGAATACAAAGTTGTATCATATTTTACCAGGAAAAATAGAATACATGGAGGAACTGTGATACTAAGTAAACCGAACATTGTGTGTAAAAATGTAGATGTTATTGTAAATATGTCTGTTGAGTTGCACTGTGAAATTTCAGCAATCGAGGTTAGCAAATTTAACTGCATCATACTAACAATTTACAGGTCACCTGATGGAGATTTTCATACATTTCTTTCAATATTAACTAATATTTTAGACAAATTAATAAACTTGTACAAATATATCATCATAAATGGGGATTTCAATATACATTTTAATATAAATAATACAAAGAGAAATCGATTTATGGATCTGATGCAAGCGTATGGTCTAACACAACAAGACTTTCAGAACACGACATCCTTAAACTGTATTGATAACATATTTGTAAATTTCCTAAATATCGTACAATTTAATATCAATGTTTATGACCCATTTCTCTCAGATCACTTTGCTATAGATATTTCAGCCAACTTTCAAAATGACCCTGGGCCTGAATGCCATATTCAGAGACCTATCACGAAAAAAGGAACATGTAAAATGTTCAACATATTAGAGACACAGAATTTGAATTTTATAACCCCAGAAGATTCAGTAAACGTTCAGTTTGATACTTTTATGCACATATTAACAGACGCAATGAGCAGGGCTTTTCCTGTAGTCAAGAAAGTAAGTACTTTTAAAGATAAAAACATAACCTGGTTTAATAACCACTTAAAACAGATGAGAAATTGATTATAGAGGCACATAAAAATAATCCTAGTATGGAGTCGGCTGAATATTTAAAACAATTCAGACTCAGATATAGGCAGGAAATAAATTTAACAAAGAAAGCTGCTTACTCTAACTACATTATAATTTCTACGAATAAAATAAAGTCTTCATGGGATGTGGTAAATTCTTTCAGGGGCACCAATAGATTAATAGATGAAGAGTCCGACCTCGATGCGAATGATTTTAACACATTCTTTGCGAATATAGCAGAGAATACATTACTAGCATTGCCAAATAGTAACCAGAGTCATGAAATATATATGTCTAAATTAGAAGTCGACAAAAATCTTCATTTTGAATTTAGAGAGGTAACTTATGTAGAGGTCAGGGATGCTATCAATAACATAAAAAACAAATCTAGCAAAGATATTTATGATATGAATATAACATTAATAAAATCGCTCAAAAATATTCTTATAATCCCGCTAACTAAATTAATAAACAACAGCATAAGGAAAGGAATATATCCTTCTTGCTTTAAATTAAACAAAGTGGTACCCATCTATAAAAAAGGATCAAAAACGGACATAAATAATCATCGCCCTAATTCCCGCACTATCTAAAGTATACTAATACTTATTAAAAAGTCAACTCTATGACTATTTTGAAAATAACTTATTTACAAGTGCCTAATATGGGTTTCGATTACATAAATCTACTACCTCTGCTCTTACGGATCTTTTGGAGTACATATCGGAGGCCTTTGAGAAGGGGTTTTATGTGGGTTCTACATTCTGCGATCTCTCGAAGGCCTTCCATTGTGTATCTCACTCAATACTAATAAATAAATTATCTTATTATGGATTAAATGGGAAAAGCTTAGCCCTTATTAGTAGTTATCTTTCTGCAAGAAAACAAAAAACTTTTTATAGAAAATCAATACAGAGTGGGAAGATATAAAACATGGAGTGCCTCAGGGCTCTATACTGGGGCCTTTATTGTTCCTAATATATATAAATGATATAAATACCTCGGTCCCTAATGATAAGTTGATCCTTTTTGCAGATGATACAACTTTGGTGAACTCAAATTTGAATTATGACACCTTGAATAGAGTTATGAAAGAAAATACAACAAATTTAAATAATTGGTTCCTTGCCAATAAAATGTCACTAAATGCATCTAAAACTGTCAACATGACTTTTAGCCTCAAGCAAATCGCAAATAAAAATAATCCTATTGAAACTAAGTTTCTGGGGATTTATCTTGATCCAACCCTTAAATTTGAAAACCAAGTCACTCATCTGGCAACTAGACTCTCTAAAAATATCTTTTTACTCAAAAACTTGTCAAAAATATTACCGTATAATATATTGCTCCAAACGTTTCATGCAATTTTTCAGTCACTAAGCTGCTATGGCATTCTGGCTTGGGGTCATTCTTGTCATGTGAAGCGTATTTTTGCTCTACAGAGAAGGGCTCTTCAAATCGTAGCTAACATCAACTACAGACACGACGTAAAAAATGTATTCATTCAACTTGGGGTTTTAACTGTACCTTGCCGATTTATATACGAATGTCTAGTTTATGCCTATATTAACCAAGATGTCCATAATAGAAATAATACTTTTCACCAGTATTTGACCAGAGACGGAGATGATATTAGAATAGACTACTTCAGGCTACGTAAGTCTCGGTTGGCAACTAATTACTACAGCCCTCTATTCTATAACAAGCTACCAAATAACTACAAGGGATTAACTCTAAACGAGTATAAGACAAAAGTAAAAGAATTACTAGTCAGAAAAGCTTTCTATAGCACAACTGAATTTTTGCAGTGCAATTCATTGATATAGTGTTTTATGTTCCATGTCTGTATAAATGACTATTTTATTTTGTATGTATAAGTAACAATATTTGTGATGTAATTTTATCTGATGTTTGTATACTAATTTTATTGACGAATGTAATGATTGTTGTAAATCAAATAACATAAATAAATAAATCTGAATCTGAATTTCAAGACCAGAATTGGTAACGCCCTCTATAACTTGGCGGCTACTTTTATACGCAGCCAAGACTCTGTCTCTATCGTAACACGAATTTAAGCGTACAATAATATTTTTCCCTTGCTTGTTGTTTTCTCCACTACCCTGACGCGGTATCCGATGTACAAACTCAATGTTTCCTGGTGGAATAACACACTTTAAATGTTTAAATATATCCTGGACAATTCATTTTCCTTATCAGGTACACCCTGTATTTCCAAATTGTTTAAGCGAGAGAACTGACCTAATTCATTGATTTTTGATTGCATGATTTTTTAGATTTTTGTTATCGGATATAAGTTCATCAGTTTTTTTAGTATAATCATTTATTTTATTCACCTTAGACTCAAATTCGGTGACTTTATCGCTACAAAAAGTCACTGATGCCATCATGGAGTTTTGCTCATCGTGCATTTGTTTTATTTCATTTTTAATTTCTCTCATCAATACAAATAACATAGTATTATTTGCTTCGGTGGTAACTAGATTTGAGCCAGACACACTCGGTATATCATCACCTTCGTCGACCTCCTGACTCGACGGCATGTTTCGATCTCCTCCACTGCTGGCATTTCCAAAACATTACTGGTTGTTGTAGAACGGACAGCTGATCACTTGTCAAATCAACACAATGCGCATGGAAGTATAGGCGACAAAAACCCAAGCACTGAAGGCCAGGGTGTTTTTTATTTAGATTAGAGGAACAAATTTTGCACTTAAATGACATTTTATGGCACTAAACGTCTTAATTAAAGATGAACGAGAATGTTATAGTTTCAAAAATAATTGTCACAGTTTACTACTCACTGTGTTAACTTCAAAAAAATTTTCTTGATTAATTTAACCCACTAAAAACTCAATAAACTTGAAGCTAAAAATGTATGACAACCATACATCTAAAAACTAAACATGAACTAATAAACTGTCTATCTATCTATCCATCTATCTATCTATCTATCTATCTATCTATCTATCTATCTACAATAGCATGACTTTTCTTTAAATAAATATAAATATTATGAACCGCATTTGTGAATTTTGAGGAAGCAAAATATTATTGTCAAAATTCTATAAAAATATGTTACAATGAATATCAAAAAGGCCTGTTCGATAAAATATACAGTAATGAATATTTATTTATTTATTTTTTATTAATCACTGCTACAGGGACGATGTTGAGCTGGAAATAGAAACACATACACATGCAAATAAAGGTAAAAACAAAGTGACTGGTAATGCGGCAGACACAGTATCGCACGATAAGAAAAGAGTGCGAGCCTCAAACAACCACAAAGTGTTCGATTTGAATAGGTGCGATATTTGGAGGTTTATCAAAACGAGTGTTTTAATACCAATAGCTCCCAACTAATATTTGTGATAAGTGGTTAACTCCGATTGTAGCACTCTGGGTGGATTGAGTAGCCTCCACATACTGCTAAAGTTCTAAGAGGATAAATGAAATCTATTTTTGTCAAACACTAGTTACAAAATCTAAGGAATATTCTCAGAACATGGGGCAGCTTTTTCGGACTAGATTTAAACAATGGAATATGAAATATGCATTCGCATACACATCTGATGAACTTTTATAGGACATCTCAGCTTTTTAGCTTATCCACAAATTTTGATTAATATGAACACAGTTCGCACTTAATCGTTATTTTTACAGTATTTTTACGGATCAATTTACAATGATTTAGATTACATTTACATTTTGTATTATATGAACATAATTCACATTTAAATACTGTTAACTTTGAAAGACTTTTATGGATCAATTCACGTATAAGATATTCCAGACTTTTGTTTCATATGCATATGGTTCACCCTTAACCCAGTTATACCTGAAGATCTATTATGGGTCGATTTGAGTTATGTAAGACGACTCCGACGTTTCGCCTGATATGGACACTGTTCACACTTAAACATTGTTAACACTGAAGTGCATCAATTTGTGCTGTTTAAGATAATACTGATATTTGGCCTTATATGGACACAGTTCACACTAAAACATTGTTACATCTGAAGAACTTCTATGGGTCCACTCATGTCCTTTTAGATTATATATACGTTTTACCTCATATGAACACAGATCATATTTAAACATTGTTAACGCTGAAGTAGTATTATGGCTCAGTTCATATTCCCAACTTATCGCCTCATATGGACATAGTTCACAGTTAAACACTGTTACATCTGAAGAACTTTTACGAGTCAGTTTGTGTTGTTTAAGATGGCTCTGACCTTTCACATGATATCGACATTTCACCTTTAAACACTATTAGCTCTGAAATACTTTTATGTGTCAATTTGCGCCGTTAAAATTAATTCCGAGATTACGTCTCATGTCGACACAGTTCACATTTTAACATTGTAAAGAACTTTTACGGGTCAATTTGTGTTGGTTAAGATCATTCCGACATTGTGTCTCATATGGACAACAGTGTGTGTTTTTAAGATTATATATTGTTTTGTCTCATATGGACGCAGTTCACATTTAACCATTGTTAACTTTGAAGTACTTTTATGGATTAATTTGTGTTGGTTAATTATATTCCGATATTTTGTCTCATATGGATACAGTTCACATTTAAACATTGTTAACTATTAAGCACTTTTATGGGTTAATTTGTGTTGGTTTAGGGCATCCCGACGTTTTGTCTCGTATGGACACAGTTCACATTTAAACACAGTTAAATCTGCAGTACTTTTATGGATTAATTTATGTCGGGAAAGAGTGTACCGACGTTTTGTCCTATATGGACACAGTTCACATTTAAACATTGTTAACTCTGAAGCATTTTTATGGGTTAAATTGTGTATTTTAAGATTACCTCGATATTTTGTCTCAAACGGACACAGTTCACATTTAAAAATTGTAAACTCTGAAGTACTTTTATGAGATAATTTGTGTCTTTTAAGATATTTCGTATGTTTTGTCTCATATGAACACAGTTCACATTTAATCACTGTTAACTCTGAAGCACTTTTATGGATTACGTTGTGCTTTTTAAGATCACTCCGACGTTTTGTCTCATAGGGACACAGTTCACATTTAAACATTGTTAACTCAGAAGTACTTTTATGGATTAACTTATGTTGCTTAAGATAATTCCGATGTTTTGTCTCAAATGAACAAAGTTCACATTTAAACATTGTCAACTCTGAAGCATTTTTATGGGTTAATTTGTGTGTTTTAAGATCATTCAGACGTTTTGTCTCATAGGGACACAGTTCACATTTAAACATTGTTAACTCGGAAGTACTTTTATGGATTAATTTGTGTTGCTTAAGATTATTTCGATGTTTTGTCTCATATGGACACAGGTCACACTTAAACATTGTTAACTCTGAAGCACTTTTATGGGTTAATTTGTGTCTTTTAAGATAATTCTGAAGTTTTGTTTCATATGGGCACAGTTCACATTTAAGCACTGTTAATACTGAAGCACTTTTATGTGTTAATTTGTGCTTTTTAAGATTATTCAGATGTTTTGTCTTATAAGCACACAGTTCACATTTAAACATTGTTAACTCTGAAACACCTTTATGTGTTAATTTGTGATTTTTGAGATTATTCAGATGTTTTGTCTTATATGGACACAGTTCACATTTAAACATTGTTAATTCTGAAGTACTTTTATGGATTAATTTGTGTTGGTAGAGATTGTACCGACGTTTCGTCTCATAAGGACACAGTTCACATTTAAACATTGTTAACTCAGAAGCACTTTTATGGGTTAATTTGTGTCGGTTAATATTATGCCGATGTTTTGTCTCAAATGGACACAGTTCACATTTAAACATTGTTAATTCTGAAGCACTTTTATGGATTAATTTGTGTTGGTTTAGGGCATTCCGACGTTTTGTCTCGTATGGACACAATTCACATTTAAACATTGTTAACTCTGAAGTACTCTTATGGGTTAATTTGTGTTGGTTTAGGGCATTCCGACGTTTTGTCTCATATGGACACAGTTCACATTTAAACATTGTTAACTCTGAAGTACTTCTCTTATGTTTTGTCTCATACAAGCACTGATCTGTATTTTTTGTTTCATATGAACAAAGTTTACACTTAAACAATTTGTGTTGTCTGAGATACTCTTTTTCTTTTGTTTTCTTCCCAGCACAGCTGTCAAAGGTCAATTCGTGCTGATTAACACACTTTTTATATCTTCTTTGAGACTTAAATACTGACATATTGAACCCATCATCAGTCTCAGTTATGGTGGAAGGTTCTTGAAGGCTGAAAATAAATATTATTTTCTTATGTGTGTATTATTGCACAATCAAAGTCTACATTTAAATTAAAAATTATCATCAATGAATATTTAATTATTTATTATTTATTAATCACCACTCTATAGGAACAATATTCCCAATTACAGAGCGGGAAGTGGAAATATATACACAAACAAACAAAGGTAAAGAAATATAGAGTGATCGCAGACACAGCATCGCACGATAAGCAAGGAGCGCGCGCCATCCTCCAACCACAAAATAGAGAAAAGAAATTATCATCTTTTGCTCTTTCGGGATTAAATGCGCTACTTTTAAGAAACGAAAGAGTTCCCAAGGTGCAAGTGAGAGCTTCGCCCTTCAAAAAAATCCCTAATACACCCAGCCGTGATTTTTCTCATTTTTCCTCGAAATAGTTGATCCTACAGAAAATTGTACACTTAATGATAATATTTTACATAAAACTTACTACAAGTAAGTCCTGTGAGTATCTGAGAGCTATGCATCTGCACACATTTTCAATTTCATAACACAGCCCCACAAAAAAAAAAAGTTTTTGATCTGGATGACTGACCATAGTATTCCTATGCATTTTTCGATGCTGAATCCGAATCCGAGGTCAAAAAAATTCGTATACCCCCAAACTTTTGCGCCACAGCCAAAAACAACCCCTAAAACCGTCCCATACATCGGGATTCAATGAATGGATGTAAATGAATGGTGAAAAACATGGGAGGGGAAAATGTTTTATATTCAGCAGTCAATTACTTGAATATTGACTGGAAAACTACCCTTATAATATGTTGAAAACTTCCCCTGTACAGGCATAGAGTATATAAATGCCAATAAATCGCGAAAAAGTTTTGATAGTTTGCAATGCAGGACATGAATCTTACGCGTGTCTCAAAACCACCCATATAACACGGTGGAAACCACCCTTATATAAAAATAGACTGCGTGAATACCAATAGATTATGAGAAATGGAGGAGTTTTCGATGTTTTAATTCCAGAATAGAATCTTGGGTGACCCTGTTCTACCTTATTCTTAGTCGGTAGAAAAACTACCCATATAATAGGGTGGAAACCATCCTCATTACAGAATAAAGCACAAATGCCAATAAATCACGGGAAATAACTTTTTTATAGTTTAAGTACAGAACATGAATCTGGAGTGACTCACAGGACACCTCGCTTACTCGTGACCCAAAATATCTTCTATAAAAGGTGGTAGCCACCCTTATATAAGAATGCATGAATACCAATAAATCATGGGAAATGTTGGAGTTTTCATTGTTTCAGTTCCAGAATAGATTCTTGAGTGACGTTGATCTACCCTATTCTCTCTTGGTACCCAAAATCATCCCTAAAAAACCACCCCTACATAATAAAATGTACATATGCCAGTTTTTCAATTTTTCTTCTCATTTTCAAATGATCTCACCGGCTCTCTTTTATGTTCTTCGTGCGTGTCTCTTTTCATAGACCAACAGTAGTCGGCCATCATGTGGACATCCCACCTTCCCCATCTCCGAAATATCCTGGTGAAAGCGTTTTCCTTGCTCTCCAGTGTATTCACCCAAATTTTCTGGATGGTAGACAACTGTTGGTCCATAAAAAGAGACATACACGAAGAACACAATAGGGAGCCAATGAGAAGATCATTTGAAAATAAAAAAAGATATTCTAGGAAAAAAAAAATTAAAAAAATGTTCATATTCTTCAGTCAAGCTGCATTTATTGCACGAAAAGGTTAATGCAGCTTGACTGAAGAATATGAACATTTTTTAAATCTTTTTTTCCTAGAATACCTTTTTTCTCATTTTCAAATGATCTTCTCATTGGCTCCCTATTGTGTTCTTCGTGTGTGTCTCTTTTTATGGACCAACAGTTGTCCGCCATCCAGAAAATTTGGGTGAATACAATGAAGAGCAAGGCGAACGCTTTCACCAGGATATTTCGGAGATGGGGAAGCGGTATCAAGGAAGGTGGGATGTCCATATGATGGCCGACTACTGTTGGGTCTATGAAAAGAGACACGCAAGAAAGAACATAAAAGAGAGCCAGTGAGATCATTTGAAAATGAGAAGAAAAGGTATTCTGAGAAGAAAAATTGAAAAACTGGCATATGTATATTTTATTATGTAGGGGTGGTTTTTTAGGGATGATTTTGGGTACCGAGTGAGAATAGGGTAGATCAACGTCACTCAAGAATCTAATCTGGAACTGAAACAATGAAAGCTTCAACATTTTCCATGATTTATTGGTATTCATGCAATTTATTCTTATATATTTATAGAAGATATTTTGGGTCACGAGTAAGCGAGGTGCCCTGGGAGTCACTCCAGATTCATTTTCTGTACTTAAACTATAAAAAAGTTATTTCCTGTGATTTATTGGCATTTGTGCTTAATTCTGTAATAAGGATGGTTTTCACCCTATTATGGGATAGTTTTTGTACCGACTAAGAATAAGGTAGAACAGATTCTATTCTGGAATTAAAACATCGAAAACTCCTCCATCTCCTACAATCTATTGATATTCACGCAGTCTATTTTTATATAAGGGTGGTTTCCACCCTGTTATATGGGTGGTTTTGAGACACTCGTAAGATTCATGTACTGTATTCAAAACTATAAAAACTTTAACATTTCTCGCGATTTATTGGCATTTATATACTCTATGCTTGTACAGGAGGAGTTTTCAGCATATTATGAGGGTAGTTTTCCAGTCAATATTCAAGTAAGTGACTGCTGAATAAAAAACATTTTCCATTCCCATGTTTTTCACCATTCACTTACATCCATTCATTGAATCCTGATGTATGGGACGGTTTTACCTCATTTTCGAGGTTGTTTTTGGCTGTAGCGCAAAAGTTTGGGGGTATACGAATTTTTTTGACCTCGGATTCGGATTCAGCGTCGAAAAACACATAGGAATATTATGGTCAGTCATCCAGATCAAAAACTTTTCTTTTTTGGGGAGCTGTGTAATTCATGAACTAAGAAAGGTAAATCTAAACAATTCACGCTGTACACAAAATATGTTCCTGGAATTGCAACCTGAGATACGAATTATAATTTTGCTTAGAGATGTAGGTATATTGTGTGTGACACTCTACTTTTGTAAGTTTCAAGTCCATTTTATCTTTGTATTGGTCTGGTGTTTGCTTAAATCAGTTTAGAAAAAATAATAGAAAAAATTCAGAAAAAGCAATAATAAAATCATTTGGATTTCTTCGTGGGCATTCTTGTAGCTTCTCACCCCCGATACGGACTATGAGTGTTATAAAAACCAGTTTTAAGATAGTCTTCTAGGTGTTTCCTAGAAATGCAGAAAGTTCATAGAAATTTAATCTGGCTTTACAGTAGGTTATAAGAAAAGTTCTAAAACCGCCCAGACAGTTTTTCTAGAACTGCTCTGAGGAGTCTTATGAGAGAATTTAAAAAACGTCTTAACACTCATCATAAGAGTGGGCCCTCTTAGTTTAGAAGCAGCTTTATGATGCCATTAAGGATATTGGAAAAGCAAAATTGATTTTTTAAGGTATTTATAACAACGTTGTATATATTTAATAAACCAAACGTTGTTCTTGTATACAATATTAGTTCGATGTCACAGTTAAACCAGTACCCCACACAAATTTTTCAAGAAAATCTCGAAAACCTCATCAGAATATAGCTTTTCAGTTTGAAGATATTCTGCTGCAAAATATCTCTAGATATTTATATTATCAGTTTCAAGAGACCAGAAATTCTTTTAATGTCTGATAAATAAGTATAAGTGATATTTACCTATCACAATCGCTGTCTTCAGATTTAATATCAACTTCTTCTGTTTTAATAAATATTTCCGGAACCTCCATTTCCTTTTCAGATTTTATTTCAGCATCAGTTTGCCTGGCACGTTCCTCTTGAAAATGATTCCATCGCTCCCCTAATTCGTTTATATCACCTGATTCAATTTCAAGTTTTACAGTCGGTTCACATATAAATAGCTGTAGGTCTTTTAATTTTATGAGGCCTTCATCATCTGTTCCTTTAATCTCCGTATACTCATTTATTTTCTGTTCCACATCCAAACATTTCATTATAAAACTTAAAACATCTTGCAATGCATCCAGACAGATATCACAAGTTAAAAGTTCTTCTGTAATATTTAAATTCTGAAATATAAAAAATATCATGACGAAGAACTACAATAATAGTTCAAATATTATGATATACTTTTACACACTTTAAACTATATATTTAAGTTATTCCAGGAGTAATTATACATGGTATAATGAGGGATAAAGGACATCAAGCTAATTCCAAAATACCCCAATGGGTACCCCAGAACTCTTTGTTAAAGTTATACGGTTCTCTAACTTTTTTCAAATGTTTACTTTGGTATATTTTTTAACCTTGTTATTCAAAAACTGGGCACACGTTTGTGATCAGGATTTGGTTTGTGTCTTGTGTAATAATGGCGTCATAAGTCTTGGCCATCAAGATGGCGTATTTCAGAAAGAATCACTTTGAAGTCGTTTTTACTAAGAAATGCGACTTGAAAGTAATTGTTACTTAAGAATAATGACAGGAATTGAAAATATGTGACTTTAAAGTTACGTTTATTACAAAGTACCAAATAGGACTAGAACGACACTTTAAAGTTGCAGCAAGGTTCCCGCTGCTACTTCATAGTTACATTTTTCCAACATTGATTCTGAACGCTGCGCCCTGGTGTGCTGCCAAAAGAGATTTGTATGGATCCTACCTTGAATCCTCTCCGAATCCAGTCACCAGCTTCCGGAGGCCTCCAGATAGGGAATCCAGCAATCAATGTAGTATTCTAGGATGAAATGTTCACTTCCAAGAAAATGGAACACAAAGCGGGTAGTTAATAATTATTATTTTTGCGATACAAGACACTTGTCTGCGGTGACACGAGGTTGAACAGCGAATTAAAATGGTTAGGTATCACAAAAAAATCTCTTTTTGTTAGCGCGGAAAGCTACAGGGTGAGCCAAAATGAACGACAGCGAAGTGTATTTTATTTTTACTTAAAGTTAGCGGTACATAGTTAGAGTTATAGTTATAGAAAAATAATTAACAGTTAAAAATTAAATAATAAAAAAGGCTAAATAGTGACTGAGGACGGAACATTCAATATTTTCAATCAATATATCGGAAATAGTGACGAAAACGTGTAGTTGTCATAACGTTACATCTGTTATTTTATTAATTTTCTTACGTTTGTAAACTGTTTTCAAATATGCCGAAGGTAGAATTAGAATTGTGTGATATCTTTACTCAAATTGCATGCAGAAGTAGACCCATCAAGGAAGGTGAAGTGGTATTTAGAGCTGGACATGTAATTCTCTGCTAAGTCGAAGATGCCGTGAAAAAACAAATCTTTGCCCTTTGTTTGCTCCCATGAAGTTAGAATGAATTTATAAGGTGATGTTGATAAATGAAAATGCATGTGTAGTTGTACAGCAGACCAATCCGGATATTATAAGCAAACTAGGAATTATTTTAACCATGTGACACATGTATATTGGGAAAAAGAAGAGAAATTTGAGTAAATGATTTTTTTTTTAATTAAGTATGTTTTATTTCAGTGCTATTGTATTTGTTTACCTGTTTATGTTTCTCAAAAAACAATACAGGTTCAACATAGGTAAGAGTGCAAAATTACTTCACATCAATTAAATTTCTGAAATGACTAGTAAGTGTAAAAGACAATGTTCACTAACAGTGCATATAGTTTAAAAGTCGTGTCAATAGCTTTAAAAATTGGAAAACCATCTAGCAAATTATGTTAAGTGAAATACATTTCAACCTAAAAGATTATTATAGGTATTTTAAAACATTTCCAATTTCTTAAAACTATTATCCACTTACTGCGAAGTTTTTTTGTCTTTAGGCACTGAATAATAATTTTTACTCTTACCAGTTATTTTAGAACATTAGTAAATATTATGAAGCAACTTCGTACTCTTACATATCACCTATAGAACATTTATTATCTTTTGAAAAACATTAACAGGTAAACAATACGAAAAATACTTAGTTGTTTTCCTCACTTAACGAGTTGTGTTGAACGGAAAAGATACATATATGAGATTCAACACAAAATAGCATGTTACTTTAAAATGGTAAACAACCAAAATTTGGAAAAGATAAGGGTCACAAGACAAGCTTAAACTATATAGGTTAGGTATTTCATTCCTCTCGTTATCGCCCCTCCTTTCCTATATATGGTTAACAATGGGAACTAGATGGTGAAATTTACTTCATCGTGAATTTAAGAGGTAATACGCACTTCGTAGTAGCCGTGCACGGTAAAGTTCAGTTCTGCAAGTAGCGGTAATGTCATTAACACTAATAAATGTTACTAACAAGGTCCACGACTTTAAATGGATAGTAAAGGTAAAGTAAAGTCACATAACTCTAAAGTAACCGCTAGAGGTAAAAACTACGAGGCAGTCACTACGGATATGTCAAATGAAGTTATTTACACATCAAAGTCGTAAATTTAGTCACAGATTCGTAGTGGTTACTCATTCGAAATTCCCATCTCAGTTACTGTTACTTTGGTGCTAGTGTAACGGGTAAATAGTACTTTTTAGGGCGAACCCTGTATGCATGGTTTCTTTTTGGTATACCTTACCTTGTCCTGTACGTAAGAGGTAGGAACATTTCTTCATTGAGCGCATAGGAGCGACACAACACATTATAATTATATCTTTATGGTATAAAGTTTGATTCGATTAATTTAAGGAAGTAGCATGTTACCTTATTATTACTATACCTATTGGAAGAATGTTCGACTCCCTCATGGTACTAGGAACCTTCAGAGTTTGTTTGGTAATTAGCATGGCTCATAGTGCTTAAATTAATTTGTTGATAAATTGTCAGTGTATGCGGGCGTCTAAAACAGGGCAAAGCAGTAGTGAAACCTTTTCCCAGTATTGTAAAAATGTAGGCAGTAGGTGCCGCGTAACGTTGTATGCGTTTTCCATCACTTTATGCCTGGGATTATTTACATGAAAGTCATAAGTTTCTCAGTTAACATTTGTTTACGCCAATTTTCGGACAGAAACAGCCATGTTAGTTGTTTACGTTTAGTTTAGAATCAGGTTATTGGCTAAGCGCACTGTCGGTATAGGGCGAGCGCGTCATTGCGCGGTGTATTAATTTTAAATACCAATTGTTTTTCATTACGGGTTTCCAACGTACATGGATTCGGTTGCGGAAAAAAGGGTTTGGAAGGAAGTAACGGCCATTTAAGAAGCTGTTGGGGCATCGAGCACATGGCTAGAGAATTTTGTTAAATTATATTTAAAAGAAGGGCCATTCTGCGAGAAGGTACGTCTAAATTTGTTTCGCCGTGTAGGCAGTTTGTTAATTGTTCCTCGTTTGCAGTAACGATAACAATATTTCTTGTTTTGTAGATTTGCCGGCCTAATTTACGTATAGCTAATTTACGTATAGCTAACTTACGTTTGGTTAAATTGCACATGGCTAACTTGCATTTTGTAATTTGCACCTTGGAATTTTCGAATTCATAACTCGTATCCTGTAGACTTGCTGTTTAATATTTAATGATTGTATGATCCTGGATCTATGTAATTTGAGCTGTAATACGGTTATATGGTTGGAAGCGCTGTGTGATTCAATTATTCAACCGGCTATTGGATAACCACGGTCGCACGTGAAGCATGCCGCCCGGCCGCTAGGTCGCTTACCCCGATGAGAACACATGGTTGTAGCACATGGTTGTAACACGTTATGTAAATAAGGAATTGCCCTGGATGTCCATGGTACTGTGAGGTGTCGACAAATTAAAAATAAGGTCAGACTGTTTTTTCTAATTACTCAGAAACGGCGACGTGAAATTCCAGCCTCTGATTTTACAATAAACGTCGTGTGAGACGACGGCGTTGAACTATAAAATTTACCAAACTTTTCAAAGAATTTGTTTGCTAAATTACTAAGCCAATTTTACACCTAATTTAAGTCAGATAATTTCGTTAATATTACGACTTTTAATAAGTTCCACAGTTACTGTGAACCGCAAATAGTACTATTTGAGGGGGCCAAAAAGCGGACCATTTGTGAAATTAAATGAATTAAGTATTAAGCATTTTGATGCTCGTAGAGCACATTCTTACCCCATAAGGATACCTTATTGTGATACATTTTTATTATTAAATCTAATTTGAGGACCCAACCTTGACTTTATTTTTTTGCAACACCCGCAAACCCAAAAGGCTAGGATAGGCATTTTTTCTTGGTCATAACTAAAACAAGATTAAGTGGCGCCTATTTAAATAATTGAAGACTTTAAAATTAAATTTTCCAAAGATCCTTACCCATCCCCAATGCTTCCGACGAGAGAGCTGCCGCCTAGCAAAGTATAATCCCCGGTGGGGTTATACTAGTTAGGAATAAGAATAGGTACTCTGATAGCTAAACAAGATGGTATACTTTGGAACTCTTATGGACAATATTGCCGACTGTGAATATGATATTCGGTGAAAAATACCATTAGGGAAGCCGTCAGATTGATGAGGTTTTTTAGTTAAATCTTGAGATACAAAAAATAATTACTAACCAGCTGATCTTTTTACTATTCCTTAATAAACGTTTTTAAAATTAAATGGCCACATTACCCTACAAACTAAATGGTATGTTTTTCCATTCCTACGCTCAGAAATTGTCAGTTCCACGGTAACACTTTTCTCATTATTAAGAATCTAATTCTCATTTTATTCTCCTGAGAATAAAGTCTGGAACACGATTTTACTAATCTCCTACAAAAAAAGCGATATTGATGTTGATAAAATTAAAGAAAGTTATTTTGAAATTCGTCATACTACTGGATGTTGAATATTTTATTATATAAGAGATTGAAGATATATTGTGTGTACGTGTGCGCGCGCATTTTTTTTTGGCTATTCAAAAAAATATTTTTATACAATTTCTTTTTTAGTAATTTTTTCATTTTTTTCATAAACTTTCCATATAAATTATGTTATTTTTGAATTAAACAAACAATTAAACTTTAAAATAATATTATATTAGAATTATAAAGAAGATTTTTTGGTCTTGTATACGAACATTTAATAAAACATATAAAAGTGCATGAAAAATTCAAAAATTTCCAACGAATGTAAATTTGCAAATTAGCAATAGTAAAAAAATCAGTTGGTTAGTAATCATTTTTTGTAACCTCATTACTTGGACATGTTGGGGGTGGGGGACACTGTCAAACCATCGAACAAACGTTTTTTCGTGTTTTTTATCAAATTGTTTCAAGATTTAACTAACGAACTAACTGTGAGTAATAAAAGTTGAACCATTACCCAATCGACATATTATACCCAAACGCAGCTTATATAGAGCTACCACTACCGAGAATTTTCGCAGAGAGAAGAGTTGGGCGTCTCCTCAAAACGAAGCCACTCAGGAAAATTCAGCCTATTAGTAATCTTTTACTGTGGACTATTTATACGAGAAGTCTAGGTTTCCAAATTTCTTTGGCATCAACCACCCCCATTACCACCCGCAACCCCACTGTCAAGGGGGATAAAAAATAAAATTGTGACTTAGTGTGTATGTACAAGAACAAAAGGCCTTAAATTCTCTTTTGGCTCAGTCACCCACACTACCACGCCCCATCATCACCACCACTACCGATTAAAGTTCTATACAATTATTTCCACATAGTGAGGTGCAAATATAACATTTTTTTTTTATTGTAAGAGGTTTGAATCGGTAATCTGGATTTGGTAGTAGTGATTCCTTAGGTAGCTATTTTTATTACATTAACCAATCATAATTTTTCATAGTCGAACCCTGCATTTTTTAAAATCAGTAATGTTATGAATAGACCTGACCACAAGATTGTGTCAAATTTAAAGTAACTGTATAAAACGGTCAAAAAATTATGGCGAGTAAAAGATTTGGCAAGAATTAGAAAATTCAGAGATCCATTTATAGATACATTTAAGGCGCTTTGATCATAGAGCTCCAGAGCAAAAACGGCCTCGATGAGGGAAAGTAAGTAAAGTGTACTATTAAACATAATAAAATCGACATACTTTAGTAACACATTAGGCGAGAATTTTCAGTCAAAATCTTGTAAAGTATAAGCAGCATTTGGGACTTGTTTCAATGCTGTTTACCATTTACTATTAACTGTCATAAATAATTAAGTATCTTTCTTGTGCGGCGTTCTAATTATATTTTGCAAACGACTTTACCTATATCATTTTCGTCTCAAAAAATTGTATCAAAAAACTTAGGGATCACGGCAGTGAGACACTTAATGCGTAAAGTCAACCAAAGTTCTGGATCCTCCCCTTAGAAAATCAATCTTATATCTGCAACGAATCGTTGGAGGGGATACATATATGGTGTACTTGGCTCAGTGCGTAGCCTACGTAAATGATTTCATCAGGCCTACGCATTGGATTTCAATGGCGGCCGTCGGAGTCCTAGCATTCCGGTGCATTCTGAAACCCTTAACGCTTTCTTGAATATTTCTAACAAAATTATATGAACTAATACAACAAAGATATGCTTAAAAATGATTTACGTTATATAATTAATAATAAAATATATTATAAAAACATAAATAGTTTTCTAAAAATAAATAAATAATATGTAAATGATTAAGAATCAGTATTATTGTACTATTAAATAAAATATATCTATAAAACTAAAATACACACTTGATACCTTATTGATTAAACACTTAAACACTTCTAATAATAGTTAAAAACAAAACAAAAAATAATTATTTCTTTAATCTCTAACAGCAATAAATTGTGGATAACAAAAATTTAAAATGCCTCTCTAATAATAAGTTACAACAGTTATTGTAATAAATATTAAAAGATCGGTACATACACGAGTATGTAGAACATATTTATTTTAAATTTAATTCCTATCACAGAGATTGCAACTTTTCAACTTTTCTTTTACTTCCACATCCAGTGGAAGTATAGTAACGACAAAAACATTTTAAAAAATTTTTATTGTTCAAATAGGCTTAGAATATCATGAAACGTCGAGATTCTAAGTTTGAGCGAAAAAAAATTTCTGTCTGTCGGTCTGTAACTTTTTTTTTTGCGCAAGTTTACTCTGGAACCATTTAAGATATTGACTTGAAATTTGGTACACATAATATGTACTTTAACGAAATCTGGTACTAGATTATATTTTCATCTTGTTCCGTCGAAGGTTAAGGGGTAAATTGGGGTAAATTTGGGATAAATAGGTAAATCAAGCAGGTAAGAGTCCATAAAATTGGTATTTAGGATATACAAGAGAAGCTAAGGTTTCAAAAAAATTTTTGGCAATAGCCACCCCCATTACCACCCTCACCCCATTATTAAAGGGGATGAAAAAAATTGTTATTTAGTACTACCACCCCCTATCACCATCCCCACCCCTCTACCGATGTGGGTTATCGTTTTATGGGTTTTTGGGGTAGAGGATTTCAAATATTATATTATTAAAGTTCCATAAACAATTATTTCCACATACAATGTTTTTTCGTTGTGAGTGACTTGGACAAAAAATTTAAATGTGGAAGTAATGATTCCTTGGGCAGCGGTTTCTTTATCAGACTTTATTTTAATCTCTTCATTGCTAGTCATTTTTTTTTCTTATTACACCTCATTTTTTTCCTCACTGATACGATTATTTTTCACTTTAGAATAATTGTTCAACAATATATTAGAAAAGTATATCAAGTCTCTCACAACGAAAAAATTTTGTACGTGGAAATAATTGTTTATGGAACTTTAATTAATATTTGAAATCATCTACCTCCAAAAACCCATAAAACGATATCCCACATCGGTAGTGTGGTGGGGGTAGTGAAGGGGGGGTGGTATTGGGGATGGATGAAGTAAAAAAATATTTTGAGGTCTTTGGTTCTTGTACACACATTAAATAACAATTTCTTTTCACCTCCTTTTATAATGGGGTGGAGGTAGTAAGGAGGGGGTGTGGCTAATGGCAATTTTTTTTTGAGACATTAGCTTCTCTTATATATACTAAATATAAATTTTTTTGGACTCTTACCTGCTTGATTTACCTCTTTACCCCCATGGACTCAAATTTACCCTTTAACGGACTAAGATGAAAATATAATCTAGTTCCAGATCTCGTTAAAATACATACGTGTACCAAATTTTCAGTCAATATCTTAAACGATTGCAGAGTAATTGTACGCACAAAGAAAGTGACAGACAGACAGAATTTTTTTGCTCAAACTTAAAATCTCGACGTTTCATGACATTCTAAATCTAAATGAACAATAAAATTTTTTTTTAATTTTTTTGTCGTTACAAGACTTGCACTGGATGTGGAAGTAATTGCTTACTAAAGTGATTAACGCAGATTACTGAATTTTTTTTCGAGATAAAATGTTTTCGGTGAATGCTGTGAGACCATTTTTTGCCAGGTTCTTGTCCGACGGAAAACGAAACAGTAGTATATCGTTGTTTATTGTAATTTGATTTGCACTGGCACACAACATCGACGCCATCGACGGGGCATTCTTTTAATTGACATTCATTAATTAAGGGCGTTTTCATAATGTTCACAGTATAAAGATACAGTAATAAATCAATATCTAATTTCAGTATTAGGAGGCTGAATCATTTATTTGTAGTATTTCTCACGATCTATTTTGTGAATTATTACTGTGTTAGGCACATTAAATATTTAAGTAATTCCCTTTTCATTCGACTCCAGTACAAATTGAAATCCAATTAGTTGGCACTAGTCCATACTCAACTTAATACTAAACAAATTATACGAAGAAATAAAATATTAATCTTGCAAAAGAGCGCTAAATCCACCCGTAGCCGCAGTAACTTTGTAAAGTCGTAGGACTCCTTTCGTGACGTCACACGCGTACTCGAGTGCAATGCGGTGGCCTGATAAAATCATTTACGTAGGCCACGCTCAGTGTCCTCTATCTCCTATTAAGCTATGTACAGTTATTCATAGAACAGCCTGTATGTTTATTTTATTTTCATAAAGGACCGTCTCTTTGCCAATGCTACACGATAAAAATTATGGGAATTCACATTACACTTTTGATTGTTTAATAAATTTTTAAATCAGAAGTGAAAACACATATACAAAGCACTGGAGGTGGTACTAAGCCTCTCTTCTTAACAAAGTTACAATGAATGAGAGGCACCTCTAGACAAAACATCATTTAAATTATTACGTAAAATATGATTTATTTACCAATTTCGGAATATGTTCTTTCAATACATCCACCAAAAACTTATGTTCTTTTGATTCGTTTAATGATGTAAGGAATTCTTTTCTACTAGATTTTATACAAAAGTAGCATTTTACTTCATGTTGAGCTTTATGTTTGGATTCCGTAGATGATATTAAATTGGCTGTAATTTCAATCTTTTCTGAATCCAAATTGATATCTCTTTTGAAGTCATTTGGTAACGTCACCTCCCCTATATGATCACAGGCCGATTTGAATTTAAAGAACACTTCAAGAATATTGGTACATTCACTACATTTCACAGCATCCTTAGATATATCCATATTCTGAAATATAAAAGATGAACATTTTTTATACATTGATGCTCCAGATAAAACCACCTGATGTAATAACCCGAGCACAACTGATACCTGAATGTTTCAATAATTGGTGGGGGATCGGGGATACAGCGAAACAAATTTTTACTCTAAGATTACTTATCACATTGATACTCTGGTCTGGATATCAGGCCATTCTGGCTTGGAGGGCAACGAAGTAGCCGACTCCTTAGCCAGGGAAGGTGCGGTATCAGTCAGTGCTTGGCACATCGGCAAGCACTGTGAAAACAACCATCTTGGCATGGACTGAGGGGAAAATCCTCCAGTACTGGCAAGAACTACCAGGATTAGTTCATTCAAAGGAGTTCATCACATACCCTTTGAAATCAAGAACTAAAAAACTATTAGAGTTAAATAGGTTACACCTAAGAACTCTAGTTGGCCTATACACTGGGCACTGCAGACTTAACCACCACCTACACAGACTCGGAATAGCGGACAACGCTGAATGCCGACTGTGTCTGGAGGAGGATGAAACGGCAGCGCACATTTTATGCACCTGCCCTGCTGCAGAAAGAACCAGATTCTCACTTTTTGGCAAAGGGCAACTGCTGCTAGAGGATCTGGACAACCTCTCACCCAATAAGGTAGTCGACTTTATCAAAAAGCTGAACCTATTGGGTGAAATATAATTAGGAGTGAGCCACAATAGACCAGATGGTCGCGGTGGCGGGTCTGTTACTGGCCCACTCACAAATCAACCTCAAGTAACCTAACCTAACCACATTGATAGCAATGAAATCAGAGCTATTTCATATTGTGATTCAACTGAGTGTCAAGTTTATTACAGTATGTTAAAAGCAGCTTAAGAAAGTGATTAATACACGACATAATAATGAAGGGATTTACATTGTGTTCCAAATAAAATTTGATATATAAAATATCTACAATAAGTAAAATCTAGCAATAACGATATACATTCACCATCTACGTTGTCTTCACCATTGGAATTTAATCACTTTTTTCTGTTCTTTTTGAGTTAAATAAGATGTAAATTTATGTTTTCTATTTATATTTATTGCAAATTGTCAAAAAAAGCAATCCGCAAAACATCCACAAACGAGAATGTAGGTACTAAAAATTGAGGTATCTATTGTAAAATTCATGTCATTTTGTATGTTGATAGTCCGAAGCAAGTACTGCTGGTATTACAACGGTGTTACCTACCTACTTCTCAATAAAAAAAAAATTCATATTGTTCACCACAGATTACAATGCGTAAGTAAACCTTACAGTACACCAACACATTTTCTGTCTTTAAAACGGAGAACACTAAGTTTTGATAATTATAGTCGACAGCTATTGCCTGCTGTTAACAGACACAGAAAGTATTTAAATAACAATGTGCTTAAAATCAAGCGGGGCAGTTATTTATAATTTTTTCAACTTACCAACTTTAAAATATTTTGTAGAGACTGTCCTATTGTTTGAAAACTTCCACTTATTGTTTGAAGGCAAAGCCTGCAAATTTTCTCGTTCATATTAATTAATTTAAAAAGAAAATGAAGTTCAAAAAGATGGAAAGAACCACTTTCAGTTTATAGTATATAACCACACTTTTACATTTTTCTTCAGCAACTAGAGATGAGTTGCTATTTAACAACCTGTTATTTTATAACTGTTATTTGTAAATAGCATTATCAGAGTGTTATTTCTGTTCGAAAATAACAGATAAGAAACACGGCGACGTAGTAAAAATGTTCTTGCTGACTGCTGTTAAACTGTTATTCAGAAAACAGCAGTAGCATATAATGAAATCGCAACGCAACTAGTGATGGGCGATATTTTACTGCCGGTGATTAAATCACCGTGATTAGGAAATCACCGATAGCAACAGTGATGAAGGAAACAAAGTCACGGCGATTAGTGATTTTAATAGCGCTTGATGTCAATGGTAGCAAGAGAAAAACCGTGTGTGCTAACAACTTCCGTGCCATATGCGAATGATTATTTTGTAAAGTTGGCTGGAAAAGTACTTAAGGACAGAAGAAGTCGATTAAACGACAAAAAAATAAAGACGTTGTTATTTTTAAATGTGAATTATGAATCCTGTTCTAAGTTCTAATATTTTTGACTCATAAGCTTAAAATTTTTATTTATTTATATGTTTAGTATTTATATATTAATTTATTTATTGTTTATTATACAGATTGTTGCTATAAATAGTAAAATGTGTTCACGTTTATTATTTATGAAGAGCAGCGATATATGCCTAATCACGGCAAACTTATATCAAGCTCACAGATTGCGTTCACTTTCAGTCTAAACCGCAATCGTAGTCGTCACTGTTTAAAACGCAATGCAGATATGTAATGTAAGGGTAAAAACACAAAGAAAGCAGGCAACCTGCTTACTGGTAGTCAGCGCCTATAAGCGCCAATAATTAAGTACGCTTTTAAACGTTCCCGTACATAGACAAAGCCGGCTACCAGTAAGCAGGCAACCTTCTTTCTTTGTGTTCTTACCCTTTTAAAAGCGTACTTAATTATTGGCGCTTATAGGCGCTGACTACCAGTAAGCAGGTTGCCTGCTTTCTTTGTGTTTTTACCCTAAGCCGGTCACGGCAAACTTATAACAGTTTACAGATTTTTGCACTAAACCGCGATCGCAGTCACTGTTTAAAATCACCGTGATTCAAAAATAGCAGTTACTGATCACGGAGTGATTAAAAAATCGCGATATCGCTCATCACTAAACGCAACCGCTAATCAGGCCTATGATAGAACGTTTACGTTAGGTATTTAACATACACCTGTTATGTTGAGCGCTGACCAAAAAATATATGAGAGTGAGAGAGACAGATGACCGTAACATAGGTGTTATGACTCAAGATTGGTAGACTATGAGGCTCCTTAATATACAGCTTTTCGGCGAAGAAGTCAGTGCGGGGGTGAAAGGTCAGACTATCTTTGTTCTTCGAACGCGCAGTAGCGGCGCAGTTATCTCACTCTAGAAGAACCGTCCGTACTGGCCCGAAATTTGGTCTGACGTTACTATGATCTGTAATGTTACATTCTACAACTTATCCTCATTACCAGCATGCAGAACAGTGACTCAAAATGCGGGGATAATTACCACCGACCTCAAAATCGGGTTATTACGAGCCCGTTCCAGTTACGAGTTCTTTGCTTAATTAACATTACACAAATTCTTACAATATTTTGAATAAGGCTCTGCATCTGGTGTCATCTCACACCAGCTGTTCATTGGCTAATGCCATTTTTTGGTGGGGATTGTGAGTCATTAGGCCACCTTAAAGTCTACCAACCTTGGTTATGACTCAAGATTGGTAAAGTCTACCAACCTTTTTCACAGAAGACTCTTCTGTGCCTAGGTTATGACTAACGTAAACGTTCCATCATAGGCCTGAATGTAGTTGAATATTATTGTGGGTCCGCACTTTTCTAAATTCACCGGTGGACGCACCAGGTGGTGTAACGGTCATTTTTATTCCCAGGCATAAAAGCCCTTAAATTACATTATTTCGTATTTTCCGTACATAAATTACCTATTTTGTTACCTCTTAAAAAATAAAGTATCGCCGCTACTGTAAGGTTCTAGAAGGTAACGTAACCGTCGCCTAGTTCTCGGCTTTACTGGTAAACATTTGAAAATAATGCCTTTCCTCCAATGAGAAACCATAGTTTAAATTCGCGGGTTTAAGGAGTAGAGGTATTTCGACTACTAGTGGGGGAAGAGATAAATACCGAACCAAGCGGCAGACATGATGAAGAGGGACTTCTACGGCCGCCTTGAGCGAGCCCACAGTCAATCTTTTAACCAAATTTGAATGAAGATATTAAAAGTTCCAGAATTTAAATGGTTTAGTTAAACCATAAAAATTATAAATTAATTATTTATTTAGTCTCTTTCCTTCGTTTAAGCTGGTTAAGGAATTTGACAGCCAGATTATGTGTGCTTTTGCGAGCTGTACATTCGAAATAAGTATTGATATGTGTAATATCCACCTAAAAGTGGCTAAATAATAGTGCGTTCAATCTACGTTTTCAACTTTAAATAGGATTGCAGTTTTATTGGTAATGCCCAAAATGAACTTATGTAAGTACCGATCTGAACTTTATATTTTCCTGTTTATGCACGAGTCATCAATTTGTGGAAGATTTGAGCCAGTAGTTCATCAAGTTGATCACAGTGTAGTGCGTGTTCGTTACCTTTACGTTTTCGTGAACACTTCAAGCAAGCTTAATTTGTACTTGCTAATTTTTTATCTCGACTAAACACTCAAATTTACTTTTGGAGTGCTATATGTTTAATATTAAAATTTATCTTTACGTATTTCGTTCGAGGAATTATGTAAATTTTTGTGGGTGTATAAATACTCCCATTTGTACCTTTTAGTTAAGTCTTCTAGCTTGTTTTTGCCTTTAAACTTAAATAAATATTTAATTGCTCATTCTTGGATAATTTGCTCGGAAAATAATTCTGATAAGTGAATGAACAATCATTTATTTATTATTAATAGTTTTTTTCCTTGCGGAATTGGCCAATCTCCCTTTATTACGTTTTACCTATTTATCTTTTGTATTTTATACCATTATGTCTGTCTCTCCGTATATCTGTGCATTTGTTTGTACTTCTTTATTCGTTAGCACAAATTTATTCGCCCATACCCTGTAGTGTTATTCTCATTTGCTCTACCACTTTGTTAATAAATTAGTTTATTGTTAATTTCGTATTTTTATTTATTTAGAATTCATTTTAAATAACCCCAAGAGAGACAGGGCGTTATAATTGGCGGTGCCAACGTGGAGCTAGGTCTAATTAAAAATTTTAATTAGAGAATAAAATTTGTGCTTTCGAAAAATATATTTTTTCAGGTTACCTATTTGTGATTTTTGTGTATGTACCTATGTAAATTTTATATTTCGTTTTTGTGTAAAGAAATTGTATTGCTCAAAGTTAAAAAAGCAAACATAACCTTGTCGTAAAATTCCGGTTTATAGTACCGTTTTTATCTTTGTTTTGTGTTGATAAATAACAAATTACCTAATGTTTTCAACAGTAAATTAATAAGTACCTTTTCAGTAAACATTACGTATATCTTTTCGGCAGAAAATTTTTTGTCTTTTCAATAAATTTGTACGTAATCCTTTCCGGTAAATTTCGTGTTTATATTTTTATTGCGTTTGTAAGTTTCTTGTCTCCACATGATGTAAAAGCAGATATCAGGATAACAGAAAAGCGGTTTCCGTCGCGTAATAAATTCTTTGTTGGTGTGTTTTTTTAAAGAAATTAAATAAAATATCGTAATTTCGGTATGGTACCTACCTAAATGGTAACATTAAATTCAATTTATGTAGTATGGCTTTAAGTGGCTAGTTTAATCATTTAGTTTTTTGGTCAGTTTTTCTGGCAACTTTGTGCGTACCTAGTTAACTTTTTATATATTTTACCTTTTATATTGAGTACCGTAAAACGGGGTCAACAGAGACGGCGTGCTGAATAGAGACAAAACCCGGTAAAGTAACTTTATATTCTGTAACTTTTTTTCTTTTAAAATAAGGTCGGCCCTTGCTGTATTTTGTTGGTCACTGATGTACAGAGACTTGTTTAGAGCTGCTGCATGTGCCTAACTTCATGCCGGTTGAAAATGTCATAATTCAATTGACACCCTACTTTTGACACTAGAAATGTGACTTACAAAAGTTAATTATTAACCGACGGTTTCCAGTTTCAAATAGAGGTAATTTTTTTTTAGATTATATCTTGATATATACTCTACCAATTGGCGCCAATTTTTTTCCAATTATCGTTATGAAAAAAAATATATGATTTTTTTTTCCAAATATTGCTTATTTTCAGAAAATTCCGAGTAAACAGAGACAAAATGCCCAGGACACGAAAATTGAATAAGGTGAAAGTATGCAATTACACTCCAGATCCTATGAAAATAAAAAACGCAATTAGAGATATAACAAATGGAATGTCCTATAGAAAGGCTGAAAAAAAATATGGCATACACCGGTCTGTTTTATTTCGCCACAAACATAAACAGAATATGAAAAGTCATGGCGGTCAACCTGTTTTGAGCGACAGTGTTGAAACAACAATTGTAAAGCATTTAAAAATAGCGGCAGAATGGGGATACCCTTTAGACAGGTATGACCTAAGATTAATTATAAAAAATTATCTCGATCGGCTTGGAGTTACTATTAAAAAGTTTAAAAATAATATGCCCGGCAAGGATTTTCCATGCAGTTTTTTAAAAAGGCATAGGAAGGATTTATCTGTAAGGTTTTGCCAAAATATAAAAAAGTCTAGAGCAGCTATTTCGAGAGAGACTGTAACAAACTATTTTTCACAACTAGAGACAAGTATAAAAGATATACCAGCAACTCATATTCTGAACTATGACGAAACAAATCTGTCAGACGACCCAGGTCGCAAGAGAGTCATTGTTAAGCGTGGTTGCAAGTATCCTGAACGTATCATGAACCACAGCAAATCAGCAACCTCCATTATGATGGCTGCTACAGCTGCTGGAGAGCTTTTACCGCCTTATATTGTGTACAAGTCAACATCCTGCATCTATCAAACTTGGACACTTGGGGGACCCAAGGGTGCTCGATATAATCGGACCAACTCAGGTTGGTTCGATGCCACCTGTTTTGAAGACTGGGTTGCAACAATAGTTATACCCTTTTTAAGGAGAAGAGAGGGAACTAAAATACTTATTGGTGACAATCTTTCGTCACATTTATCTATTGAATGCATTAAAATGTGTGAACGAGAAAATATTTTTTTTGTTTTTTTGCCAGCGAACACCACTCACAAACTACAGCCTTTAGATGTGTGTTATTTTAGACCCTTTAAGGGAGCTTGGAGGGATATCTTAGAAGAGTGGAAGAAAACTGAGGGAATTAAAGAAGCAGCTATACCAAAAGGAAGATTTCCATATTTGTTAAAAAAATTATTAAATAAAGTAGAACCCAACACAGTAAAAAACATACAGTCCGGATTTGCCGCCTGTGGAATATTGCCACTAAATAAGGAAAGAGTATTGCGTAAATTTCCAAGTGAGGAAAAAGAAAATATGGAAAATGATGCTAATGCCATTAACAATGTAAGTGATTCCTTCATCGATCTACTTAAAAACTTGAGACAAGGGCCATCAACCAAACCTAAGCAACGTAGAAAAAAAGTCACTGTTATACCAGGAAAAAGCGTTTCTGGGGCTGATTTTGAGATTGAAGACGAAGAACCTTCCACCTCCCAAGGGAACCCTCAGAAAACTAAAGAAAATAAAAATGATGAAATGGAAAGTTCTTCAGAGTCCCTAGAAGAAATTTTATTAATAGAAAGTGATAGAGAAGATGAAATGGACATTAGCAGAGATGATGTTGAACAATGTTTATCAGATAGCTCGGATGAATTGCCTCTAGCGACCTTTTTACGAAAAGATGTAATGTGGAACAATAAAATTTTAAGGAATGTTCTTCCTATATCACCGCAACAAGAAATTCTGTGTGAGGATTGGATTGTTGTAAAATTTAAAGTTGAAGGAAGAAATAATGACAAATTATACATAGGACAAGTCAAAACCTTGCATCCCATCTCCTGTAATTTTCTTCGTTTTAAGCAAACAAAGTTGTTTAATGGTCAATGCTTCAGTGAACCTGATGTACCTGATTTATGCCAAATTCGATTGGATCAGATAATAGGCAAGCTTGATCCGCCCTCTTTAAAAAGAGGGCTGTATAAGTTTAATGTAAATTATATAGAATGGCTGTAAACCATGCCCTAAACTGTTATTGTGAGGTTTGGTTCCATTTATTTTTGTTATCAATTTTGTGTCCATTTACTCCTAAGTTAAAAGAAACTTGAAATATTCATATTTATTTTTAAGTTTTATGTAAAGTCGTAGGTAATCTGTGACCTAGATTTATTTTTTTAGAATAAAACATATCTGATTTTATTTTTTAGTTCTAAGAGATTTGTATTTTTAATCTGTTTTGATAATAAAATGGAATATAATTTGAATATATAAAATATAATTTTTTTTTTTGTTATTTCTGAGTTCAGGGACTATTTTTAAAAAAAATTAAGTTGTCTCTGTTCATCAACAAGTCTTGTGAACAGAGATTTTTACCAGTTTATATACCTGTCTCTGTTCACTCGGATGGCGGGTGAACAGAGACAATACACAAAAAAAAATAAAAAATGGAAGTTCTATTTTTTCAATTTTGAAATCCACTGCGCTTTACAATCTATACCACATGAAAAGAATTTTGAAATATATAAGGCCCCAATTTTCTTAATATCAACCGAGATATTTATCTACAAATCTGAAAACTGTCTCTGTTGACCCCGTTTTACGGTAACTAAAGTAAATTCTTTTTTGTTATTTCAGTAGAGTCAGTGCAGTAGAGTTATAATTAAATTACATTTAGTCCAGTCTCGGTTTATTGTAGATTTAAAGAATTTGATAATTTCTATATATGGACAGGGGCGGTTCTGAGTTTTTGAATTTAATTATTATTTTTTAACTTTGTTTATTAGTATCTTTTCTGGGTTCTTTAAAAATTTTTAAGGACTTATTTGTTTTTGAGTACGTTATTTGTGAAATTTTAAATTTGCCTTGACTTTAAATTTTTTTGATTCCTTTATCGACCATTTGTTTAGTTGCCTTACAAACTTTTAAGAATTTTTTGACTTTCGAAACAGATTTGAGCGTATATGTGAGTGGCTCAATGGTTTCGCCGTTCGCTTAGGAATTTTTAGGTTTTAATGGTTAACTATTTGGTCGCTTGTAAGTATTTATTTAGTGAGTATAGGCCAATAAAAATCGTACAGTTTCTATTTTCCGTTACATTTTAGTAATTTTCAGTTCAACTTTTGCACTTAGTACATTTTTCTTGTTTTTTCGTTTGATGCTACCGTACCGATTTTATTTTTAAGTGATTTTGGTGTGCCCTATATGTTTATCGATTTTGAGTATTTTTCCAGTATGTCTATTTGTCATTTTTGTTTTACGTATCCATTTTATGTCTCCCTTGCATTCTTTGGATTTCCTTATATTTTTTGTTGTTTTGCATTTCTTTGGTGTTTCTGTGATTCAGTAGTACTTTTCCGCTTTTACTTTTTTGTTTATGTTTGAGTCTGTGGTTTTTGCTATATTGACGCACATTGTTTACATTCATTATTTGAGTACAGTAGCTTACGTCTTATGTTAAAAATATTTTGGTAAAATATTTATTTTTCGTAATAAATTTAAAATGAAAATAGAACTAAATTTTTAAATTCATTTCGTGCGTTATGTTCGGTTTAACGATTTCGTTTTTTGTGCTTAAGCATTCTAGTAATTTTGTTGAAGAATTAATTTTTACAATTTAAATTTTGTTAGAAATTAAATTATATCTTTTGGCTATTTCAGTAAAATTAGTAGTAGAAGTTCGGTTGGATTTAATATCTTTTGAGTTTAGTCTCAGTTTATGTGAACTTTATGGAATTTGATAATTTTTATGTGGACAGAGACGGCTTGGGGATTTTTGAATTAAATCATTAATATTTTTGACTTTGTAGATTTTGTTTAATTTTGTTATTGTGCCGTGTTACTGTACCGATTTTGTTTAAAGATTTTGGCATAACCTTACATTTTGAATCTATTGCATTTTTAAATTTATTTCCTTTTTTTGATGTCCTTTATATTTTTTTAGTACCTTACATTTCTTGATACCTTTTACATTGTCTACATTGCTTTTTTGTTTTTTGGTGTATCTGTGAATAAGCAGTGCATTTTATGTTTTACCTTTGCTTAAAGTATGAGTCTATGTTTTTGGTATCTTGTAATGTGTTTTACTGTACATTAATTTATGTTTAGTTTCAGTGAGTAGTGTGTGACGTCATGTTACATATTTCTTTTCGTTCAGTTTATTACCTTAACCTTTTGGGGTAATTTAAACTTTGTTTCAGTCCAATTCGTACATCTTTTAGTATCTTGTTAGTTGGCAAATTGTTTGTTTCCTTTCTTCGTTCAGTTTTAGTAAGTAAAGGTTTAGTACCTACCTTACTTTGGTTTTTGCCGTACATTTATGTTGAATTAAAAGCACATTTTGTAACTTATATACGTTTTGAATTTAAATCTGGATTTGTCCAGTGTATACATTTTTACGTATTTCGTTGTGCTTTGGTGTTTTTACCATTTTGTTGTGTTCAGTCTAGTAATTAAATTTTTACTATTTTATTACGTTTCAGTATACATATTTTGCGTTTGGCCTGGCAATACATTTTTGCTGTATTTCGGTTATATTGCGTTATCTTATGATAATATGGATGTAAGTAGCAAATTTTTGTTAGTGTTTGGGTCTTGTTGGCTTGTGTACTAGTTTGGATATAATTTGGTCCTCTATTAGTGCTTGAGGCAGTTCTAGATTTTTACAATTTCTTAAAGTTCAAGATTCCATATGTCATATATTTTTTTTGAGCATTTTTAGTAGAGTTTCTTTTAGTAAATTTCTTGGAGTACATTTTTGAAATTAAGTCTTGAGTCTTTTACGTTACCTTTCGGTTGGTGTTTCCCTTTAAAATACCTGGCGCCCTTCATTTTCTTTTTGCATTTTACCTTTTCATTTGTTTACCTTCACATGTGTTTACCTTTCTAGTTTGTATTTTTCTGCCCTTTTGTATATTTTCTATTTTGCCTTTTAAGTACATTTTACAGTTTTGGTAACCTGAAATAATTATTATGGTTTTCTTCGTTATGTTTTATGTATATACCTTTTCTGCTTAAACTTATATTTGAGCAGGGCTGCGTTTAGTATTTTTGTATATAGCTTACGTTTTGCACCTTTTTGTTTAGCGTTTTTCCTGGATGGCTAAAATTAGCACAGGATGCTTTTATCTTTTTGTATAATTATGCGTTGTACGTTTTGTCATACATTTATCTGTATAGAGTACCTTTCCCGCTTGCTGTGTGCAAATGTGGATTTTATTGTGTTCTATCTTTTGATGTACGTTAGCTTATCGTACATTTTGTTACGTATCTTATGTTACCTTTCTGGTTTTCTGTGTGTAAGCACAGAGTTATGTTTTATATTTGTTACCTTACGTTACCTTTTCTGGCTAATCTAAGCATTAGTTCAGATTTACTTTTTTCGTACGAATTCTTCGTGCGATACGTTACCTTTACCTTTTTGTTGGCTAAGTTTTACTTAGTGCAGGATAATATATGTTTTACCTTTACCTTTTTACTGGCTAAGTTTTACTTAGTGCAGGTTATCTTGTCGTGCATACGATATGTGCGATTACCTTTGTCGTACGTTTTGTTTTCGTGCGTCATATTTACGTTTACCTTTACCTTTTCTTGGCTAAGATAATAATTAGCACAAGAATATACGTTTACCTTTACCTTTTCCTGGCTCAAAGAGTTGAGTGCAGAGGTCCATGTAAGTCTTGGCTGACCAAAAGGGTTAGTTGCAAGCTGGGTCTGGCTAGTTTTACACTAGTTTACGTTTCGCTTCCTTGGCTAAAATATATTAGCAGAGGATATTTCCGCTCTTTCTTGTCTAGCTAAGTCTAGTATGGGATTTTTTTAGTGATGTTATTGGCTAAAGGCTAATATTTTAAATGCGTTTTATCTTGACTAGTCTTGCCTAGTTTGGGATAGTTATGATCTTTTAGTTAGCTAAAAGCTAACAAGTTGCTTTCTGTATATAGTGTTATTTTTCTGATTGGAAAAATTTTGTTGCTTAGCAGACTGAGTGAATTTGTCTTGGTTTACCTTTGCACCGCTTTGTTTTTGTATATCTGCTTTAATGGTCTTAGTTAAGAAATTTTTAAGGCCAAATATTTTATGTTATTACTCAGTATGATATGACTTATGTAAATAGGCTTATCTTCCATTTTCCCTTAAATATCTATATGATATTATGTTACCTTATTATTTAGTATGTTAAAGCTTATGCAAATAAGCCTACCCTCCCGATTTTGGAAACTTTTGGTCTGGTACGCTAAATGAATTTGTTTAGTTTATTCTAATACTATTTTGTCCCGATTTAGTCCCTTTATTGGTTTTTATCAATAAACTTTAAAGTTAAAATTTTATATTTCCTCGTGGGTTCGACTTTGTCCATTGGTTCGTTTCCATTTTGGTTTGGTTCACTTTTGTTCAGCTTTATTTTTGAATAACGTTAATTGCATTCTCCTTCTTACTACTTTACCTTTTACTATACTTCCCTAACTATTTCCTTATTCCTTTTGTATGAAGTATGTGTGAAATCCGAACGTTCGGTATTGATTGAGTTAATCCCCCTCTTTAGCTAAGTATGTTTTGATGTATGTGACACGAATGAAGTATGTTTGAAAATGCTAAAGAGATATTCCCTATTATTTTCCTATACCTCAGTTATTCCGGTCTCCATCCTTTTGGGAAGGATCCCGCTAGTAAGGAGAGGGAGAGTGTAACGGTCATTTTTATTCCCAGGCATAAAAGCCCTTAAATTACATTATTTCGTATTTTCCGTACATAAATTACCTATTTTGTTACCTCTTAAAAAATAAAGTATCGCCGCTACTGTAAGGTTCTAGAAGGTAAGTAACGTAACCGTCGCCTAGTTCTCGGCTTTACTGGTAAACATTTGAAAATAATGCCTTTCCTCCAATGAGAAACCATAGTTTAAATTCGCGGGTTTAAGGAGTAGAGGTATTTCGACTACTAGTGGGGGAAGAGATAAATACCGAACCAAGCGGCAGACATGATGAAGAGGGACTTCTACGGCCGCCTTGAGCGAGCCCACAGTCAATCTTTTAACCAAATTTGAGTGAAGATATTAAAAGTTCCAGAATTTAAATGGTTTAGTTAAACCATAAAAATTATAAATTAATTATTTATTTAGTCTCTTTCCTTCGTTTAAGCTGGTTAAGGAATTTGACAGCCTGATTATGTGTGCTTTTGCGAGCTGTACATTCGAAATAAGTATTGATATGTGTAATATCCACCTAAAAGTGGCTAAATAATAGTGCGTTCAATCTACGTTTTCAACTTTAAATAGGATTGCAGTTTTATTGGTAATGCCCAAAATGAACTTATGTAAGTACCGATCTGAACTTTATATTTTCCTGTTTATGCACGAGTCATCAATTTGTGGAAGATTTGAGCCAGTAGTTCATCAAGTTGATCACAGTGTAGTGCGTGTTCGTTACCTTTACGTTTTCGTGAACACTTCAAGCAAGCTTAATTTGTACTTGCTAATTTTTTATCTCGACTAAACACTCAAATTTACTTTTGGAGTGCTATATGTTTAATATTAAAATTTATCTTTACGTATTTCGTTCGAGGAATTATGTAAATTTTTGTGGGTGTATAAATACTCCCATTTGTACCTTTTAGTTAAGTCTTCTAGCTTGTTTTTGCCTTTAAACTTAAATAAATATTTAATTGCTCATTCTTGGATAATTTGCTCGGAAAATAATTCTGATAAGTGAATGAACAATCATTTATTTATTATTAATAGTTTTTTCCTTGCGGAATTGGCCAATCTCCCTTTATTACGTTTTACCTATTTATCTTTTGTATTTTATACCATTATGTCTGTCTCTCCGTATATCTGTGCATTTGTTTGATTATTTGTTTGTACTTCTTTATTCGTTAGCACAAATTTATTCGCCCATACCCTGTAGTGTTATTCTCATTTGCTCTACCACTTTGTTAATAAATTAGTTTATTGTTAATTTCGTATTTTTATTTATCTAGAATTCATTTTAAATAACCCCAAGAGAGACAGGGCGTTATAGTGGACAAAACGAAGCTGATTGGCTATCTGTTTTAAATTAGCCAATCAAATACCGCACTTTTCAATATTCACCATTAAATTCACCGGTGAAGGGAACGGGTTGGAAACATTTTTTTCCGGTAAATATCTGGTTGCATGTGGTTGATTAAACATTTTGAAACGCTTTAGTGAGGATTTCCGGTTTATCGTTTTGGTTCAAACTTCGCGGACAGTTCCCATCATGTACAATAAAGAAACAGCCATGCGCAGTGTATTGAAGTAGTGAATTTATTAAACTGCGCAAGACGGGATCGGAAACACCGAAATTCCAACTCAAAAACCTGGTGGATGTGGTGCCTTACCGGTTGAAACGGCTGATCACACCGGTAAATTTAGAAACATCTTATTTTTGGTGACTGGTTAATTTTGAAACGGCCCGGTGAGAAACCGGTCGAGATCGGTGCACTCATCGGTGAATTTAGAAAAGCGCCAATAATCCCCACTTTTCTAAATTCACCGGTGGACGCACCAGGTGGACAAAATACGAAGCTGATTGGCTATCTGTTTCAAATTAGCCAATCAAATAATGTTATTGCTTACCGGTGCGATCCACCGGTGAATTTAGAAATCTGCCCAGTATATCTTGAGTCATCGGCTTTATGTTATACACTTTTTAGTTGCTTTTTAATCATAATGTATTCAAATCTTTTCGATTTCCTTCTCCGTATGTACATTTTCGATTACCCGCATACCGAGTTTAAAAATGAAGGGCTCCCAGAGTTGAGTTGAATATTTTTGTAGAAATCTCGAGCCATCCGCTTTATGTAGTGACTTCTAGCTGTTTTTTAATTAATATGTTCAGAGCTTTTATATTTTCTTTTCCATATGTATATTTTCGTTTACCTGCATCTCCAATATTGTCATTGCATACTCTGTTTGGCGTGTTTCTATGCTGGTATTTCTTTATTAATTTAACAAAATAATAATAATTAAAGGTTGAGACTTAAAAAATGTTTTAAATAATAAAATTATTTATATTTTATTTATGTTTATATGAACGTAAGAAAAAATCAATTAATACCTGTATAAAACATAAAAATCAAAGAATTTTTCCTGCTCGTCGGCCAGCGGCAGCGGCATAATATATAAAATAACGTCTATGAAATAAAAGTTGCAAACTGCGCGCTGCCGTATACGAATGTCAGTACTTCTCAGCGATTTGCTATTTTTAAACAGTTATTTTAAACTGTTATTTCAAAATAGCAGTAGCACCTGTTATTAAAAAATAACAGCTTTTAAGGTGCCTTTTTACATGCCGCTAGGCCGCCCGTTTTTAGCTGCAAAGAATGATTAATTTTTTCTTCAAGCGTATTAAAATGTTTAAATTATGTCACCCAAAACAGAAGTAGAAGTAGGACATTGTTTTACTAGTAACAAAATGTTAGTACCGAACGCCACCGTAGTGGACATTGTTTTACTAGTAACATAATGTTAGTTCCGAAAGCGCCACCGCAGTGGGTATTGTTTTACTAGTAACATAATGTTAATACCGAAAGCCACCGGTGGCGCGCTATCCACTAGCCACTTGTCATATTGTGTCAACATGTAAGACTGTAGTTTGAATATTTGTACGTTTATGATAAATAAATGAATTTTTGCATTTTAATACGCTTGAAGAAAAAATAGTATATATATTACAAGGAGTAGAACACCTTTTTTTGTGTTTCGCCCAGTTTGCGAAATCATTTGCAAATCCTGGACTCAACACAAAAAAAGAGTGCGTTCTACTCCTAGTAATATAATATACTATTATATCATAGCCGAACCTCAATTTTGAGCGGCCATCTGCATTTTGCCGCTAGAACGCTAGAAGTAACAAATATCACCTCAAACTTCATTTGTAACTGTCCAAATATTCACTGCTCTGAGACATTCTGCACAAAAAAGTTTAGAGTTCAATGAAAATAACGCCTATTAACGGTTTTATGTGATTGATGATACTGTTAATCTTGATCAATGTTGATCCTGCAGCTAAAACGTTGAAAAGTTAGGACCAACCCAACTTTGTGACGAGGAAAAAAAATGCAGTAAATGAGACCGACAAAGCAAAATAATTGAATACACTATTCAATTACAAACACAATTTAAATTTTCATATAAAAACTTAAAAAGAAGCTGAGAAAAGTGATATTGTACATAGCATACAATCTGTGAAAAAGTGCCCAAAATACTTTTAAATTGCTCTGCGGGTACACTCACAGCTCAGCTTGTGGGGCAGATGATACGTACTGCTTACCGCGAAGATGCTGTTTTGCTTTCAATCTGTTTCTATTATTCAAGTATTATAATTTGACTCATACTGTACTACGTGAATATTTTTTAGTAATGATAAGAGAAAATTATTTTTTGGTTAGTTTCATTTATTTACAGAAAATTCTACATGCAGAGGTCATTTCTTACATGGTAGTATTTTTATTTTAGTCAGTAGATGGAGACACTTCCACATTCCTTTAGTTATTTTTCATATTATGGTTGGCTAAAAATAGATTTGTTATGATTTGACAACCCTTCAATCAACTTCAACCTTCAAGGTTTTAGGTTTTACTGTTTTACTAGTGTTTTACGTTTACCGTTACCTATTCAATAACGGTTATTGGATATTATATAATTATATATATATAATGGATGATAAGTGGTAATTTCTGCCCTATTCCCTACTTCAGTCCCTTGATCTGTTCTGCTCACTTTCTCAAACTTGACTGTCTGTACTGCTCATTCAACTGACCATTAGAACTGTACTAACTTAACTGTCTCTCACACAGCTTGTCATTCCTTTATATACCCTAGGTTATGTGTTCTAGATCTTTCCACTACATTCCAACACATTCTACAATGTTCCAGAGGATGTCTGTACTCTTCTAGATTTTTCTATATCTCTCTGGAGGGTTGAAACACATAACAATATATTGTAACGCCACCTAGTTGATTTGTTACAACTTAGCTTAAATTTTAATAAAATTGGTTGCACACGGTAGAGGTTCCCTGTAAGCCCGTGCGGGTAGTAAAGGTAAGTAAGTAAGTTTTTATTCCGTAGTATCATACATATTAATTCCCTCCTAGATGTCTCGTACATAGCTCACTAAATGCTTGTCGGGAATGCGTGGAAAGAATACCGGGGTTTCAGCTTTCTTTTTGGTTAGCGGGTTGAACGTATAACTCGTGTTAATGACATCTCGTTAAAATTATACAAATTTTTGTTCAATTTCTTAATTGGACGGAGGTGAGTAAATCATTTTCCATTCAGAGCTAATTGCGTTATTATTGTATTTTAGGATTTCTAATTGAACATTAATACCACATTAATACCAAATTGGCAAAGTAGTAAAACATCAAATTATCAAGCACATGTTGCATATCCTATCATGTTGGTTCTTGCATTATTCGTTAACAATTTATTAAAATGTGTTTCACATCCATTTGAAATTTTCGATTAGAATGTTGCTTTTATATCTACATAGTCGACATAGCCAACTAAATTCGATGATTACTTTCTTGTAATTTAATCACGTGTGAGGTGTGCGGTTAAGACGTCCTTGCTGATTCGTAAGATATCCCATATATTATATGGAAGTTTTCTAGTCATGTACATGTGATTAATGCTGATACAATTTTCATTGGGACTACGACAGTGCTTAATTAATGCTTGTAACTAATGTGTGGATCACCCGGAGTTTCCGACTATAGGAGCCAGAAGTTAAAGCGGCCATTTTATCGTCGCGTGGACCTGTAAGAGCAACACGCTACGTCATATTTCGACAGCTGATTGAGGTGGTAACGAAACATGGAACTAAGCCTGAGTTTTAATGGTGTCTTCCTGTCAATTTTGGGATCTGCCACCTTTGCAGTGTCCAGCTTGTAAGGATTATCTACTGACGTTTGGCAGACACATTTGCTCAAGATAAGTATTCGTTTTACTAATTTCTTGTGTTCAAATATTACCCTCCAACAAGTATTTGCAAATTTTAACTGTAGCGAATTTATTGCCATGGCAGGATTTATTTTTTAAAAAGGTTTTATGAGCTATGAAACCACTCCGCTAATCAAAAAAGCAAATTTTAGAGAGCTCTATGCATCTCATAATCTTATTGTTAATTTTTTTCGTATTTTAAGAATACAGGGTGTTTAGAGTCACGTTGTGGTATAGAGTACCAGTGGTGAAAGCTTTCATCCAATTTACCGTGTGGTTGGGGGTGGAACTTGTCGCCTTTTGCGCCCACTCCCTGTTTTGATATCCTTTTGGTTGATACCAATTTTAACCCTGTTATATTTTAGGACCGGTGGGGTCACTTTTAGTAATTTTTACCGTGTGGTTTTTCTTGTAGATTAAGTTAATGTCATTATTTATACATTTTATTTAGTTGCTACATGTTGTCATTGACAAATTTATTGTCGATCTATAGTTATTACATAACTTATTGTAGATTTATAGTTATTGCATAATTTATTGAGTTATAGTTATTGCGTGAATCCCAAGGTATCAAGTAACAAACCATTTAATTTAAATCACCTACTTAATTGTCATTTTTACAGTAGTGTTTGTTTGCTCTGTATCGAGCTGCATTATCTATTTATAACTTTGTAATTTTTTTGTCAGTGACTATACCATAATCAACCCTTTCTTTTAGAGTGATATTTTTTATGAACTCTGTCAAGCCTTCTGCCTAATTCGAAACTATTTCCAGTACTTGAAGTTTTGATGGTGCAAATTATTTACTATTCTGTGAAACCGAGTAAATGTGTTTATTTCACTCGTTAACTCAAGATTTCATTCCTTTATTGCGATAACCTTTAATAATTTTGTCGTGGAGTAAAGTAATAGTTTTTTTACGAATAGAAACACAGTTTCTGATATTGGTAGAATAGTTTGATTTGTTGTTTGATTTTGTTGTAATATGATTTTTGTGGTTGAACCACCATCACTAGTATTCGATTAAGTCCCAGTTTAATTTTATCGTGTACTTAGTTTCTTGTTGATCGCATTTTTTGCTTGAATTGTCTGTACTAACCTACCTTGTATATATCATAACACTAACTTAAACCTACCATTGTTTACCTACTTCGATTGTAAATCGAAACTTGTACATTATTTCTATTCGATATTAAATCGATACTATTATTATTTTCTTGTTTTAATATTTGTTTGTGCTGTATATTTTCCTATTTCACGGTCTTCCTAAAAGGCCTGGCGCCCGCAAAAAAGCTTTTGAGTTTTGTGTACCAAAATTTGTTTTTTTAGTCATATTATCGATCAGTTCCTAACCCTTATTCACGCCCTCACCTCCAACCATACTGACTAGACGTGGCCTAATCTATTTTGTGGTAGGCCTTGTTTTTACTTTTACTTTTTGGGCTACCCCAATTAGATTAGTTTTTTTTGTCCAAGTAGCCTTTATTAAATTTTATTATTAATGTCACGTGTGTGCTATAGTTGTTCTATTTTATAGCCGTTTAGCATTTTATTTTAGAGTTTATTTTTTTTGGGCTTATCAGTATTTTTAATAAAGTGATTGGCTACGAGGACATTTTCCAAAATGGCGCCTCAATGAGATCGGCCATCTTGTTACTTTTCTCTTAAAGGAATTCTTCCCCTACTATTTTTGTGGAATTTACAGGCCGTTGATGTTATAGCATGAGTAGCACTTCGGTGATTACGATCTTAAAACAACCTAATTCGTTATTTAAATGCCCTAAGAAAAGGATTTAGCGAATCTTGGGAGATGTTTTATCAGCTGTTATTGAGGAGAGCAGGGTGTGAGTTCGAGAGTGGGCACCAAATTATCTAGTATAATTGGAAGTAAGAAGGGTAGAAAAAGATAGAAAAGTAAATGATAAAGACAAGTTAACAATCCAAGTTAGACAATATATTACGGTAAAAGGATTTTGTATAAATAAAATTTATGTATAAACTGTACAATTACATATTAGTTTAACTACTCCACAATATTTCTAATACTAGGTTAGTAAGCAAAAACCGAAAATCTAAATATTGAGAAAGGTTATTCGTAGCTATAAGTTTAACTAAGGTTAAAAATATTTGATATTTACACAGGGGTATACTTAAGTTGTAGGCCAAAGATATAAGTAGTGACTATATAACAGTGTAAAGGGAAAGCTCAAAATTTAGAAAAATGATCAGGCAAAAATATACACACGGTGAGACAAGTTAATTCATAATGCCGCAGCATTAACAAGTTAACACTAGATAATAAGAAATCAGCTTTCAAGCTTAACGTTACTTGAGAATAAAGATACGTGCAGAAGCACCAGGTTCTCAGTAACACTAGGTATAAACTCTTATTAAAATATTTAGGTAAAAATAATTTGTAGAGATAGTTAAACAAACTTAATTATATTAACAATCATGTTTCTACCGAACTGTACATACAAGTAAAGATTAAAACTACAAAATGGCAGTAATAGTGACAAAAACAGAAAATTTATAAAATGGAGGTAATGTTAATAAATGTAGTCTAGTACTTTTCCTATTCAAGTTTTAAATAAGATTTAAATGAGAAAGGGTGGTATACTGTGATCAAGACTTAACTTAAATACTCCTATGTTGAGGTGGGGCAACATCTAGTTTTGCGATCCAGATTTGTCGGGAAGTTAAGTATTTCAAATGACCTCTACCTCATCTGCGCCTTGTTATTTGCCTAGGTGAATCAATGATTCTCACTATCTGTGATTTAAATAATAGCACCAACGAAATAACGCAGATCAACACGCAAATTATCTCTGAAAATAATGATACAAAAGAAAATAACATCGATGACTTTATACTTCCCAGAAACAACAGAAGGTATAAACAAAAGACAGTTATTGGACAAAATGAAAGCAGCAAAAATGTCAAAGCTGTCGATCCCTTAAGTTGGATTTTTATATCTCGACTGGAACCAGACACAACCGAAGATGATGTTACAAAATATATGGATGAACATGACATCAAAGTCTCAAGGTGTTTTAAACTCAAAACCTTTTCGAATGAAATCGCAGCATTCAAAGTCGGAGTTAGTCAATCAGACGAGAGGAAAGTGTTTTCTGGCAGTATGTGGCCACGAAAGACAATTATTTGGCAGTATAATCCTAAAGCACTAAAAAACTCCTCCTGCATCACTAAAAACATAACCAACCAAAAAATCAATCGAATCAGTGCCAATGTTAATAAAGTCACACCTCAAGATATATCCATATTTTATATAAACATACAGTGTATACACAATAAAATCTTGGACTTGAATCATTATCTGTCTGTAAATAACTTTGACAATTTGTGTTTTACCGAAACGTGGTCAGATGAAGAGCAGTTGAAATATGTAAACTTAAATAACTATAACCTGGCAACATATTATATTAGGAGAAATCACATTCATGGAGGTGTGGCAATTTATGTGAGAAATAATTTAGAGTTTAAGTCTTGTTCGTTTGCAGAGAAATTTTGTGATGCCGTACATATCGAAATATGCGCAATTGAATTACGTAAACACAAATCTATAATCGGCTGTTGTTACAGATCTCCGGTCGGAGACATACAAATATTTAATAAAAACTTAACTGCGTTTTTGGATACAATATCGACTGAGAAAAAGATAACACTTTGTGGTGATTATAACATCGACTTTGCAAAAACTACAGAGAGCAAGAGTCTGCAAAATCTTTTTGTATCTTTTGGTTTGCATGAATGTGTTAAACTGTTCACCAGGGTCACCAATAAATCTAAAACAAGAATTGATAATATCTTTACTAACGTAGAAAGCAAGTGTTGGAACGTCCAAGTTACAGATCCTTGTTTATCTGATCACAAAAGTATAAACTTTTCGTATAGCATAGATGGCCCAGTAAAAAATGAGTCACTAATGCACAGAAGTGTTAACAATTTTACCATTCAAACGTACAAAATTGCATTATCAAATTGCAACTGGTCAAATTTATTTAAAAGTGTTGATACAAATGATGTCTCCACTATTCTACTTAACAATATTATAAAGTGCCACGAAGCATCTTTTCCCTTGAAGAAATTCAACGTAAAAAATGGCAAATTTATGAAGTATAGTGACAACATTAAAAAGATGAAAAACAGGCTGATAATCTTACATGATATTAGTAAAACATATGAAAATTTTAAAGAACCTTACAAAAGATACAAAGAAGAGTACAAATTGGCGTTAAAATTAGAAACAATAAACCACAATACCAATTTAATATTAAACTCAAATAATAAACAAAAAACAGCCTGGTCAATCATAAATAAGTATAAGTCCAAAAATAACATCGATTCTGAGATATCAGCAGAAGACAAATGCATTCTTTATAAATATTGCCGACAAAATTGTAAATAATATTAATCACAATAATACTGAATATCTTGAATCATTACGTAAAAATCACGTGACCTTTTCTTTTTACCTATCGCCAGTTACCGAGACCGAAATCAAAAAATTAATTGACTCGCTTAGCTCATCTAAATCTAGAGACTATTATGGCTTAAATAGTGATTCACTTAAATTAGCTAAAGAAGAACTATTATCTCAAATCACTTACTTCATAAACAGTTGTTTTGAAAATGGTATATATCCAGATAATCTCAAGGTATCTAAGGTAACTCCCATCTTTAAAAAAGGAGCGAAAGATTCATTTGAAAACTATAGGCCAATATCAATTATTCCGGTATTAGCTAAAATATTAGAATTAGCCTACAAAATCCGACTAATGGAATACTTTGAAAAAAAAAACCTAATAAATTCATGTCAATACGGTTACATGATAGGTAAATCGACGGTGGATGCATTAACAAATTTAATAATATCGATAACCGATGAACTCGAAAAGGGAAACATGTCTGTAGCAACTTTCGTAGATTTATCTAAGGCCTTTGATTGTGTTTCACATGAGATACTACTAGCAAAGTTAGAGATGTATGGCATTAGAGGGCCAGCTTTGTCATTCATAAAATGTTACTTATCAAACAGATATCAATGTGTACATGTAAATGGTGAGACTTCATCCCTTAAATCACTTAAGCATGGAGTTCCACAAGGATCCATTTTAGGCCCAATATTATTCATTATTTTTATAAACGATATCTCAAATTTCCTTGAATTTAAATCCATTCTATACGCAGATGATACAACTCTACTATCCACAGACAAAGATATCAGCTCCCTGACAAACATATCTAATGAAATGCAATCAAAAGCTAGTGTGTACTTTAATAACATTAAATTATCATTAAATGTAGAAAAAACACAAACGTTGATTTTTAATCTAAACACGCATATAAATTCCAACACTCATCCTCTAAAATATCTCGGCATTTTTCTTGACAGCAGGTTAACGTGGGAAACACACTCCGAATACCTTCAGAAAAAATTATCAAGTTGTGTTTATTTATTAAAAAATCTAACCAATTTGATAAACCAAGACACAATTCTGTTAGCTTACCATGCCATATTTCATAGTGTTATGTCATATGGTCTCTTACTGTGGGGTGGCTCAACACATGCATCTAAAATATTACGTATCCAAAAACGAGCAGTTAGAGTTATTACGAATTCTAAATATGATGAAAGTTGTCGACCGTTATTTAAAAAGTTAGGGATACTTACCTTAACTAATCAATATATACAGCGTGTCGCACTTTTCATGTAGCCACCCTCATATCTCGCTCATCTGATATCCGAATATTTTGAAATTTTGGTGGTGAATATATACCTATAAAATGAGTCTTTATACGTAACCACATTTGATTTTAGTCAGAGGCGTTCGATTCTAGAATGGAAAAAGGGGGTCGATTTTCGAAAAAATATATTAGCGATTTTTTCAGTAAAAAACTAGTGAGATATTCTTAATCAGCACCTTTACACCAAGATTACACCATACAAGATTACACCATAGTGGGTTCAAAAGTGTTTGAGATAGGGGCCGTCAAAAAAACAATGTTTTCAACTAAAAATAATTTTTACCTGTAAAACGGATTCTCAAATGAAAAAATGTATTCTTAATTTTTTGTTCAGAATAATGTATTGTACTAGTCTGAATTGATTTTACAATAAAATAATTATTTATTTAATAAGGAAAGAATTTTAATTAGTACATGCTTAACATTTTTCTAACGAATAATCTTCAATAAAGACCTAAGTAAGCCATGAAAACAAAAGTTATTGTGAGTATCAATTGGTTTTATTTATTTATTTATTTATTTATTTATTTTTGTGTCATTTATTTTATTTTTTAATTCTTGCCTTATTTAAATAAATAATTATTTTGTTGTAAAATCACCTCAAACTAGTACAATACATTATTCTGAACAAAAAATGAAGAATAGTTTTTTTTCATTTGAGAATCCGTTTTGCAGATAAAAAATATTTTTAATTCAAAAAATTGTTTTTTTGGCCGCCCCTATCTCAAACACCTTTGAACCCACTACGATGTAATCTTGTACAAATGGGTTTCTAAAGGTGCTGATTAAGAATATCTTACTACTTTTTTTCTAAAAAAATTGCTAATACTTTTTTTTTGAAAATCGACCCCCTGTCTACATCCTAGAATCGGACGCCTCTGACTAAAATCAAATGCGGTTACGACTAAAGACTCGCTTTATAGTTATATATTCACCACCAAAATTTCAAAAAATTCGGATATCAGATAAGCTAGATATAAGGGGTGGCTCCATGAAAAGTGCGACACGCTGTATATGTATGCCTAAATTATGCTAAAAAATATTCAGCCAACCAATTTTCGAATAGAAACGAAACCAGACTTAATCTCGTAATTGCCCCACATTTCCGCCTCTCCAAAAATCTAAACTCATTTAGATATATTTCCATAAAATTATATAACCTATTACCCGTCGAATGGAAAAACTTAACGCACCATAAGTTCGAAAAAAACATTAAGACATTTCTGAGAGATAATGTATTTTACGAGATCCAAGAGTTTATTGATCATTTTAGATTTTCATTTTAATATGTTTGTCTGTATTTTAATTAGTATGTAGTTTCATTGTTTTAATATTATTTTACTCAGTTAAACGCAACGAATGTGTATTGACGTATGTATACAGTGTAATATTGTCTAACATGAATAAAAATATCTCTCTCTCTCTCTCTCTCTCTCTCTCTATCTTATCCAAGGGGTTTGAGGATGAAATCTCCATTCAGATAACAGCCGACATGAGTGATGCAGGTACCAAAAATAGATTACCACCTCGTGCGTCATCAACCTCCTCTGACGAAGTTATTTTCGTAGAAAAATTTTTCCATAAAAGATTTAAGTTAAGGGTTTCCATCCCAAGAATGTTCCAAAAATTATTAAAAAACCATCAAAGAAAAACTACATAAAAATGTCCTGCCGGAACCATCCTTCATAGTTATGAGCAAAAATGTAGGTATTTAGTGAACATTACGCAAAAAACGTAAGACAAAAAAAAAGGAATAAAAAGATAAAAAAAAGGAAGAGAAAGAAAAGAACCTAAAAGAGAACGACTTTCGTTAGAATTATATTTCGAATATTTAATAAAATAAAAGCCTTACCTTATTAAATAATAAGGTTCTTTATTAACAATTACTCCAACACCAATTTAGTAGATTCAAATCCATTATCGATGCTTCATTAACATATAATGTTAATTACCTTCACTAATAAATTCTGGGAGTAATTAAAACATGTGATTGCTTGAACGGTAGAAACGAAAACATAGTGTGCCTGGCACCATTTAATTTTAGTTGAATATAGATTTAAACATTTTAAACCTGTTTTAAACATATCATTTAAAACTTTAAAAAAACGTGTTTTAAACAAAAAAAAACTGTTCAAAACAAAAAAAACTGTTTTTTTGTTTAAAATGAAAAAAAAACTGTTTTTTTTCCAACCCTGCCAATTAATACATGTGATAAGTGATAGTGGTTAACTCGAATTGTAGCACTGGATGGATTAAGTAGCCTACAGATACTGCTAAAGTTCTAAGAGGATAAACGAGGAGGGTTGGTCTAACTACCCATTTATGTTAAACATTAGTTACAAAATCTAAGGAACATCCTCAGAACACACGAACACAGGGCAGCTTTTTCGGAAAATTTTTCCACAACGGAATATGAAATACATATTCGCATACACATCTGATGAACTTTTATGGGACAGCTCATCTTTTTAGCTTATCCACAAATGTTGGTTAATATGAAGAGAGTTCGCACTTAAACATCGCTATTTTTAAACCACATTTATGAGTCAATGTCATTTAAGACGCCTCTTATGTAAGAAGATCCCGACACTTTGTGGCATACGCATACAGCTCACACTTAAATATTGTCACTCCTGAAGAATCTTTATGGATCAATTTATGATGATTTCGATTATATTTACATTTTGTCTTGTATGCACATAATTCAAATTTAAACATTGTTAACTCTGAGACTTTTATGGATCAATTCACATTGTATAAGACATTCCAGACGTTTTGTCTCATATGGATATGGTTCACACTTAATCCAGCTATACTGAAGAGCTATTATGGGTCAATTTGTGTTGATTTAGACAACTCTGACGTTTCGCCTAATCTGGACACTGTTCACACTTAAACATTGTTAACTCTGAAGTGCACCAATTCATGCTGTATAAGATAATAGTGACATTTGGCCTCATATGGACACAGTTCACACTAAAACATTGTTACATCTGAAGAACTTCTATGGGTCAACTCATGTCATTTTACATTATATATATGAACACAGATAACATTTAAACATTGTTAACTCTGAAGTCGTTTTATGGCACAATTCATGTTGTTTAAGATATTCACGACTTATTGTCTCATATGGACATAGTCCACAATTAAACATTGTTATATCTGAAGAATTTTTACGAGTCAATTTGTGTTGTTTAAGATGGCTCCGACGTTTCACATGATATGTACATTTAACACTTGAACACTGTTAACTATGAAGTACTTTTATGTGTCAATTTGTGCCGTTAAAGATCATTCCGAGATTTTGTCACAGTTCACATTTTAACATTGTTAACCCTAAAGAACTTTTATGGGTCAATTTGTGTTGGTTAAGATCATTCCTGTTTTCTCTCATATGGACAACAGTTCACATTTAAACATTGTTAACCCTGAGCACTTTTATGGGTTAATTTGTTTTTAAGATTATTAAGTACGATGTTTTGTCTCATAAGGACGCAGCTTACATTTAACCTCTGTTAACTATAAAGTACTTTTATGCATAAAGGACCCCGGAACAAAACCCATGAAAATGTTGATTCGGTGGAATCGGCTGAAATTTTGGTATTTTGTAGTTCAAGTCATGCTGATCAAAAGTTCTTATCACATCAAGCCAATCCTATGGACAGTTTTTGAGATACAGCTTGTCAAAGTTAGGTAATTTGCGTCATTTTAGACATTCAAGAACTTTTTACTCCTAAACTATTAACTTTAGCAAAAAATTGCAAGGGTCGAAATATTTTTGTTCTAGTCCAATAAAGCTCAAGAATTTTTTTCAGAATTTTTTTATCAATTTTTAGGTTAGGTGAAATATATATATGACGTATTTCGGCATGCTTCGGTGGGATTGGCTGAAACTTTGCAGTTTTGTAATTAAAGTCATGCTGATCAAAAATTCTTATTGCACTGAATCTATCCTATGAGTGGTTTTCGCTCCAGGAGTGCCTGAAGGTCTAACAACGAGGTAACGGGTAATCTATATGTACGTGTTTATGAATGGCTTCCAGCGTGTTTGTGTACGTGCGTGCATGTGTGTGTGATTATTTTTATCAAAGAACCTGCTCTTACCGGCATTATGTTTCTTATGAGAGCATTCTCATTGCCAACCAGGGTGATCCCATTTTTTTGGTTTCACTTTCTATCTGTTTATTTTTACTTTTTGTTGTTTTTTAATATTTTCTTTTTAGTTCTTAAATATTGAGAACATGCATAGGATTTTCAGGAACAAGTGCTCTGTTTCCAGCATCATGTATCGTTCGAAGAAGAATGATTGATGGATATTTTGTGTGATTTTCATGCCGTGCCATAATACGCTTGTGTTTTCAGCGGTTCCGCGTCAAACTCATTAGAACGATTTTTCTCACACTAGTCATACGACTGAAATGAAAGAGGACATTTTTTGTGTATTTTTAATTAGTGAATGAAATTCTTGTACCAAAGTGAAAAAAAAAAAATAAAACACAAGAAATTAATGCAAAATATCGACAGCCCCTCAATATCCCCCACTTACGGTAAAAAATATTTTTTAAAAATACTATAAAAATAAGCTTGTATTATTGTTCAATATGCGTATAAAGTCGTGAACCTGTAAATCAAAAGGTTTCTGAAATATAATAATAATAATAAATATAACAATCAATTTTTGGGTGCCATTTTCAAATGGCCGTAGCTCAAGGTATTTGCGAACATATTTTTGCATGTAGAATCTGCACCAGAAGTTTGTCATCGATATCTCCGGAGAACTCTGTATACACTGACACATACATATACACAAACGCATACACACAGTACACAAATACGCTGGAAGCCATTCATAAACACATACATATAGATTACCCGTTACCTCCCTGTTAAGACCTTCAGGCACTCCTGGAGCGAAAACCGCTCATAGGATAGACTCAGTGCAATGGGAATTTTTTATCAGAATGACTTTAACTACAAAATAGCAAAGCTTCAGCCAACCCCACCGAAGCATTCCGGAATGTGACATATATATATTTTACCTAACCTAAAAATTGATTAAAAAATTCTGAAAAAAATTTTTGAGCTCCATTGGAGTTGAACAAAAATATTTCGACCCTTGCAACTTTTTGCTAAAGCTAATAGTTTAAGAGTAAAGAGTTCTTGAATGTATAAAATGACGCAAATTACCTAACTTTGACAAGCTGTATCTCAAGAACTGTCCATAGGATTGGCTCGATGTAATAAGAACTTTTGATCAGCATGACTTGAACTACAAAATATCAAAATTTCAGCCGATTCCACCGAATCAACATTTTCATGGGTTTTGTTCCGGGGTCCTTTGTGTTGATTAATTACATTCCAACATTTTGTCTCATATGGACACAGTTCACATTTAAACATTGTTAACTATGAAGCACTTTTTGTGCTTTTAGGATTATTCTGATGTTTTGCCTCATATGGACGCAGTTCGCATTTAACCACTGAAGTACTCTGAAGTACTTTTATGGATCAGTTCGTGTTGATTAATTACATTCCAACGTTTTGTCTCATATGGACACAGCTCACATTTAAATATTGTTAACTCTGAAGCACATTTATGGGCTGTTTTTTCCGATTATTCCGATGTTTTGTCCCATATGGACACAGTTCACATTTAAAAATTGTTACCTCTGAAGCACTTTTATGAGTTAATTTATGTTGGTTTATTGCATTCCGATGTTTTGTCTCGTATGGACACAGTTCACATTTAAACACTGTTAACTCTGAAGTACTTTTATGGATTAATTTATGTCGGGAAAGAGTGTACCGATACTTTGTCTCATACGAACACAGTTCACATTTAATCATTGTTAACTCTGAAGCACTTTTATGGATTAATTTGTGCTTTTTAAGATCATTTCGACGTTTTGTCTCATAGGAACACAGTTCACATTTAAACATTGTTAACTCAGAAGTACTTTTATGGATTAATTTGTGCATTTTAAGATCATTCTGACGTTTTGTCTCATAGGGACACAGTTCACAATTAAACATTGTTAACTCTGAAGTACTTTTATGTGTTAATTTGTGTTGGTTTAGGGCCTGCCGACGTTTTGTCTCGTACGGACACAGCTCACATTTAAACTCTGAAGCACTTTTATGGATTAATTTGTGTTGGTTAAGATGATTCCGATGTTTTGCCTCATATGAACATAGTTCACACTTAAACATTGCTACCGCTGAGGCACTTTTATGGGTTAATTTGTGTTTTTTAAGATCATTTTGATGTTTTGCTTCATATGGGCACAGTTCACATTCAAACATTGTTAACTCTGAAGCACTTTCATGCGTTAATTTGTGTTTTTTAAGATTATTCAGATGTTTTGTCTTATATGGACACAGTTGACATTTAAACACTGTTAACTCTGAAGTACTTTTATGGATTAATTTGTGTTGGTAAAGAAGATTATACCGATGTTTTGTCTCATATGGACACAGTTCACATTTAAACATCGTTAACTCAGAAACACTTTTATGGGTTAATTTGTGTCGGTTAAGATTATGCCGATGTTTTGTCTCAAATAGACACAGTTCACATTTAAACATTGTTAACTCCGAAGCGCTTTTATGGGTTAATTTGTGTTGGTATAGGGCTCTCCCATGTTTTGTCTCGTATGGACACAGTTCACATTTAAACATTGTTGACTCTGAAGTACTTTTATGGGTTAATTTGTGCTGGTTTAGGACATTCAGACGTTTCGTCTCATATGGACACAGTTCACATTTGAACATTGTTAACTCTGAAGCACTTTTATGGATTAACTTGTGTTGGTTTAGGGCTCTCCGATATTTTGTCTCATATGGACACAGTTCACATTTAAACATTGTTAACTCTGAAGTACTTCTCTTATGTTTTGTCTCATACAAGCATATACTACTCTTATATTTTATTATTTCTGGTGGACTTTCATGGATCGATTTATGACATGTAATATTAGTCCGAAGTTTTGTTTCATCGGGATACAGTTCACACGTAAACATCATTGCATTTGAAGAACTTTCATGGAGCAGTATGTGTTGTTTTAACTGTTCTGTATTTTTTGCTTCATATGAACAAAGTTTACACTTAAACAATTTGTGTTGTCTAAGATAATCTTTATCTTTTGTTATCTTCTCAGCACAGCTTTCAAAGGTCAACTCGTGCTGATTAACACACTTTTTATATTTTCTGTGAGACTTAAATACTGACATATTGAACCCATCATCAGTTTCAGTTATGGTGGAATGTTCTTGAAGGCTGAAAATAAATATTATTTTCTTATGTGTGTATTATTGTACAATATGTCTACATTAAAATTAATGAATACTTAATTATTTATTAATCACCACTCTATAGGAACAATATTCCCAATTACAGAGCGGGAAGTGGAAATATATACACATACAAATAAAGGTATAAAAATGCAGAGTGACCGCAGACACAGCATCGCACGATAAGCAAGGAATGCCAGCCTCGAACCACAAAACAGAAAATAAATCATCATCTTTTGCATTTCGGGATTACATGCGCCTGAGGGCTACTTTTAAGAACCGAAAGGGTTCCCAAGACGCAAGTGCGAAAAAAACCCATTACTCCCTGCTGCTGTTTTTCTCATTTTTCCTCGAAATAGTTGACCCTCCTTATTGATAATATTTACTACTTATTGACAATATTTTACATAAAACTTACTATAAATAAATCCTATGCATATTTCCGATAGGCACACCAGTTGTCAAGTAATCAGCGTTCAAATTAGGGGGTCGGGCCCCGATCGGCGCTGATACATAACTATGTATCTGCACACTCTTCCAGTTTTATAATTTATAAACTAAGAAATGTAAATCCAAACAAGTCACACTGTACACAAAATAGTTCCTAGAATTGCAACCTGAGATAAGGGTTCTGATCATAACTGTGCTTAGAGAAGTAGGGTATATTGTGTGTGACACTCTACTTTTATAAGTTTTAAGTTCATTTTATCCTTGTATTGGTCTGGTGCTTGCTTAAATCAGTTTAAAAAAAAAATAATAGAAAAAATTTAAAAAAAGCAATATTATTTGGATTTTTTCGTGGACATTCTTGTAGCTTCTCTGGTATGGAATATGAGGGTTATAAAAACCAGTTTTAAGTTAGCCTTCTAGGTGTTTCCTAGAAATGCAGAAAGCTCATAGAAAGTTTATCTGGTTTTACAATAGGTTATAAGAAAAGTTCTAAACTGCCCGGACAATGTTTTCTAGAACTGCTCTGAGAAGTCTTGAGATAATTTAAAAAGGGTCTTACCACTTATCATAAGAGTGAGCCCTTTTAGTTAGTTAGTTAGAAGTTGCTTTATTATGGCATTACGGATATTGGAAAAGAAAAATGTATTTTCCAAGGTATTTATAATAGTCTATGCAATGAAGAAAAAAATAGTGTAAATATTTCGTGCAAAGACGAGATTACCTTCCACCCCCCCCGTTTTCGAGGGTGCTGAACACGATGGAAGTGGTGGGAGAAGTTTTTGGCCCTGAAACGGCCACAAACCCCTTTTATGTAGGAGTGATTTATTGATGGGTTAAATATATTTAAAATAACATGGAAGGGGATTATACAGTAAGTGGAAAAGCAGACTGCAGGCCTAGGGGGTTGATTAAACTCTCCCTAGGGGTGGAAATTAATTTTTTTTCAAATGATTCGGTTCAAACGCGTATCCCCCATTTTCGGGGTCGCTGATCACGGGAAAAATATTCATTTTTATCTCCAACCCCTCCTCATGCCTTAAACGGGCAGAAACCACCCCCCCACTCACCGTTTGAGGAAGGAAGAGCTAACACGTATCCCCCGAAAATGGGGATACGTGTTAGTGAACCTAATAATTTGTAAGAAAATGATTTTCCACCTCTCGGTAGTGTTTAATCAACCCCCTAGGCCTGCTCTCTGGACTCCACTTACTGTATAATCCCCTTCTATGTTATTTTAAATATACAGTATTGGAAGATGGAAACAAATTGAATTTCGCAGGCAGAGCTGCCCATGCACATGTGGTGGGGAAACCAGGTGACAAGTGTAGGATGTGTTATACGATAAAAAAGAATAGCCTAGTTGCTTCGCTCTCGCTTGCTCTTATTGCCATACCTAATCAAACGCTTGCCGATACTGTATATAACCCGTCGATAAATCACTCCCCAGACCCGTTTATATATGAAAACAAAAGGGGTGGTTTTTGGCCGTTTCAGGGGGTTGCAGCGGTCAAAAACTTCTCCCACCACTTTCATCGTATTCAGCATCCTCGAAAATGGGGGGAGGGTAATCTCGTCTTTGCACGAAAGTTCATCTGGTTTTACAGTAGGTTATAAGAAAAGTTCTAAACCGCCCGGACAGTATTTTCTAGAACCACTCTGAGGAGTCTTATGAGAGAATTTAAAAAAGGTCCTAATATCACATCATCATAAGTTTAGAAGCAGCTTTGTGATGGCATTACCGGTAATGGAAAAGCAAAATTGATTTTTTAAAGCATTTATAACAACCTTGTAGATATTTAATAAACCAAACATTGTTCTCGTATAAAACATCGATTGTATTAGTTCGATGTCACGGTTAAACCAGTATCCCACACAAAATTTTCAAGAAAATCTCGAAAACCTTATCAGAATATAGCTTTTCAGTTTGAATAAATTTTGCTGCAAAATGTCTCTAGAGATTTATATTATCAGTTTCAAGATACCAGAAATTCTTTTAACGTCTGATAAATAAGTATAAGTGACATTTACCTATCACAATCGCTGTCTTCACCATCAGATTTAATATGAACTTCTTCTGTTTTAATAAATATTTCCGGATCCTCCATGTCCTTTTTAGATTTTATTTCAGTATCAGCTTGCCTGGCACGTTCCTCTTGAAAATGATTCCATTGCTCCCCTAATTCGTTTATATCACCTGATTCAATTTCAAGTTTTACAGTCGGTTCACATATAAATAGCTGTATGTCTTTTAATTTTATGTGGCCTTCATCATCTGTTCCTTTAATCTCGGTATACTCATTTATTTTCTGTTCCACATCCAAACATTTCATTATAAAACTTAAAACATCTTGCAATGCATCCAGACAGGTGTCACAAGTTAAAAGTTCTTCTGTAATATTTAAATTCTGAAATATAAAAAATATCATGAAGACGAACTACAGTTGACGAATTTTCAAAAATGGTGAAATATGGTAGTGAAGGCGTTAATATAGTTATATGTTTAATTTGAAAGAAAAATTCTAAGCGCAATATATTAAAAAAAAATTATTAAAGTTCGACTATTTGAATGTACCACGAAAACGGAAGTGACATCATAACGGCAGTTAGATGTGAAGTTATATGCAGAACAGAAGAAGAGGAACAAGTTGGCATTGTTGGCAATAAAGAAAATAACCTCAAATTTCAAAACTGAATTTGACATTTCATTAGAAGTTTTTAGCGTTTGGTATTTATTTTCTTTCAAAATGACTGATGCAGGATTTATAGAAGCCAATTCTGATATTTTACCTTCTATAGATAAATTTATGGTCAGCAAATTTTTAAAAATAGATTATCGTTTTAGCATTGCAGAGGTTAGAGTTGCAAAAGCCGCGAGGTACGTGACAGTTATAGTTTTGATTATAAATATTAGGAAAAGAGTTAACTGTTCATTTTACGTTCACCATTCATTATAGTCCACAGTACAGCGCCTTTTTTTTTAATGATTAGTAACAGGCTGAATTTTCGTGAGTAGCTTCGTTTTGTCGAGACGCCCAACTTTTCTCTCTGTGAAAATTCTCGGTAGTGGTAGCTAATAACTGCGCTTGGGTGTATTTATGTTGACTGGGTGATTGTTCAAATTTTATTAGTAATAGTTAGTTTTTTAGTTAAATCTTGAGATAATTTAATAAAAAAAAACGAAAAAATGTTTGTCCTACAAAATCGATGGTTTGACCGAAGCGTCCCTCACCCCCAACATATCCAAATAACGTGTTCAAAAAAATGATTAGTAACCACCTGATTTTTTTACTATTGCTTAATAAATGTTTTTAAAATGAAATGACCACATTGTCCTACAAATTGAATGGTATGTTTTTCCAGTCCTATGCTCGGAAATTGCCGGTTCCACGGTAACACTTTTCTCATTAGTAACACCCCAATTTTCGTTTTTTTCTCTTGGGAATAAAGTGTGGAACACGATTTTACTAATGTCCTACAAAAAAAGTAGTATGTATTGATAAAAAATTAAAAACACTTATTTTGAAATTTCATTCCATAGATAAAGTTTTATATTATTTTTCATTCGTTAAATGTTCGTTAAAGAGTTTGTTTTTCGGTTGCCTTGGCTACGTTTCCGCGAGTTAAGGTAAGGTACAGGTTGTCGGAATGTCTAATTCATATTTTCCCCAATTTTTTCATATAAATTATGTTATTTCCGAATTAAACAAACACTTAAACATTAAAAATAATATTACATTAGAATTATAAAAAAAAATTTCGGTCTTGTAGTCGAACATTTAATAAAACATAAAAGTGCATGAAAAATTCAAATATTCGCAACAAATGTAAATTTGCAAATTAGTGTTTAAAATCTTTGTCCTACCGTGGAACTGGCAATTTCCCAGTGTAGGACTGGAAAAACATACCATTTAATTTGTAGGACAATGTGGCCATTTCATTTTAAAAACATTTATTAAGCAATAGTAAAAAAATCAGTTGGTTACTAATCATTTTTTTGACCTCGTTATTTGGACATGTTGGGGGGAAGCTTCGGTCAAACCATCGATTTTGCAGGACAAACGTTTTTTCATGTTTTTTATCAATTTATCTCAAGATTTAACTAAAAAACTAACTAATCATTAAAAAAAAGGGCGCTGTACTGTCGACTATTACTGGAACACTGAGTAAAAGTTTTTGGGTGAATTGGTGGTATTATTTACACAGTACGGCACAAAACACCACTTAAACTTAGATTTATCCATAACTTTATGCGCAAAAATAAGCGGAAATATAACCGAGAAACGTCAATTGAATTTGACATTAGCTTTGTTCACAGTCTGAACTACTGCACCATTGTAGATAATAGAAGTGAGACTATACGTAAGATAAAGAGCATTGGTGCATATAGTGTGGGGTTTTTGAACAAACTTATTAAATGTACTGTCAAATTCAATTGACGTTATTCTCTTTTTTCTCTGTCGCTATCAACAGTTAAAACTTCGTATCCTTTTTTGATCATTTAATAACTAACTTCTTTGCAGACTGCCCTTATGTTGCCACCTCCGTATTAAATGCATGTATTTTTAAAATTGATATTGTAATATTATAAGACTGTATTTTCAACTTTTACATGTTTCCAATGATTTCTTATGAAGGAATGTTATTGTTAAACACAGATTCTAATAAAATTTTACCAACAACCCAATTATAGTTCAAATATTACGGTATATTTTTATACACTCTAAACTTATATTATTTAAGTTATTCCTTGAGTTACTATACATGTTATAATGAGGGATAGAGAACATTAAGCTAATTACAAAACACCACAATATGTACCCCAGAGCTCAAAGTTATACAGGGGGGGGGGGGGGGGGGGGGGGGGTTCTTTAGCTTTTGTCAAAATATTTTATTACTCTGTTATTCAAAATCTGGGCATACATGTTTGTGATCAGATTTACCCACAACAAAATTATTTTCTCCAGCTAATCATAAAAAGTTATTATGTAAGCACAAAAAAATAAAATATATTTTTTTACTATATGAAAACATATCCATTGATAACAAAAACATGTAGTAAAATTATTGGATACCACCAATATTGTTCTTATAACACTATTTTTCTTTTAACAAATGCCAGAACACTGAATATAATTAAAGATTAAATTTATGTCTTTAGTCACTAACCCTATTTATTTAAACTAATTCAAAGCGAATATTTAAATCAATACTAATTCCGACAAATGTAAAAGATAAGAGACATTGTTTCGGAATAATTTGTAACTGCATAAAAATTCATAAAAACATTTTAAATGTGTTCTAAATAAGTTTAAGTTCAAAGTCTACCGGTTGGTATTGTATGCTAAATCTGCAAAATTAGTTGTTAAATGAAATATCTCAAAAATTAATCAAGGAGAAATCATGAAAATCAGATACTAGGGGTTTTTGGCCATGCTGATTACGAATTTGATGTCAGATTTGCAAAATTCAAAATGGCGGATACAAAATGGCCGACCGAAACGTATTAAGAGTGCGAAATTCGCCATAAAAATTACCATTAATGGGTTTTTACGGGTTATCGGGTATAGACGAATCCGATGTCAAATTCATAAAAATTGTGTAGATAAATGTAAAATGTTAAATATAATTCAATACAATGTACTATAAAAATACTTTTATTATAAACTACAATGAAAGGAAGTATTTTAACTATAATATATGATATATACGGTTTTTCAATCAAGAATGTATTAAAAAAAAGACTTTAATTATGAACATGTCCGATAATTGATTTTTAAATACAAACATGTTGAATGAAATGGGTAGATAAAACTTTTTAGCATTCTAAATCTTCTGATTGTACTTGCTCCAGTTCGTCGCTTTCTTCATGTAAGTCGTTGATGTCTTGGCAGGGAGAACAATTTGTAGAACTGTTGCCACTACACGGACCATGCCTTAGTGCAAGATCAGATTTTCTACACCCACATGCTGATCCGCAACCTTTCTTGCAGCTACAGAATATCATGTTAAGTATGTCGTCTGATGCAGGTCCTTGACTTATTGGTATAGGTACTAAATTACCATTGACTTTCTTCCAACCACAGCTCTGCATGCAAATGCTTACCCATCCACGTTTGCATCTGCAAATATACTGTTTTACAGTGCTGCTCCAAGGCATCTTTCTGTGGGTGGTAATGAAGACAGCTTCACACTGTTTATTTTTCCGGAAGTACCTTTCACGAAGCAGTGATACCGAAATTAGTTTAAGTCAGCTAAATTTTTGCTTGCACCATACAAAGCCAATACGCACGTAATGCCAGACTGCAAAAGAATTTCTGGACTTTGATAATCCTCAGTGAAACTTTCGGCGGCTTTTATTAAATCTACTTGATTTTCAAAATTTTTTAGAAACTTTACTTTGCTCCAGTTGAAAAATGCCGACGTACTGTCACAACCTGTGAAACTGTGAATGAATAAAATGTGTTTTTGGCAATTTGGAAAGTTTTCTGCCAAATTTTTCGAATGGAACCATTTTTAATGCCGACGTACTGTCACAATCTGTGAAACTGTGAATGAATAAAATGTGTTTTTGGCAATTTGAAAAGTTTTCTAACAAATTTTTCGAATGGAATTATTACGTTCAAAAAAAAAATAAAACCAAGAAATATTTTTCAAGATTAGTACCTTAGCTAACAATTCTAGGCATTCAAATAAAAATAAAAAATTTTTTTTTAAGTCATTACACTTTTAAGTGTTAAATTTTCGAATTTTTTTCTTCTAAAACTTATTCGTACAAAATTAATATAAAAACGCGTTTGTATTATAAAACAAATCATTGGGGCTTTTAGTACACATCTTTACCTTCAACTTGATCACTTATAAAGTGCCGATATCACGATATTAAGCTTTGATATTGACGATTGAAATTTGGTGTCAACAGCAGAAAACGTCTTTTTTCGGAAAAGTACTAAGTTTAAAGGTCTGAATTTCCTAAAATAATTTTTTAAAATTTTTTTGGCTGAATACTTTTGAATACTGATAATACCTTTAAATATGCTATCCAAGTATTTTCGTTTTTTTTTTTTTTAATAAATTGCTCATTTTTACTAAATAATCGTTAATTCATGCAATGGTCCGCTTTCAAATTACATATGTAATAATTAGAGTACTTAAAAAACTATTTAAAAACATGTAATACTTCAAAGAAATTATACTTTTTCATCTCCAATTGGTTTCATATCATTTGCTTTTTACAATCAAAAGTTATAGGCACTTACTTACAGAGCGCACACTATCGCAAGCCTATTCCAGCGTCAGCGGGTGGTCGGCGCAGTGTCACTTGGGACCTTAGTCAACAAATTTTTACTCGCTCCAATTCAATGCGCAAAATACACGTCATATATGTTTTTTTCGTAAAATTTCCCGTTCTTTCGAATGGCGCTATCAGTTTTTTCGTACAAACAAAATTTAAAAAGTTATTTGCAAAAAACCGTAGTCTTTTAACTACGTTATTCTAGCATACTTGAAGATAATTGTTCACCAAAGTCTACCTGGTTACAAATTTTTCCGAAGTGAAAATCTTCGTTTACTCCACTAATACTTTGGAACTTTTATGGGCAATACTGCCCACTGTGAATATGATATTCGGCGAAAAATACCGATAGGGAAGCAGACAGATTGATGAGGTTTTTTAGTTAAATCTTGAGATAATTTGATAAAAAAAAAAAACGTTTGTCCTACAAAATAAATGGTATTACCGAAGCGTCCTCCACCCCAAACATGTCCAAATAACGAGATCACAATAGTATATTGTGTATTTAGGTGTGAAAGCGATATATTCCCGAACGACGATGCAAATTGTTGGCCAAGGCGCTAGCCAAGGCCAACAATCATCAAAGTCCGGGAATGTGCTTTCACACCGAAGTACACATACTATTTTTTCTGAAATCAAAATCAATATTATTGTAAATTAAGGAATTTGTATTAATGGATAACATTTCTGAGCGCACATATTTCTTCTTTTTTTTTGGCTATTCAAAAAAATATTTTTTATACAATTTCTTTTTTAGTAATTTTCCCATTTCTTTCATAAACTTTCCATATAAATTGTGTTATTTTTGAATTCAACAAACAATTAAACTTTAAAATAATATTACACTAGAATTATAAAAAAGATTTTTTGGTCTTGTAGTCGAACATTTAATAAAACATATAAAAGTGCATAAAACATTCAAAAATTATGGAGAGTAAAAGATTTGGCAAGAATTAGAAGATTCGGAGATCCATTTATAGATACATTTAAGATGCTCTGACCATAGAGCTCCAGAGCAAAAATGGGTCCGATGGGGGAAAGTAAGTGTACTATTAAACATAATAAAATGGACATAATTTAGTAACACATTGGACGAGAATTTTCAATCAAAGTCTTGTAAAGTATAAGCAGCATTTGGGACTTGTTTCATTGCTGTTTATCATTTACTATTAACTGTCATAAATATAATTACTACCAAAATAGCAACGTGTGCCGCTATCTTTCTTGTGCTGCGTTCTAATTATATTTTGCAAATGACTTTACCTACCTATATCACTTTCGTCTCAAAAAAATTTATCAAAAAAATTAGGGATCAGGACTGTGAGACACTTAACGGGAAGAGTCAACTAAAGTTCTAGATCTGCTCGAGAAAATCAACTTTTTATGATGAATTGTTCCAGGGGATACATATATGGTGTATTTAGAAACTGGCTGTGTCCTCTATCTCCCATTATGCTATGTACAGTTATTCATAGAACAGCCTGTATGCTTGTTTTATTTTCATAACGGACTGTCTCTTTGCCAATACTACACGATAAAAATTATTATGGGAATTCACATTACACTTTTGATTGTTTAATAAATTTTTAAATCAGAAGTGAAAACATATATACAAAGCACTGGAGTTGGTTCTAAGCCTCTCTTCTTAACAAAGTTACAATGAATGAGAGGCACCTCTAGACAAAACATCATTTAATTTAATACGTAAAATATGATTATTTACCAATTTCGGAATATGTTCTTTCAATACATCTACCAAAAACTTATGTTCTTTTGATTCGTTTAATGATGTAAGGAATTCTTTTCTACTAGATTTTGTACAAAAGTAGCATTTTACTTCATGTTGAGCTTCATGTTTGGATTCCGTAGATGATATTAAATTGGCTGTAATTTCAATATTTTTTGAATTCAAGTTAATATCTCTTTTGAGATCATATGGTAACGTCACCTCCCCTATATGATCACAGGCCGATTTGAATTTAAAGAACACTTCAAGATTATTGGTACATTCACTACATTTCACAGCATCCTTAGATATATCCATATTCTGAAATATAAAAGATGAACATTTTTTACACATGCTCCAGATAAAACCACCTGATGTAATAACCCGAACACAACTGACAACTGAGTGTTTCAATAATTGGTGCATCACGGATACAGCGAAACAAATTTTTACTATAAGATTACCACTTTGATAGCAATGAAGTCAGTGCTATTTCATATTGTGATTCAACTGCGTGACAAGTTTATTTCAGTATGTTAAAAGCACCTTAAGAAAGTGATTAATACACGACGTAATAATGAAGGGATTTACATCGTGTTCCAAATAAAATTTGATATATAAAATATCTACAAGTAAAATCTGGCAATGGCGATATACATTCACCATCTACGTTGTCTTCACCACAGGAATTCAATCACTTTTTTCTATTGTTTTGAGTTAAATAAGATGCAAATTTATGTTTCCTATTTATATTTATTTCAAACTGTCAAAAGAAGCAACCCGCGAAACATCCATTATAGAGAATGTACTAAAAATGCATGTATCTATTATAAAATTCATGTCATTTTGTATGTTGATAGTCCGAAGCAAGTACTGCTGGTATTACAACGGTGTTACCTACCTACTTCTCAATAAAAAAAAAATTCATATTGTTCACCACAGATTACAATGCGTAAGTAAACCTACAGTACACCAACACATTTTCTGTCTTTAAAACGGAGAACACTAAGTTTTGATAATTATAGTCGACAGCTATTGCCTGCTGTTAACAGACAGAAAATATTTAAATAACAATGTGCTTAAAATCAAGCGGGGCAGTTATTTATAATTTTTTCAACTTACCAACTTTAAAATATTTTGTAAAGACTGTCCTATTGTTTGAAAACTTCCACTTATTGTTTGAAGGCAAAGCCTGCAAATTTTCTCCTTCATATTTTTTAATTGATTTAAAAAGATCGAAAGAACCAATTCCACTTTAGAATATAACCATACTTTTACATATTGCTTTAGCAAAAGTGTCAAGTGTCGCCGTCGCCATCGACAATTAGAGATCAGTTGCTATTTAGCACCCTGTTATTTTATAACTAATATTTGTAAAAAGTATTAACAGACTGTTATTTCTGTTCGAAAATAACATTTTTCTCAAATCAATCGGCAATGTCTACATTTTCGGCGCGATTTCAGATCGAAAAATGCACAATTCCAGTATTTTAGTCCATTGCTAAGAAACTATCAGAAAACAGACCGCAAAAGATCCGTTGCCAAGCAACGGTCAACAAAACCGTACGGGAAAGTTACTTTTCTGAAATCGATCGGAAATGTCTACATTTTCGGCGCGATTTCAGATCGAAAAATGCACAATTTCAGTGTTTTAGCCCGTTGCTAAGAAACTATCACAAAACAGACCGGAAAAGATCCGTTGCCAAGCAACAATCAACAAAACTGTACGGGAATGTTACTTTCCCGGCCTAGGCCGGGAAAGTAACATTTCCGTACGGCTTTTTATGTATATTTTAGATAGTAAATAAATACACACAGACAAACCAACTCACATTAAGATTGCATTTATTAGTAAGCAGTTAGATTATGATGAAGAAATGTTATGCATTAATACAAATTCCTTAATTTAATAATATTGATTGTGATTTCAGAAAAAATAGTATATGTACTTCGGTGTGAAAGCACATTCCCGGACTTCGATGCTTGTTGGCCTCGGCTAGCGCCTCGGCCAACAATTTCCATCGTCGTCCGGGAATGTATATATTGCTTTCACACCTAAATACACAATATACTATTCCCGGCCTAGGCCGGGAAAGTAACATTCCCGTACAGTTTTTTCTGTATATTTTAGACAGTAAATAAATACACGCAGACAAACCAACTCACATTAAAATTGCATTTATTAGTAAGCAGTTAGACTGTAATGAAGAAATGTTATGCATTAATACAAATTCTTTAATTTATAATAATATTGATTGTGATTTCAGAAAAAATAGTGTGTACTTCAGTGTGAAAACACATTCCCGGACTTCGATGCTTGTTGCGCCTTGGCCAACAATTTGCATCGTCGTCCGGGAACGTATTGCTTTCACACCTAAATACACAATATACTAATTATAAACACGACGTAGTAAACATGTTTTTGGAGACTGCTGTTAAACTGTTATTCAGAAAACAGCAGCAACAGATATCAGTCCCATGATAGAACGTTTATGTTATTTAACAGACACCTGTTATGTCACGGTATAGGAATATATATGAGTGAGAGAGACAGATAACCGTAACCATGGAGATAGAATATAAATATCATGGAGGTAGAACAGGGCTCGTGCAACGTTTGACAGCTTGAAGGTCACACAACCTCGTTAACCTCAATCATTCTTCTTCTTCTAGTGCTGTCCCCTTAAAGGGCTCGTGCACCGTTTGATAGCAGACATTTTTGGAGGGAGGAAACGAGACACAACGTCACAATCACAAGAAAACTACGAACTGCACATGGAGAAATCGGAAAATTTGAGGTTGTGTCTAGTTCTCCTCCCTCCTAAAATGTCGGCTGTCAAACGGTTCACGAGCCCTTTAGGGGACAGCACTAGAAGAAGAATGATTGAGGTTAACGAGGCTGTGTGGGCTCCAAGAAAGTCGGCCGTCATACTTTACTAATTGATAGCACCAACGAGGTCTAAAGTATAGAGGGGCAATCCCAATTCAGTATACATACGGTTTGTTTGGCCATAGAATAAACGCTCGAGGGACGCAGTGGGGGGTCATTTGTTGGCCCTAGTTGCTATGATTTGCAGTGGAGTACTTGCTTTGAGGGATATAATTAATGAATGAATATTGTTTTTTATCACTGTTCTATTATTAGTTGAGCTCAAATCTATTAATAAAATTGCTGTAGAAGTAGTAATAAATTATATCATATTTAAAAACGGAGTAAATGCTGCTCTATACATTTTTAAAATATTCGCAAATTCCATAACGTTAAGTTGAAGTGACGCCCATGCGGACTAGTTGCTTGAATATGTTCTGACCATGTGCCACGCCTACTTTTCCAGTCTCTCCTTATTATGTCGCTGGATAGCACGCAAAAGTTAAAAAAATACAGCTGGGAATTTTATATTTATTAATAATCGCTAACCTCTGTTAAGGGGACAGCACTACAAGAAGAAGAATGATTGAGGTTAAGTGTTGCGTGACCTCCAAGCTGTCAAACGTTGCACAAGCCCTATACTTATTTTACCTCTTTGATAAATATCAACCTCATTGACCGTAACATAGGCATTATGACTAACGTAAACGTTCCATCATAGGGCTGAATGAAATCGCAACGCAACCGCGTAGACTTCTGTGTTTAAATATTGAAAAACCCCAACCACAGAAGACTAAACTCTTCTGTGCGCTAACCAGAGATTAGTTAATTCTCTAATCTTTGCTATAACCAAAGATTAGACAATCATTACCCATGGAGGTAGAATTATACAACCTCCTTGTCTTCGCCCTAGTAGTCCATGTAAAACGCGGGGTTTGACGCTCGGAATGCCCCCCTCAAGGGGACTACTTTTATTCCATGTTTTTTGGGTCGCTGATCACGAAAATCGGGGTCACGCGGTTCGAAGAATAGTGCGTCACCCTTAAAAATGCCAAAAACCACCCCTTTTGGGAATAATACTGTAAAATAATGTTATGAATGTGCTAATTGTAATATTTTGCCAGTTCAGTATGTTATTCCTCTAAAGTAAGGACAAATTTATGCTGAGGGCTAACCAGAAGGGGTGAAACTACCCTAAATTGACGTAAAATGGGAAAATTATTGAATTTTTTTTTATTCACTTTTTGATTTAAAGATGAATGGGGATTGTATAATGAAGAAATTTTTTTTCCAACCCTTCAGGGGTGAAAATTACCCATTTATCCCCTTTAAATTGAACTAACGCTTAGAAATTAAGTAGAGATGTATACTTTTCAGTTTGCTTGTAATTTCTGATAAACTTAATCAGTCGAAAAAATCAGTGGATCTGTAGCACACCACAGTGGCGGCTGGTGAAATTTCAATATTTTTTTTCTCGTCTATGGCGCATGGGACCCATACGAAATTTGGGAAATAACATCTAGAGAAGCACTTCTCTAATGACCTCTAAAAAATTTTGAAAAAGCAGTTTGCGAAAACATTTTTGAAAATTCGTTAGCCTCCCCTGGGTCTAGGAGCTCCTGTTTATTTTTATTTTTTTTTGTCATATGCATTTGACTTTTCATAAAAATACAACAATATATTTTGAAGTTTGTGAAAATATTTTCATTACTAACTGAAATACAATGAACTGAAATTTTGTAATTTACAATTTAACAAATTACAATATTTCAATTCGTTGTATCTCAGTTAGTAATGAAAATATTTTCATAAGCTCCAAAATCTGTTGTTGTATTTTTATGAAAAGTCAAATGCATCTGACAAAAAAAAATAAAAATAAACAGGAGCTCCTAGACCCAGGGGAGGCTAGCGAATTTTCAAAATTTTTTTCGCAAACTGCTTTTTCAAAATTTTTTAGAGGTTATTAGAGAAGTGCTTCTCTAGATGTTATTTCCCAAATTTCGTATGGGTCCCATGCGCCACAGACGAGAAAAAAAATATTGAAATTTCACCAGCCGCCGCTGGCACACCATTAATTTACAATAGGGTTCTTTATCGTTTGCGGTACTATTTGGTTTGTTTATATTTCCACCCTAGCCTAGCGTTAGACTTGTGCGTAAAACTTCCTATTTAGAACGTTTTTTAAAACATATTTATATACTGTACGAAATATTATTTACCTAAATAATGAATTTAATATTTCCGTATTTTTTAGAATAAAGAATTTCAAGTAACATTTAGCATGAATAATTTTTTAATTGTTATTTAACTTTGTATAGAATTAGTTTAAAGTCCAGAAGTAACATGTGACGCATAATTATATAAGCCCGCTCCTGCAAATGTCAGCTAAATGTGCGCATGATTTTTATATAGCAAAGAGGTAGGCTTTGTGACCTCTCGCTATGGTAAGTTATATCGTTATATGGGATCGCTATGTAAACTTTTTATCTCTTTATGACTTAGCATGGACATGCATGCACTTTTCCACTTAACTATGACCTTGTGCTAGATAAGATATATGTATACTTTTTACTACTTTATTTTTTCTACTTACCATACGTTTAAAATAGCATATACCAACACTTTTTAAATATTGATACTAGACAATTGGATTTTTGAAGTTAGATGTATGAATATATAAGTTCCTTATAAATTATGCAGAAAAAAATATATTTCATGAAGGGGACACCTAGTTTTATTTTTAAGTGGGATACCGTTAGAGAGCCGAGTAGTTTTAATTTTGAATGACAATTTTTTTGTAAAAAATGGTCATATTTAAAATATAAAACTATCTAATTTTCTAAAAATGTTCAGAGGTAGTCTACTTAAAAATAAAAGTTGATGTCTCCTCCGGTTATTTCCTAAAGAATATCAGTTTTTCTGGACAATTTATGAGGAATTTATATTTGTATATTTAACTCCAAGAATCGAGTTTTCAATATTTAAAAAGTACTATAGGGTGCTATTTTGAACATTATGGTAGGTACATAAAATAAATACAAGCTATATCAAAAAGAGATAAAAGTATATAATGCAAGATATGGTTGTCTCATTTGTCAACATACAGGGTGCGTCACTTAAAACTCCCCAGGTTTGTAACTTTCTTATTTGTTAAGCGACGACCATGTTGGGTACATCAAATTGTAGATATTTCTGGGCATTTAAACATGTGTACAGAGTGATTTAAAATTTTTTTTTTTTGAAAAACTGTTAAAAAAGAAAACTTAATTTCCTTGAATATTTTTTTACCTCACCCTGTACATGAACTACGTTAATGTTTTCTTATAAAGGTTTTAACTAACTTCAATTTATGTTATTACGTCATATTCGAATCTCTTTGGTTTTAGAGAAAAAAATTAAAAACACTCTTTCCGATTCCAAACTGATTTTTTTAAAAATAACTTTGAAAAGAATGTAAATAATAATTTTATGCTTTATCTGTAAAAGACATATCACAAACAATGTTCAACATAACAAAACAGAAACAAGAAACAAAAGAAATAAATATTTTTAAAAACAAATTTATATTAAAATGTACTAAATAGGAAATTAGAAAAATTTGTATTTTTTTTTTTAATTTTTGTCTTAATATAAATTGAAGCTAATTATAACCCTTATAAGAAAATATTAACACAGTTCATGTATAGGGTGAGAAAAATATTCAAAGAAATTAAGTTTCCTTTCTAAACAATTTTTTCAAAATATTTTTTTTAATCACTCTGTATGCATGTTTAAAGGCTTCTAAAATGTCTACAATTTGATTTGCCCAACATGGTCATCGCTTCAAAAATAAAAAAGTTACAAGCCTGGGGAGTTTTAAGTGGTGCACCCTGTATATTAGCTTATTAAAGATTCTCTAATCTTTACTGAGTTAATATAATTGAATTGAATGACAGTTTAAAGTAAGTTAATTAATAACAACAAACTGAAGAGTTTCAATTCCATCTTAATCTTTGCATATCCCAGTAGGTAAACCAGACATTAGACGTTGTCCTCAACGTTGTCACCTATATGTTCTTTAGAAAGCAGCTATGATATTTTTTTCTTCTCCAATGATTTATACCTAACTACCTTACTTACCTTGCATTCCTAGTAGAGCTAACATTTCATTTAATTTATTTTATTAGCTGTTGATTTAGGAGAGAGGTCCCATTAATACTAGTGTCTTCTGTGGAACTAATCTATATTCAAGTTAACTAAGTATCTACAATAAGTGTTAACCATTTCTCGGGTCATTTCTATTGTGTCGCAGTGTCTATATTCTTAATTAATGTTAAAGCCTACAGAGATCCTAGAATATCCTGGTTTTTTGCATTTCACTTTAAAATTAAGAGATTTTTGCAAAATTTAATAAAAATAAGCCCGTTAAAACATTACACCAAATTTCAAGTGGAAATGTTTATAATAACGCCAAAAAAAAAAACAAAGTCGAAAATTGAATCGTTGACTATTTAAGTGCATTAAGTCATAGAACAATTTTTTTTAGAATGTAGATTTTTTCTCCTACTCTTCAGTGGTATTAACACATAATTTTTTTAAACTATTTAAAATCATTTTAAAGTTTTTATAAAGCATTCTTTTTCTCAAAATTAACAAATGAAAAATATTAGAATGCTTCAAAAGATCACAAATAAAAAACAGGTTTTTCTATGCCAAATAATTGCCAAAAAATGGTTTTAAATTATTTTAAAACACTTATTTATGCAACAAGTGTATAAAGCAGTACTTTTTTTCATGCATAAGCTGTAGACGAGTGCATCAATCTCATGAGAATCCCATGAAAAAAGTAGTTTGTTCAACAGTCACAGAAACAAATTGCTAATTAGTTACACTGAAAAGTAAACAATCGACTATTCAATTTTCGAACTTGTTATTGTTTCTTAAGGTTTTTTTACAATTACTAAAATTTGCCAAGATGATTAACCCCACCAGAACCATATTTGAGTAAAATTTAATAAGGGCACATCTTAATCGTTTTAAATTAATTAAATGAAAAATTGTTTTAAAATAAGATTAATAATATCATCAAATCATTTTCTCGGTTTGACCTAAATGCCACTAGACATTCAGTAAAGATAATGCAAGTGGCTGTAAAATATGTTGTGTGCATTTCTCAATATAATATAATGAATTGGTCATTAGATTTTAAGTTTTTGCCTAATCATCAGCCAAGAGAATGTGTTATGTGAACAACGCAACTAATTACCATATCTACCGTAGTTTTAAGTTTGACTTTTGGCCCTGCTGGAGAATAGTGTTAGTGGAAAACTGTTGTACCTCTCATTTTTCCAAATCGCCCCCCTTTGGCACAGATTACATATGCTTTTCATCACTGTGATGAGAAAAGTGATGCGAATTTTAGAAACTAAAAATCATAAATGAAGTTATTTTCAGTCTTGGTGTCAGTATTTATTTGACATTTGAGCGTTACTTGAGAGTACGCAAACCTTTTAGTCTTTTAATATATTGTATATAGTTTAATTAGTGAATTAGTTTCATATATACCAATTTTGTAGAGAATTAAGTTTTTATTAACCCAGCTGATATAGGTATATGCAGCGATTAAGAATCCACTCATTTATTGGCTGTATTGAAGGTGTATTTGTTAATTAGCATAGAATAAACGGCAATAAGTTAATAACCTGGTATTATTAATTTGTTGTATTTATATCTTCTAATAAAGAACACGACACTTTTTATATTTTTACTGTTTATTTAATTACTTATTTATAAATTGTCTGTTTTCAGCAACGTCTTTTAAATTATGATCTATTTGAGATGTACTTATACTTAATAAAATATCGATACAAAATGTGTTTTTAATTCTTACTTTTTTTTGTGAAAAAACATTTTGGCTGCAAAACATTTACTTCATACGACCACGATAACTCAGTCGGTGTACTACATAAAGTACACCGACTGAGCAAGGATAAACTAGTTGGGAGTCTATAGCCCTGGGTTCAGATGCCAGCTCGAGATGGCAAAATTTTTAATGCACATATGTACTTAACTTTATTAGAATTTATGTGATTTGTGTGAATTGTTTTGTTATTTATGTTACACATTTCCAATACAAATTATACAATATACACAAGAAAGGGAATACCATCAGTGATTATTATTACTATTTGAAAAAAAAATATGAAAATATATTTTTTCCCTCGTGAAAAACAGTAATTTGTTTCTAAACCTAAATAATGACTAATTGTATTACTAATTTTTTTACGTTTTCACTCCTCCCGGTGTTGTTGGGTGGAGTGAACGCCTGTTTGGAGCCTTCCGGTTCCCTCGTTATTCCCGGGACAAGTCCCAAGAACAACGTGATAACCAGAAGAACCCCGGCTCTCGGCTAGCTTCTTATTTAGAGATTAAACTTGAGTTCTCTTACCTTGGCTCGACCTTGTGGCTCTTATTTAACTTAGGGGAAATTGCACTACACACTTTTTTATTTGACACCTGTCACACAATTCGTGTCTGGTAAAAGGAGGGTTTAAAAATGAATTTAATCCGGGGCACCACCTGCAGCCTTAATAGTGATTACTGACCCCCTTTTACCAGGACGAAAACTCCTACAGGTAAATTTAGAAAGGAATAATTTTTGATTCAGAAAAAAAAAATAAAGATTGAAATAAATTGTGAGATAAAATTTATTTTAAAAGTATTCTGGTTGATGTTAAAATTTATGTGAGCAAATTTACATAATCAATAATGTAGAAAAAAAAAAGATTATAGCAAATTCAAATGTTCATCAAGGTTACGATCTAAAATAATTATAACAAATAAAATGTTCCAAATTTCAACAGAGATGAAATGATAAACTTAATTATATAGCAATGTACAGCAATGAAATAAGAACGAAATTTATGCTAATCAAGGACCTCATGGCCTGCATAAAAATATATGTAACATCAAGTGGATGTTAAAATTTCACCAACAAAGTTTAACACTACACAAAACTCTCACCGTGTCCTAAGGTGTGTCGTTAGACCTGGTGGACCACGTCGTCGTCTCGATGCTTACAGCGTGAAGACGTTGGCAAGAAATTTCGACCTGTGCTTGATTGTCGATATAGTTCGGCTTAGTAGTGTAAATTTATTTTTATGAAAATGGATCTCTAGGAAATGAAGTGAAGTTTAATCGGCTTCTTTACGATAGGAAAAGTTTCCCTCCTGACACGTGCTCCGTGTGGAAGAATTTACCAAATGAATCCAAGGATTTCTTTTTAGATAGAAAAACTAAATTCTCCTCATGGATTGAATCCCAAATAAAAATTTTAATTACTTTTACTTAGTAATTTTCTTACTTATATTTTTACTTTAATTTATACTTTACTTTATTTTTTACTTTAATTAATTAAGCTGCCAGAACTATAACGCCATCATAAGAAAGAAGGAAACCAAAATTAGATTTTACAAATACTCACATGGTCAATTGAACAAAAAAAATATATAGCACAGAAGGTGCCTATACGTTATAAAAGAATAATAATAAAACTAATTTACCTCAAAATCTATTGATGCACTAGGTAATTGACGATACAACAGAGTTAGACAAAGTCTGGGAGATATCGCAATTGAGTCGCACAACTTTTATTGACAGTTCAGAATAGTAAAATGAATACCAATTAAGTTTCAATTACAAGGAAAGCTAATATGGTTTAAAAAACAACAGTTCTGTCAAGCGCTTTACGCCATCTGGATTTTGGTAGTATTATTAATATTTAAAGTAATAGATTAGTAATGAAAACTAATGTATTGATTGACCTCGAGTAAATGTAGATCCTTAAAGAAATCTATGGTAACCTTGTTTCTTAATTAGTACAGTAAATATTTAAAAAAAGGGTGCTGTATTGTAGAAATATTCAAGTATATAAAATGAGAAGTTTTGTGATGTGTTTTACAGTAGTTCTTATTATTAAATGAACGGTAAAATGTTGTAACCTACTGAGTGATACTCAAAATATGGTCGGAAATAAAATAGGATTTTTGACTACGGCAAAAATTGTAACAGGTATGTTACAATACCTCTCCCCTCGGGAAAAAAATGGTACATTTTTTTAAATTTTACCGTGAAAAGTAAATTGTATACTTCATTTTTGCGAAATGTGGTGAAACTACATTACCTAAGTATTTATTTTTATGTTTACTCAAAATGAATTTTTGGAAGTAAAATAAAGAATTAAATTTAAAATTTATTAAGATTATGTAATTTAATGAGTTATGTGTTCAAAAATGAATTGTGAGGATAAAAAAATAAAATAAATAATTATTTTATGTAAAAAAAACCTATATAAATTGCTCACTTATCTAAAAATTTTATTTTTACCTATTAAATGTAAAAATAAAATAGAGTGTTTTTGATTTATCTCAAAAACTATCAGTTTAGATGTTAAGTACCGATTTTGTTAGGCCCTAGGCCACCTCCCAACCGCCCACAGAAGACATCTTATACCTCTAACGGATAAGTGTCTCTGTGTTTCATTGTACAAACATTTTCTAAGTGTTAGAAAATTACTAACCCTAATGGATTTCACCATTTTACTAACTCTAGCTTAAACTATGGATGCATCCTAAAATTAATTAAACCTAAGCCTAATATGATAAAATATTTCTAAGATATTTTATTCTGAAAAAAAATTTTTGTATATTTTTTTCTGTTTTAGCCTACTCGAAAAAAACTAACTAATTAATATCTAAATCATGATTTATTTACAAAATAATTACAAAATCCTACATTTATTATGGTTGTGAAATGTTCCTTGCCAGATTTCTGGAGCTTTGTTAGGAACTTAACCATAGAATAAATTAGGTAAAGAAAAGCTTTCGACTTTATTTATATATCGCGCCATGCGAATTTATTCAAAATTTTGAAAATATTTGTGTCTATTTTCACTGTTTAGTACACAAAAAATTATTGCAACAGGAATTTTGTTGAGCAATAAATTAATGGATTCATGAATTCCAAAAAATAATACATATGCAAAAAGTGTTTGCCATATGTTTTTTAAAAAAAAGTTGCAACTTTGTTGCAATATTCATTCCACAGGAATATGGTGAACTTTCTGTTCCCATTTAAATCTAAAATAATTTTCAGTTTTTTCTTACTGGAAAATCAAACTTTATAACTCAGGGTGTCTTTAGCTCGTAGGTTTTAGGACTTATTAACTATTATATAGTTACAAAAATTGTAATTAGCGGAATCTATCATTTACTAAAGTAAGTCAGAAAAAAAATTTTTCTACTTAGTTTTCTAAAAGTGACTTATTTACACTTGATCCAGACTGGAAGTTGAACCTAGGTAAGGCTTCAATTTCGAGACATGAAATTTTCCAGCTGGGGTGCCGTCCTTATGGGACAATTCGTAAGCTACTTTAGATAAAACTTTACTAATTTTACATAGTACATAACGATTTGCTAATTTTGCACAGAAATCATCTGCTGCATCGCTTAATACAAAATTCTTTTTCCAAACTTTATCACCTAATTTAAATACTTGGTCTCTTTTTCTTAAATTATAATATTTAGTGCTGCGTGTATACGCTTTATCGAGTCTTTCCTGAACTTTCTTGTATAATTCGGGTAGTTTGTTTAACTCCGCGGCATACGATTTCCGGTTTTCCGATAAGTCTGTAATGTCTAAATTTGTGATATCGTCATAATAGTCACCACTTAGCGGTAGCTTTCGCCCGTAATTTAGGAATGCAGGGGTGTACCCTGTGATCTCATGAACTGCTGTATTGAAAGCTGCTTCTATGTTAGGGATATTTTCGTCCCATTTTTTATGAGATTCTTTCAGAAAGCATCTTATTGCAGTGCCAATTGTGCGGTTCATTCGTTCCGTTGCGTTCGTTTGTGGGTTATAATAACAGGTGTACCATATTTTTGATATCTTATATTTTTTTACAAAGTTATCGAAAACCTTGCCCGTGTGCGTACTTGCGTTATCTAGCAGCAGCACTTGTGGACAACCGTGTTTTAAAATCACGCTTTCCAGGAAAGAAACGATTGTTTGTGCATTTGCTTGTCTAGCTGGTTTCATAACCACATATTTGGAAAAATAGTCATAAGCTACTAACAAATACTTGTTGCCTTTCGAGCTACGAGGTAAAGGACCCATTGTGTCGTAAGAAATTAGTTGAAAGGGAAAAGTTGCCTTTTTGTTAGCGCCCATTAGACCAAATCTTTGTGTGTTGGGGGATTTTTCCCTACCACACGTCTCACATTGTCTAACAAATTTTAGGACATCTTTTCTCATTCTTGGCCAATAATAATTTTCGGCAATTCTATGCCATGTTTTGTAATACCCGAAATGTGCACTATTTACATCACAGTGATTATCAGAAATTATTTGTTGTCGTTGGGAACTTGGTACCACTAATTTCCACTCAGAAATATTGGTTTTTAAAATCAACTTATTTTTGGTGTGTTTATAAATAAAATTATCTTTTACCATCCAGTGTGGGTAATTTTCTGGTTTGTTCAAAATTTTATCTCTCATTTTAATATACCAGGGTTCTAGATCTTCTGATAAGTTAACTAACAAACCCTCGTTATTACCAACATTTTTCCACGGCTCCGTCACCGGACAAATATTAGATTGGTTTATCGTACTAAGTATTTCCCAAGAATTATTAATAAAATTTAACGTTAAGCCAAAAATTTTACAAAAATCACTCCCTAAAATTAAACCACATTTAAGGGATGGTACTATGCTTACGTTTATCAGCTTATTGATGTTATTTATGCCTAATGGAATTTCACAAGTTCCCTGAATTTGCTGTGGTTTGCCGTCAGCTGTAGTTACCATTTTCTTAAAGCTTTTTTTTGTTTTAATTTTATATTTATTTAATAGGTGTGTACCTAGTGAACCTAAACATGTTATGTTTGCACCACTGTCTACTAGTGCAATGATTTCCTCACCGAACAATGTGACTGTAATATATGGTCGATTATCAAATGGTTTTTCAATAAAAACCGGTAAGGTTTGTGCAACACTTTCACTTTTCATGAAATTTTTAACAGTAAATTTCCATTTTTCCCACTCTAACAAATTAAATTTCTGATTTTTGGGTTTTGTTACAATATTTTGTGAGTTAAGAGCGTTCTCGGAGCAAGTATAATTACTATTGACGAAAGTACGGCCTTTAAAATTTCTGGTGTGACGTTGGCCTATTACGTCAGACCTGGAAATTAGTTTTTTTGGAACCGGCCTACATTTAGGGCAATTTTTGAAAACTAAATTTTGGTTACCACATTTATAACAGAATTTTTTCTTTGGTTGTCTACAAACATTGAAAACATGACCTTGTTTTCTGCAGTTGAAACATGTAACTATTTTTTTATAGTCTGTGTTCTTTCTACTGTGATAAACTACATTTTTGTCTTGTTGATTGTTGCTTTCTGTAATTTGATATGAATTATTTTTATGAGAACTACTAGGTTTGACATTTTCTTCTCCGAAATTTTTTTGTTTAACAATATTATAATTATTTGACGTAGACGGGCCTGGGTTTTCTACGTAAACCAAATCTGTTTCTAGAGAATTTAACGGTTTGTTGCTAGTAAACATTGATTTAATTTTAGAAGCCTCGTCAATTTTTTTGCAGTATGTTTCCAGTTGTGGAATACTTTCTATATTATACAATGCCAAGTGTTCAATATATTTGCTAAGCATATTACGTCTAATAATTTTTAATTTGTTTTTATCGTCCAAAGGTGTCGATAGACGGCGAAATAAATTTTGCATTACAGCAATAAAAATACTGATATTTTCTGACTTCCCTTGTTTTCGAGATTTTATCTCGTCTAGTAAAATATCGTCGTAATCTTCTGGCAAAAATGTGTTTATCAGCAGAGTTGTTAACTCTTGCCAATTTGAAACTTTGTCCCTGCTTGACCTAAACCATATTAATGCTTGATCAGAAAATAAGTCTATTGCAGAGTTAAATAATTCTGTTTCTGTTACGTTACGTGCAACCATAAGTTCTACAACTCTCTCTAAAAAAGCCTTGACACTGCTTGTTCCATCGAATTTAATACCCCACTTGTAAACTGGTACTGTTTTATGCAAACTACTATCTTTTATTGTAGTACACTTCTTACTTTTTATTAGATTTTGCTCGAGTTTGTCTTTGAGCTCCACGCAGAATGCTTGAGCTTCGATTAAGAAATCTGAATAATACTCGTAATCTTTGTCGGTCTCCTCAGGTAAAATAAATCGATCTACTCTACCTGTGAGAGAGGTTAATTGAGTGGCGATTATTTTGTACAAAATATCATCCGTGGTTCCTTTAAATTGATTAATTAAAGTTTCTAAGTCTGAAATAGTATTATTTATAAATTTTTTTTCAGTTTTTAAATTAAAATCTGGATCTGCTAAAGTTGATAAATCTTTATGTTTTTCTAACTGCGATTTTAGGATACTTCGTCTCATATCTAAAGGTTTTTTATGAGCTCTGGCTTTGCGAATGCGAAGCTCGTAATCTAATTCACTTTCAGTTAGATGAATAGGATTTATTTTAAAGGACGACATTTTGATACTCTGTGTAATCTAGTTAATCACTAAAAAAATTATCAGTAACAGTTTACAAGTTTAAGAATTTTAATATTTCACTTATCAAGTAAATTTTTTGCCTATTTATTATAATGAGCTATCTCAATAAAATGATATTTCTAATAAATATAATTACCCAAGAACGTCTCCAATTTGCACAAATTTTGTACTCTGGCCACTTTTCAACATTTCTTAAAAATTTCCCTTAAATATTCCTATATGCCGAGTAAAATAGTTTCACCTTTTCGTTTCATTTCCTGATTATCAGGTTGATAATGAAATATTCTAAATAAGATTTATTCGCTGTACCTTCTCTGTATGTTACTAAAATTTTTCGTTCTAGTCAAATACCATATAAAACATTTTATAAAATGTGCTCACTATAACAATTAAAGTTAACTTTTTTTCCTTTCTGATTGTGTGACGCGTGTGAAATAAGTGTGTTTTCCCATAAATTAAATTTTCAAAGTGTACAGGTTGTACAAAAAGAATTTTCCTCAACGGAATTTTTACTTATAACTATTAGAGCTATAACTTTTATAAAAAATAGTAATTTTTTAACAATTTTTACCCCAAAATGGTTAGGTAAAAATTCTCACTGTGGTCGCCATTTTTACGCCATTGTTAATCCACGTTTTGCGTCATTGTTTCATATAAATCCACGTTGCGGCGTCATTGTTTAACCACGTTGCGGCGCCAGTGTTACGTTTTCACTCCTCCCGGTGTTGTTGGGTGGAGTGAACGCCTGTTTGGAGCCTTCCGGTTCCCTCGTTATTCCCGGGACAAGTCCCAAGAACAACGTGATAACCAGAAGAACCCCGGCTCTCGGCTAGCTTCTTATTTAGAGATTAAACGTGAGTTCTCTTACCTTGGCTCGACCTTGTGGCTCTTATTTAACTTAGGGGAAATTGCACTACACACTTTTTTATTTGACACCTGTCACACAATTCGTGTCTGGTAAAAGGAGGGTTTAAAAATGAATTTAATCCGGGGCGCCACCTGCAGCCTTAATAGTGATTACTGACCCCCTTTTACCAGGACGAAAACTCCTACAGGTAAATTTAGAAAGGAATAATTTTTGATTCAGAAAAAAAAAAATAAAGATTGAAATAAATTGTGAGATAAAATTTATTTTAAAAGTATTCTGGTTGATGTTAAAATTTATGTGAGCAAATTTACATAATCAATAATGTAGAAAAAAAAAGATTATAGCAAATTCAAATGTTCATCAAGGTTACGATCTAAAATAATTATAACAAATAAAATGTTCCAAATTTCAACAGAGATGAAATGATAAACTTAATTATATAGCAATGTACAACAATGAAATAAGAACGAAATTTATGCTAATCAAGGACCTCATGGCCTGCATAAAAATATATGTAACATCAAGTGGATGTTAAAATTTCACCAACAAAGTTTAACACTACACAAAACTCTCACCGTGTCCTAAGGTGTGTCGTTAGACCTGGTGGACCACGTCGTCGTCTCGATGCTTACAGCGTGAAGACGTTGGCAAGAAATTTCGACCTGTGCTTGATTGTCGATATAGTTCGGCTTAGTAGTGTAAATTTATTTTTATGAAAATGGATCTCTAGGAAATGAAGTGAAGTTTAATCGGCTTCTTTACGATAGGAAAAGTTTCCCTCCTGACACGTGCTCCGTGTGGAAGAATTTACCAAATGAATCCAAGGATTTCTTTTTAGATAGAAAAACTAAATTCTCCTCATGGATTGAATCCCAAATAAAAATTTTAATTACTTTTACTTAGTAATTTTCTTACTTATATTTTTACTTTAATTTATACTTTACTTTATTTTTTACTTTAATTAATTAAGCTGCCAGAACTATAACGCCATCATAAGAAAGAAGGAAACCAAAATTAGATTTTACAAATACTCACATAGTCAATTGAACAAAAAAAATATATAGCACAGAAGGTGCCTATACGTTATAAAAGAATAATAATAAAACTAATTTACCTCAAAATCTATTGATGCACTAGGTAATTGACGATACAACAGAGTTAGACAAAGTCTGGGAGATATCGCAATTGAGTCGCACAACTTTCATTGACAGTTCAGAATAGTAAAATGAATACCAATTAAGTTTCAATTACAAGGAAAGCTAATATGGTTTAAAAAACAACAGTTCTGTCAAGCGCTTTACGCCATCTGGATTTTGGTAGTATTATTAATATTTAAAGTAATAGATTAGTAATGAAAACTAATGTATTGATTGACCTCGAGTAAATGTAGATCCTTAAAGAAATCTATGGTAACCTTGTTTCTTAATTAGTACAGTAAATATTTAAAAAAAGGGTGCTGTATTGTAGAAATATTCAAGTATATAAAATGAGAAGTTTTGTGATGTGTTTTACAGTAGTTCTTATTATTAAATGAACGGTAAAATTTTGTAACCTACTGAGTGATACTCAAAATATGGTCGGAAATAAAATAGGATTTTTGACTACGGCAAAAATTGTAACAGGTATGTTACAATTTTTGGCAACATCTCTGCTTTATACAATAATAGAAGTATTTTTTTTAGACCTAGAAAAGCTGAATTAATATCTCCATTTGCAATTTTCCAGTAGTAGAATATTATTGAAAATATTGTTGTAAAAGTATGCTTATAAATTCGAAAAAAAATTTTTTACTCGGGCTTAATTTTAAACATCACAATGTTAATTTTATATATTATACAACATTCAGACCTTTTCGCGAATATACGCCACTGGAAATGGTCCCGTACACAGAAATAGATCCCCCCTCAGCACCCGCGGCTGCCACAGCCAGCGCCACATGAGTATACATAACAAAGTCTCTATACTTTGGCTAAGATACCGGGTCTAGGTAATATATGGTCGAAGTGTCAGGAGTTTTAGTTTGGGATATGTGCGTTGTCCAGTTTAATTTATGAAGTTCGTGATGACAATGGATGAAAATTAAGTGTTTTCACTGTATGCAAATTTGCTGTTTTGACATTATTAAAATGAAGTACTCCATACATTAAAGCACTTACCAATATTTAAACACCATTGTTTCATCTATCAATTTAAAATTTCAACAAATAAATACCAAAACTGAATAACTGAACGGGTATTATACAAAACGGGTTGTGACATCATCGATTGCATTAACATAACCTCAACTTTTAGGTTTTTAAGTTTATTGTCATTTTTTTTTATACTCTTCGCAAAAACGAAGAGTATATTGTATTTGATCGGCACATTTCTAAATCAGTAAATATCGCTCGTAGAGAAAATTTTTTTATATCGTTATGTTAGTGAACGAATTCTGAACAACTTTCAAAATGTCCGTCTGTCTGTCCGTCCGTCACGTTTCTTGTAAGCAAGATAACTCAAGAAAGAAAAATCCGATTGTATTGAAATTTGGAGAGTAACTTAGTGTTAGCTAGAGGAAGAACCCTATTGTTTTTTATCAAAATAGATTGGTAAATAAAAAAGTTATTAGTAATTTAAAATTTAAAAAAATATTTTTTACATTTTTTTATGGTTTGTAATAAATAGAAACCTTGCGAAATGTTATTTCCTATCACTATTTTTTTTTTAATACATTTAACTAATGTGTGTTTCCTAATAATCACAACAAATTTTCTAATGGTATATATTACACTCATTAACAATTTTAGTAATAAGAAATGGTGATGTAGCGGCAAGAGTTTCGTCTCGCAATCCAAGGGTCCCGGGTTCGATCCCACACATCGTGATTTTTCACAAAATTTAGAATGTCCAAAAACTAGCATTATTTACAAGAAAAATGCGAAGAGTATCCTATAGAATGTGTAACAATTATATAAAAAGCTAGTAAAAAGCAGTAAATCGGCGAAGAGTATAATGCTTCCTCTAGTTTAATGATTATATCCGCACTTCTCATTTGAAACCAGTATGGCTCCAAGCAAACATTTAAAAATTGACGCATATGATATCTCAATATTGTTGATTACTAAAAATGGGCTGCGAATTATAGATTGGATTTCCAGCCTACAAAAATCGCATTATTTTATTAGGAAAAGATATTTCCCACTAAACAAAATATATATCCTTAATATTACGCAATATTAAACTGAAGTAACATATTTAATGTTTTCTTGCAATATATTTATATTAAAATAACCTAACTTTGGTATAGCTTAGAAATGTTAAATTGCAAAATATTGAAGAAACATTTAGTTAATATTAGCTCGAAAATATTTCCGTAATATAAAAAATTATATTTAACAAATGTATGTCACATATTATAATCAATGTATCTTTAATATTGCCATTAAAATAAGCATATTATATTACAAGAATGTAACTTGTAATATTACACGAAAATATTTCACATATATAACTGTAAATGTGTTACGAATGAATCTCATACATTATGAATAATATGCATTTGATCATATATTAACATTATTTGCAACGTTTATTCTATGTAACTACCATGAACTTCTATGAAAACTCGCCTATTCTCGCCTAAAATAGTATGAACATAACCTTAAAATCTTCCATATCTTGTGAGTAAGTGTGTTGCGCCTTAATGCCCTCATTTTCAGAAATGGGTGATAAAAGCGAGAATAAGGTAAGTAGATAATTACAGTAATGTAGAAATTCGTGAAAACTTTTAGCAGCAAAATAAAAATAAACTTTAAATTTTATTTAGTTACCTTAAATTTGCGGTATTTTTACACCTGTGTTATTTGTCGAAGCACACTAATTGCATTTTATTGATAAACATATAACATTAAAATATTATTCTTGTTTCAACCTGTTTATTTTAGGTCAGTTATTTATTGCTTTACTCATCGGAGTTGCATATGTGGTCCTAATCACGGGGATAAAAAAAAATAAAAATTTGATATTAGGCCACCGATAAGTAAATCAATTGTCCCTGTTTTAAGTTGGCTGCTCGACCAACGTAATAGCTAGGGAGCTGCTGGCAGAATTTTTTATATGATTTTATCGTGTGACTGAAGTCGAAAAGTATAAAGATCTCATAATAACAAGCCGGAAAAACCATTTCAGTCATTACGGCGTTGCTGATTTTTTAATTAACAGTTATTTAAAAGTGCAAAAAAACAAACGCTCCTATATGATTTTATTGTATCAGCCAGTTGTTTTAAACGTTGCCTGTCAATATGACATTGATATAAATGCAGTTGGCTGAAATCTATGTGTCTGCGTTTTTTTTGTAATATAATTTTTTTAATTAATTTATGATATACTAAAAATTAAGGATTTCATTGTCGCTGTACCATATATCAAAAGTTTCGCAAAGCGGTAAGAAACAATAAAACAAACTTCAGTCACCTGTGTACTGCTGCATTTAAAGGAGGTGAATTTTAAAAAATGCGAAAAAAACGCTTCTATATTATTTTATTGTTTCAACCACTTTGCAGGAAGCTTTGTTTGTAAAGCACATAAAAAAACAGTGGCTGAAATTTACAATGCTGATTTCTCATTGGCTGACGTTTCTTATTAATAATTAAGAAGTGAAAAAAAAAAATATGTTTTTTCGAAATAATTTAGCAATGCTCGATCCTACGAGAAGAATGTTCAAGACAAAGTTGAGGAGGACAAAATTGCATACATTTTTTGTATATACATTTTTATTGTTAAGTCTAATAGGTAACGAGGTACAGCGGTGGGAAAATGAAGTTCAAAAAATGCTCAAACTTCATTGTTGCGCGAACGGTCCTACCTTTAATACGTACAGGCTTAGAGAGCAGTGTTTTTGATTTGATAATAATTACTTACATTTTTGATATATTGAATGTCTCTAGGATTAAATGTGTGTAAGGATTTTGTAAGGGATTTAAAATTTTGTAGCCAATAGTCGGGACATAAAATTTTATAATTTGAAGTTTCCTTAAAAAATGTTGGATTCTTATCTAAAAATTACAAAAAGAGTATAAAAGCAAGTACAGACTCTTTGCCAATTTTTCTGAATACCTATCATTAAAATTAATAACTCTTGTTTCCTATTTTCGAGGAATGATGTAAGCCACTGTAATACTATCCCGTCAATTTAATATTTTTTTTTATATGCATTATATAATAAAAAAAAATTTTCTTCTTAAATTCATTTGTCTAATGCTGTATCTCTTTAAAAATTAGACTTACAATAAAAATGTATATACAAAGAATGTAGGAAATTTTGTCCTCTTCAACTTTGTCTTCAACATTTTTCCCCCACCTCCAAGGTTGAAAACTTGTGTTTTTTATCATGGCCTCGACTTAAACAACATATATCAAAATCATTACTACTTCACCTTTTGCAGGGCAAAATTCCCGACTGATTGTCTTACTTTGACATTTTTTGGAGTAAATTGAGAATATTTCTGAAAATCAGCAACGTACACGTCAGCCAATGTTTTTCTCTGCTAATGGATATAAAAACTAACAAATTACCAAACACCATTCGAGGTTTCTATTTTGAATAGCATACATTTTTATTTGCACTTAAGCTTGGTTGCCATTTTGATAATATAACTCGATAACTGAAAGACACTCGACCTATGGTCTCGTGTTTTTGTACCAAAATAAAGATAATGATTAACTATGTTATGTCAGTAACTGCGATACTTCTATACTGTATTCTCGATCAGATATTAATATATTCCATTTTTTAACAGAGGCTGTCAAAATTACCTTCTCAGCCACCACAGCAAAACAATTCGAAGATGTGGTAGCTGAATGGCTGCGTTTCGCCAAACAAAGGAAACAGAGAGAGAGGCAAGGAATAATATGGATTTTTTTTATAACACTTTTTGTTGAGAATTTGCATTTTTATTTTTATTTATTTTTATACACTGTATATTTTTAACAAAATATATTTTTGATTAAATGTTTTCTTTTTATTTTAGGTTTAGGTGATTATTTATTAAATACTATAGATGCCTCAACTGATGCAAGTTAGTGCTGAAAGATTATGGACAGCCTGTCGAATAATATGTCCCCCACTCATTTGTACAGTACATCTTACAATTTCCTATGAGTAGAAACACATAATTTGACACAATATTTCTGTCCGTAATCCTCTAATACTAACTGGCACTGGGACAACTATAGTATTCAACCAAGGTTGTTACTTTGGCTCAATATTAATTCAGAACTAAATTAATGTTGCCTTAATATTTACATTTATCTTGATACTACATTGCCTTACTAGTATTCGAATCAAGTGCGGGTCTAGAAATTTCAATAATTTTTTTCTCATCTGTGGTGCATGGGACCCATAGGAAATATGGGAAATAACATCTCGAGAAGCACTTCTGTAACGACCCCTAAAAAATTTTGAAAAAGCAGATTGCGAAAATTTTTTCAAAAAATGAGTTTTAAAATAATTTTAAACAGCAGTGCCTAGACCTGGGGGGGTAACCGAATTTTGAAAACATTTTTTAGGGGTCGTTAGAGAAGTGCTTCTCGAGACGTTATTTCCCATATTTCGTATGGGTCCCATGCGCCACAGACGAGAAAAAAATTATTGAAATTTCTAGATCCGCGTATGATTCGAATATTAAGCATATATTGCAGCAATGATATTCATGGTGAGATATAAATAAGTATGTAATGTAACACATTAAATAAGTATGTAATATGACAAGTTATATTGATAAATTATTACGTCAATATGTTATGAACATTAAGTAATATTTTCACAATGTTACCTTTTTAACAATGTAACAGAGTAACATTTAATAGTATGACAAATTACTTTGTAGTAACATTACGACACTGTTCATGATCTGTTTTACATAACATTACATGTAACTTTGTAATATTGAGGTTCTATTAAAGTAATAATGCATTGTTTAGCGGGTTAAAACTTTATAAACATTACAATGAACAAGATTTTAGTTGAAAATACGAGAACTAAGCGGAAATTTTCATAATAGTGACATATTACTTGGAAATTTTTAAGATATGTATTTTTGAGGTTAGGTGTTTATGACCGATGACGTCAACAATATAGTTTAGTGTTTTAGGCGCTAAAATTTTAATTCAAATTTAAAAATGCTTTTTCTTGGATATTACTCAACTGGTTGTGGAAATTCAAATATTTTTAGTTATAATTAAGTATTACCTTCACAGTCAATGAGATTTTAAAATTTGTGAAAACACCGAATTGCCCTAGGGACATTATCAGTGTAATGTTGTTCTGATTGGTTAATTCTGCATATGTGATTAGAAATGGGCGAATTTAATAGGATTTCTATTTGAGCAAAAAATGTTCAATATTAACCGATTTTTGTTTAACACTGGTGATGGTTTTGGTATACTTTGTAACTAACTTCAATCCTATCTGCCAATAGAAATGCTTAAAAATTGAACAAAAGTTAGTCACAAAATATAACAACCACTAGAAATTGTCAAACAAATAAACTTCGTCAATTACTTGACACTTTTCGTTACTGAGACCTATGAAATGTTCCCGCCTTGTGGGAAAGGTATATCTATAGCCGCATTGGTGGAGTGACTCCATTTACGGATAGCCACAGTCAAAAGGTTAAGCACTGCTACATCTGAAGAGCTTTTATGGGTCAGTTTATGTTGTTTTAGATAAACCATACTTTTTGCTTCATATGGACAGAGTTCACACTTAAACATTGTTAACTCTAAAGTACCTTTATGAGTTAATTTGTGCCGTTTGAGATCATCCAGACATTTTGTCTCATGCAGACACAGTTCACACTTGAACATTGTTAGCTCTGAAGTACGTTTATGGGTTAATTTGTGTTGCTCAAGACTACGTTGACATTTTGCCTCAAATAGACACTCTTCACATTTAAACATTGTTAACTCTAATGTACTTTTATGGGTTAAATTGTGTCGGTTAAGACAATTCAAATGTTTCGACTTATATGAACACAGTTTACATTTAAACATTGTTAACTCTGATGTACTTTTATGGATTAAACTGTGTCGGTTAAGACAATGCAGACGTTTCGTCTTATATGGACATAGTTCACATTCAAATATTGTCACCTCTGAAGTACTTTCATGGACTAATTTGTGGTTTCTAAGACTAGTTCTATATTTTGTCTCAAATGGACACTGTTCACATTTAAATACTGTTACCTCTGAAGTACTTTTATGGGTTAATTTGTGTGGTTTAAGACTACTTCGATATTTTGTTTCAAATCGACACAGTGCACATTTGAACATTGTTAACTCTGATGTACTTTTATGGCTTAAATTGTGTCTGTTAAGACAACCCAGAAGTTTTGTCTCATATGGGCACAGTTTACATTTAAATATTGTTACCTGTGAAATACTCTTATGGGTCAATATATGCCGTTTAAGATCATTCTTATGTATCGTCCCATATGAGCACACATCACACTTAAATTTTGTTATTTCTGACGGACTTTTATGGGTCAATTTATGACATGTAATATTACTCCGACGTTTTGTTTCATACGAACACAGTTCACACTTATGCATTATTAGCTCTGAGGTGGTTTTATGGGCCAACGTGTCAATCCAACTAACACATTTTTTATGTCTTCTTTGTGACGCGAACACTGAAGTAGCCAAAGACCCAACAGTTTCAATTGGGGTGGAAGGTTCTTGAAGACTGAAAATAAATATCATTATTTTCGTATGTGTGTATTGTAGAGTCCTGGGGGGTCTATTCTCGAATATCTATTAGTAAAAGTCGCACATGATTTTGGGAAAATGTTTACCGAAATTTGCACTACTATAAACACATTTATTCTTGAATGTTGCATTCTACAATTTTCAGTAGAATGTTTGAGTGGGTAAAGACCAAACTACATTATATTCTAGCATGCGACTTAATGACAGTACCAAAGTTTTATAAAAATGGCTAACTTGAATGAAGCAAATATGCTTGCTACAAATGAAAACTTCAAATTCAAGAAGATGTAGGTAGATCAATATAGATGAAGGTATTACAAGAAATATAATCCAATTGAACTTAATCAACAGCAGTTTATGAAAGTGTTTGGGTCACGGTGTATTAAATAGGTGGTCCGACATACGGCACTTTCCTATTATAATAATGGCTTCATAAGTACATGGTTTCTATTTACTTTAGTAGATGGCTATAAGGTCCTACAATTATCTGGGCATGTGCATTGTATAACTAATATAATATCAAATTTTAAGGTTTTTTTCGTTTATTCTCATTTTTCATGTTTGTATAGGCATTTTTAGCTTGAAGCTGTTTGGAATATTTAAAATGTACTACTTAGTAAGTTAAGTTGGTACTAGTGGTTAGCGATGTCAAAAAAGATAAGTGACACTTGGTAAAAAATAGTACGTTTCATGTTTGTTCTGTTTGTTCAAGTTTATGTAACTATTCTCAGTAAAGTATTTGTTATTCCCATCACCAGAATTTTATTCCACCAAGAGGTTATGGGCCCAAAAAACGTTTGCAGTTAAAAGACGTAAAAGGTTCAGTTTGCTGTTTGGAGCTCTGCAAGATGGCGTCGTATTCGATTCCTCCGATTGAAAAACTTAAAGGGAGTGAGAATTACGATTCCTGGAAGTTCGCCGTTCAAACTTACCTTGAGCATGAAGAATTATGGGATAGTGTTTTGGGAACTGACACAGATACGAAGAAGAGTACAAAAGCAAGATCAAAGATCATATTGTTGATAGATCCCGTGAATTTTGTGCATGTACAGTCAACCAAAACAGCGAAAGAGGCTTGGGACAATTTAACGAGGGCTTTTGAAGACACAGGTTTGACCCGTCGTGTTGGACTTTTGCGTACTTTAATAACAACAAGATTAGTTGACAGTGAGTCAGTGGAAGCGTATGTTATGAAAATAATAAGTACAGCACATAAACTCTCAGGAATTGGTATGAAAATAAGTGATGAGTGGATAGGTACTATTCTTTTAGCCGACCTACCTGAGGAATACGAACCAATGATCATGGGTATTGAGAGTTCTGGTGTTGCAGTGACAGCTGATTCTATCAAAACAAAACTGTTGCAGGATATAAAGCATAGCAAAGACGCAGGAACAGTCGCTTTATACAATGGTGGCAAATTTAATAAACATACTCACAGTAACAAGCAAGGTTCTAGTAACAAAAGCAAAGGGGTATGTTGTTATCTCTTAAAAAAGAGAAAAATGGCGATCAGTCAAACAACAAGAAAAGTAATTGTGCTCTTTATTCAGCGTTGCCAATGAATACTGATTCCAATAGTTATACTGACTCGTGGTATTTGGACTCGGCAGCTACTATTCATATGACCAAAAATATCAAATGGCTTGAAAATGTTGAGAAAACCTCCCAGTGCATCATAACCACAGCTAATAATCAAAAGTTTACTAACGTTTGGCACGTGCCTGGGCTAAAAATTAATTTATTATCAGTTGGTCAAATAGTAAATAAAGGAAATACAGTTGTATTCAGTTCAGGTGGTGGTAAAATTTATGATCCACAAAAGAAAGTGATAGCCACAGCTAGTCTTGAAAATGATCTGTTCAAACTTGATTCAAATGGAAGTAATTCAGCCTTGACTTGCCATATAACAAATCAGTCAACTAAAAATTTGTGGCACAGACGTCTAGGACATTTGAACGCTAGTTTGAATAAACTAAAAAATGGTATGGCATTGAATATGGACTTTAATGATAATGACCCATCAGACTTTAAATGTGAAATATGTGTCCAGGGAAAGTGTCATCGGTTACCATTTGACAGTAGTAAATCACGCACTTCAGAATTGTTAGAACCAGTACATTCCGATCTCTGTGGACCAATGAATGTTAAATCGATTGGTGATTCTAGATACATGTTAACGTTTCTTGATGACTTCAGTCATAAAGTGTTTGTGTATTTTTTGAAATCCAAAGATGAAGTGTTCGAACATTTTAAAATATTTAAAAATTTGGTAGAAAATCAAACTGGTAAAAAAATTAAGACTTTCCGAACTGACAACGGGGGCGAATATTGTGGTAATGACATTAAGAATTTTTTCCGAGATTGTGGAATAATCCATCAGCAGACAGTGCCTTATACCGCTGAACAGAATGGAAAAGCTGAGCGATTAAACAGATCCATAATTGAAAAGACTAGATGTATGTTAATAGATTCTGGTTTGCCTCAAAATTTTTGGGCTGAGGCAGCATCAACTGCTGTGTATTTACTTAATATTTCCCCAACAAAATGCCTGGAAATCTGTACTGCAGAAGAAGTATGGAATGGGACTAAGCCTAACTTAGAAGGACTCCGAATTTTTGGATGTAAAGTGCATGCGCATGTACCTAAAGAGAAGCGCAAAAAGTTAGACAGCAAGTCGATTGCTTGTGTGTTGGTCGGATATAGTAAAGAAAGCAAGGCTTACCAGTTATACAATCCTACTACCAAGCAAGTATTTATCTCCAGAGACATAGTATTTTTCGAATCAGAAAGGGGAAGTTACCTACTCTAGTGAATTTGGACCAAACCAATGAAGAATATGATCAAGGCAATCAAGAAAATCATTCTGATCTTGAAAGTGATCATTATACCGAGGACGACTCTTCAGAAATAGAATCCGAAATTAACAGACTATCTGATCCTGAATTTCTTCCCCCTCGAGAGCCTATTTTAAATGATACAGAGCCAATCTTAAGACGAAGCGGAAGGGAGAGAAAACCACCAACAAATCTTGATGATTATGTCAGTTATTTTACAGTATGTGAAGAAGTTTGTGAAAATGGGACATGGGATTTAATAATAATAATAATAATAATAATAATAATAATAATGGTTTATTGATGTTAAGACACTGGGTGTATACATAGGTCATAAGATTAAAAATTAATACAAACATAAGTTAAAACTAGAATAAAAAGATAAAACTTGACAAAGGACAAAAACTGAATAAAAGAAAACTACAGACTAAAAATGAGATCCTCAAAGTTATCTTGGAGGTATTCCTCAAAGGTGTAAAACGCTTTTAATTTAAATTAGCTTTTAGCTTCGTTTTGAACTGGTTTATATTTAATTGTTTAATTGCCTCTGGCAAGACATTAAAAAATTTGATGCAGTAATAACCGGTACCGTCTCTGGTTCTTGACAGCCTGTGAAAGTTTGGTACGACATTGTTGTTATTTCTTGTTTCATAATTGTGAACATCACTATGTTTGTTGAGTAGGTGTTCATTTTTTTTTGTATGTATAAGGCATTCTAGTATAAAAATGCATGGTAGCGTAAGTATATTAAGTTTTTTGAAAGTTTGCCGACAGCAGTCTCGGTATTTCAATTTATCTATAATTCTGATGCATCGCCTTTGTAATCCAAATATTTTAGATGCGTGAGCGAAGTGTCCCCAACTGAGGACGGCATAACTTATATTTGAGTGTATGTGACCATAGTATGCTGTTATCAAAACTTCTTGGCCGACTGAATTCACTAGGTTCCTGACTAAATAAATGTTTCTCGAAATTTTTGTTGAGAGGTTATTCACGTGTTTTTCCCAAGTCAGCATAGGATCTAGGTGGATACCTAAAAATTTTACCGATTCGTTTTTTGTGTCTTCGTTGTGGTTTTTTGTAGGTCGTAAGCTAAATGTAAGATGTTGCGTCTTGTTATCATTTATTCCTAGTGTGTTAGCAGCATACCAGGTTTTTATATTTGATTGTGTGTTCAAAGATTTAGTCTTGACAAGATCAAGCGATAAATCCTGTTGTACCTCAGTGGTGTCATCTGCGAATAAAATTAGATTTGCACTGGGATCGCAGTTGGGCAAATCGTTAATATAAATTATGAAAAGAGCGGGACCTAGCACCGATCCCTGCGGTACTCCGTGTAGGACGGTTTTTTTATTAGAATGTGTGTTATTGTATGTCACGTACTGACATCTTTCTGTGAGGTATGATTTAACAAGACTCAAGCTGTTCTCATCAAAACCATATGCAGATAATTTCCTTATGAGCGTATCATGAGATACACTGTCAAAGGCTTTTGTCAAATCGTAAAAGGATGCAAATGTGAACACATAATTTTCAAACCCATCGTTAATTAGTTGAGTGAGGTTATTAACTGCTGTTGATGTCGATTTGCAGTTTCGGAACTCATTTTGACATGGACTAAATAAATTGTTGTTCTCAAAGAATTCCACTATTTGTGAAAATAGGAACTACTCTTGTTATTTTTAAGCTATTTGGAAATATATTGGCTTTTATACATAGATTTATTAGTTTAGTCATTGGTATACATATTAAGTTTACCAGAATTTTGACAATTTTGACTGAAATGCCGTAATGATCTTTGCTCTTGCTATTTTTTAACTTACTAATGCTCGCCCTTACTTCATTATAGGTAACATCTCTGAATTTAAACACTGAGTTTTCATTTATTTTAATGTAATCTATTGGGTCTTTATTTACTTTTGGGACACTTTCGATCACCTCGTCAGCTTATAAAAAAATTATTAAAGTCGTTGGCACTTAATTCACTGCCTCGGGGGGCTTTTGGTGTTTGACTGTTACTCTTGATAATGTCCCACATGGCGCGTTGTGAGTTGCTGGAGTTCCTGATGTATTCGTCGTGTGCTCTGCGTTTAGAGGTATTTATCTCAGCACGGTAGCTATTCCTGTATTTTGTGACTGTTTTTTTTGTTATTATTTCTGGATTTGATTTGTTCACTTCTTTTAAAAAGTTTAAAGTATCGCGCATTTGTCTTAGGTTTTCATTGTACCATTCAACTTTTTTTTCCGAACCGAAAGTGCTAGCAGACTTGGTTTTCATAGGAAGGGTTACCTCAACAGCTTCTATTATTAAATCTATAAATGTATCTAGTTTTTCATCACAATTTACATTTGGGTCATTGATAAAGTCCCAGTCAATATTTTCAATTTGGTTGTAGAGCTTAAGTAGCCCAGTCCGTGATTGGCCTATAGCTTACTCTGGCGTTACTATAGATCTTCTGCCTGGCAAGAAACCTTTAAACTGCAAGTGGGTGTTTAAAACTAAACGAGATGCAAGTGGCAAAGCTATTAAACACAAGGCTAGACTAGTAATAAAAGGATGTAGTCAAAAAAGAGGTATTGATTATGAGGAAACCTATTCTCCAGTTGTACGTTACACATCTATTCGATATTTGCTTGCGCTAGCTGCGGAATATGATTTGGATATTGATCAACTTGATGCTGTAACTGCATTCTTACAAGGAGATCTCAGTGAAGACATATATATGATCCAGCCCGAAGGTTTCAAATCATCAGACGAAGTGTGTAAATTACGAAAATCCTTATACGGCTTGAAACAGGCAAGTCGGATCTGGAACTTAAAACTTGATGAATGTTTAAAAGACTGTGGTTTGACTCAATCTCAAGCTGACCCTTGTATCTACTTTAAAATCTCACAGTCAGTGATTTTATTTGTGGCAGTTTATGTTGATGATATGATTATGTTTTGTAATGACACTCTCACTAAAAATAATTTAAAAACCCAGTTAATGTCAAGATTCAAGATGAAAGATATTGGTGAAGCAAGATTTGTGCTTGGAATGCAGATAACAAGAGATAGAAAAAACAAGAAGATATGGCTTGATCAACAGTTATACATATTCTAAAGCGTTTTGGAATGTGGGACTGCAAAACCGTGGATACTCCCGCAGTACCTGGTGAAAAACTAACCTCAGATATGTCTCCTCAGAACTCGGAAGATATAGAGAAGATGTCATGTGTACCTTACCAAGAATCTGTTGGTAGTCTGTTATATGCAGCTCAAATATCTAGGCCAGATATATCATATGCTGCCAATAATGTAAGTCGTTTCAATAAGAATCCTGGCTCAACCCATTGGAGTGCAGTAAAACGTATTATGAGATATTTGCGAGGTACGATGAATTATAAATTAGAGTTTGATGGCAATCCTGAACACAAGACAGATGTAGTGGGTTATTGTGATGCTGATTGGGCCAACGATTTAGAAGAAAGACGTTCAGTTACAGGGTACATTTTCCTTAAAAATGGCACTGCAATTTCCTGGTGTACAAAGAGACAACCCACAATTGCACTCTCTACAACCGAGTCAGAGTATATGGCTATGTCTACAGCTACTCAAGAAGCTTTGTGGCTTAGAAAGCTTAAGGAAGAACTTGAAAATTGTACTCAACCGACCTTATTGTATGTCGATAACCAAGGTGCTCTAAATTTAGCTTATACAGGTGCATACCATGCCCGTACAAAACACATAGATGTGAGGCACAATTTCATGAAAGAAAAGATTAGGAGCAAATTGCTAGAATTAAGTTATATTCCAACAGAACGTCAACTAGCAGACTCATTGACGAAGGCTGTTGACAAAAGAAAAATACAAAAATGTTCAAAAGGACAAGGACTGACATTTTAAATAGGGGGGCTGTTGGGAATATTTAAAATGTACTACTTAGTAAGTTAAGTTGGTACTAGTGGTTAGCGATGTCAAAAAAGATAAGTGACACTTGGTAAAAAATAGTACGTTTCATGTTTGTTTTGTTTATTCAAGTTTATGTAACTATTCTCAGTAAAGTATTTGTTATTCCCATCACTAGAACTCTATTCCACCAAGAGGAGCCATACTCGCTCCAAGCAAATATTTAAAAATTCACGCAAATAATTTTTCAATATTGTTGATTAATTAAAATAGACCGCTAATTATAGGTTAGATTCCTAACCTGCAAAAAGTGTCTTATTTTATTGTGACAAACTATTTAAAACTTCATACACATTACGTTGAACTTGATTTTGGTTGAAAGTACAGGAACCAGGCAGAAATTTTAATAATAGCTACGTAATACTTGCAAATCTTAAGAAATATACATTTTTGAGGTTAGGTGTGACGACACGTGCAATGCTGCATGTAGTATTGCATATATTCTTTCAATGTTTTAATTTAGCTACTTAATGTCAGATGTCGCTGGACTCTTGTTTCACTAAACAAAAACAAAAGGCCGGGAATGTATGGAACACTGTATGCACGTATGCACAGAACCTGTAAAATTATCTTTTTATGAGTAAATAATGAGAGATCTTATTGGTCCCGCCATCTATTACATTATGTACAAAGTAAGCACTTATAAAGCCACTGTGAGGGTTGTCGTCGCACCACCTATTTAATACATCCTGGTTTAGGTTAAGTACAGATTTAGTAATAAATTTAATAGAATTGGTTAGACCATTTATATAAAGGCAAATGCGAGCTTCAACAAATAAATGCTTTTATTCTGTAAATAAAATATTAATGAATAAAGTAGAGAAATAGAAAATAACTAGGTAAACCTAACAGTGAATTTACCAGACAAAACGTCTTAGTCTTCTCTGCTAACTCCTCCAACCTATTTTTCTGCTGTTGCCTTTTTGATTTCCATTAAAACACTGTTATTCTGGCTACTAACATGTAAAAAAACAACGTTCACTTTCTACACTGATTCGACTGACATTCAATTCTGTCAAATAATTTTTTGTATTGGTAAAGTAGTCTTTATACAGTGTTGGTATACTTTATTATGCTCTAGAATACAATTTTAGGACAGTATGCGACAAATATCAGTGACATTTATGGTGGTCAATAATTCTACTAGATTTGAGAATAGATCCCCAAGGTCTATAACATTAAAATTAAAAATGTGACCTATGAATATTTCAAGATTTATCAAAATCAATATTTCCCAATTTATACTCATGATAAATGATAGTGGTTCATTCGGATTGTGGCACTGTGAGTGGACTGAATACCCTACAGATACTGCTATGGCTCTAAGGAGATAAAGGGGGAGCGTTGACCAATTGGCTAACTTCCCATTCTCATAAAACACTAGTTAAAAACCTAAACAACATCCTTGGGACACTGGGCAGCTTTTGGACGAGATTTACGCAACAAAATATAGAATATGCATTGGAACATGGAATGTGAGAAACTCTCAATAAACCAAGAAAGCAAGCGGCGCTACTTGAGGAGCTTAAAGAATATAAAAATTTTCAACCAGTATTTTAAAGAGTATTGATGCTTTGACATCTATATTCCAAACAGATAAATTTATATGAAACTTTTCACACATTTTTGTCAGATATATATGAAGAGATATGTATAATAATATATATCACGATATATATATATATATATATATCAGATATTTTTGGACTGATATATATCCACAACGCGAATGATGTGAAGTGATTCGGTAATCCCTCGGCCCAGCCGAAACTGCTATACTTCTCCTGTCTTTGTTTACTGCACGAACAAATCACCCGTTTACTGGCTGTCAAGCCTGTGCGATTTAAATTTTCTGGTAAGTAATTGCATTTTGTCAGAGATTTCATAATTTTTATCTGCAGATATGCGTCGAAATGCAAGAATGCCGCAAGGGTAAATTTTGAGTGCAAAAAGGTAACTCCGTGTGTTCAAAAGATGCAGATACATCAATTGTTACAAGTGGCGAATTGTCATTTGACAATGAAGATATGGCCCCTCTTTCTTCACTTCTTTCTCAAAAAATAAATTGCAGTCTGCCTGTGTTGTGGCTTTAAGTAGACTGTAATTTAGTGCTAATTTAATAATTGAGTCCTACCTTTTTGCTGCCTTTTGTCTGTTGCTCTACGGAAAAGGAAAGAATGCCAGGATTAGGGAAGGGGCACCTCAAGCACAAAATTTGCACTAACTCAAAATTATTGTAATATTTAAAATACTATTCGACACTAGTTAGTTATTAAAATTTTGATTAGTTGGAAAACGGTATTAATCTATGGCAACTTCACAATCTCGACAGCGCGAAATATCCCTGCTCACCTCGTGGTTTTCTTGCAATTCAAATTCTAAACTAGAGGCCGCTATTCACTCTTTGCGTGATCGTCACTGTATACGCCAACACAAAACACAAATTTTCAAACATTTAAACCGGCCTAAATATCCTGCCAGGCCGGGTTGAAAGGTAATTCAACAGAACAAGCAAAAGAAAACAAAAATGATCATTCTAGACTGAATATCTAATGTTTAAAATAACATAACTAATTTTATAACTAAGTATAACTATTACTAAATAATGGATACATTCTATATTTAAACAGTTATTGGTTGAGAAGTGGACATGACTTCACAACCGGACCCAGATAAGAACTAGTTTTTGTTCTTACGGTAGCTACTCGAGCAACACCATCCTTACTGATATGCAATTTTTTAATTATAGCTAAAGGCCATCGTAAGGGGAGAATGTTGTTTTGCATGATAACTACCACAGTACCTACTTTCGCAGGGTTACTCTCCGAATTCCACTTCTGCGAAGCTTGAAGTGTGGACAACGCCTCCAATAATGTTGGACCATGGAATCTAACAATTTGTATCTATTTAGGCGATTAGAAGGTTCTGCAGATAAATCCTTTGTTGGGAATGAATTTAAAGGAGACCCACACAAAAAATGTGAGGGGGTTAATGCAACTGGGTCGTTAGGATCGTTTCCAACGCAACATAATGGTCTTGAATTCAGTAGGGCCTTGATTTGTGTAAGTACCGTACTGAATTCTTCATATGTTAATACCTGACTTCCAATAACCTTAAAGAGATTAGACTTAACCTTAAAGAGATTAGACTTAACACTTTTTATACTGGATTCCCAATTCCCACCAAAATGAAGGGATGAATGGGAGCTGAACTTCCAATTAATGTTGTGAATATTTAGCTCATGCTGAAAAGCGTCCTTTTACTCAAGAGATTGCATTTGTTGATAGATACCGTTTAATTTTGAACATGTGCCTATAAAATTAGTGCCGCAATCTGAGCATAAAGTGGCGCAATTACCACGACGAGATAGAAAACGCTTAAAAGCAGCTAGGAAGGAATTTGTAGATAGATCTCAAGCTAGTTCCAAGTGAACCGCTTTTGTCGCTAGGCAAATAAACAAACAAACATAAGCCTTTTGGCTTTTTGCACCTCTACGTCGACCTAGGGTTATATGAAAAGCTCCCGTAAAATCAACTCCGGTTGACACAAAGGCTTTAGCTTGGTTTACTCTCTCAAATGGTAAATCTGCCATTATAGGGTGAGGTTTTGGATTTAATTTAAAACACTGATTACATTTCCAGAAGCGTTGACGAATAATGTCTCGACTAGAGAGAATCCAATAATTTTGACGCAATAACAATTGCAATAAATGCGCACCTGTATGGCAATATTTTCTATTGTTATAGTCTATAAGCAGATTCACAAACGGGTCGGATTTTGGTAACAAGATCGGACGTTTTTGGTCAAAACTAATTGTGAAATTCGACAGTCTTCCACCTACTCTAATAATTCCATCACTAAAACCGCTGCCCAAGGAATCACTACTTCCACATCCGGATTTTCTATCCAAGTCACACAACGAAAAAATTTTGTATCTGGAAATAATTGTTTATGGAACTTTAATAATATAATATTTGAAATCCTCTACTCCAAAAACCCATAAAACGATACCCCACATCGCTAGTGGGGTGGGGGTGGTGACAGAGGGTGGGAGTGGGGGGTGGATAAAATAAAAAAATATTTTGAGGTTTCTGGTTCTTGTACACACACTAAATCACATTTTTTTTCATCCCCTTTAATAATGGGGTGGGGGTGGTAATGGGATGGCTAATGCCAAAATTTTTTTTGAGACCTTAGCTTCTCTTGAATATACTAAATACCAATTTTATGGACTCTTACCTGCTTGATTTACCTATTTTCCCCAAATTTACCCCCCAACCCTTCGACGGAACAAGATGAAAATATAATCTAGTTCTAGATCTCGTTAAAGTACATATGTGTACCAAATTTCAAGTCAATATCTCAAGAGTAAACGTGCGCACAAAAAAAGTTACAGACCGACAGACAGACAGAAATTTTTTTTCGCTCAAACTTGAAATATCGACGTTTCATGACATTCTAAGCCTATTTGAACAATAAAAATTTTAAAAAATTTTTTTGTCGTTACTATACTTCCACTGGATGTGGGAGTAATAAATGGATTCAGGTGGGGTAAATTAGATTGTAAAATTTTATTTTCCGAAATAGTTTTATATTCTACGTGGAAATGAGGCTGTTGTACAGCGCGAATTAATGCTAATTTGGCCTTGTTTAAATCAGATTTCAATATTTTATTACGGTAGGGTAAAATTTTAACAAATCTTAAAACGTAAACGGTGGCGTTAAGTAATTTGGACCAAAGCGAGAAATATTCTATCAAGGAATACAAGGGGGAACTTATTTCTCTGGAAATAACATGTACCAACATTTCATCTGTTGCATGTTCAATGCCACTTTCATTGAAGGATTTGATTGGCCACTCCGAAGGGTGCTGTAATAGCCATGAGGGACCAGAGAACCAGGAGGGATGATTTTTTAAGGCACAAGGGGTAAGGCCTTTGGAAGCGAAGTCTGAAACATTCTGCTTACCAGGTACAAAATACCAATGGGGTGATGGTAAGTAGTCTTGAATTTTCGAAAGTCTATGGGAAATAAATGGCTTCCATTTATTAGGGCATGAGTGTATCCAATTTAGTGTGATCATAGAATCAGAGAGGGCAAAAATTTCACAGATATCTTGTCTAGGAGAATAAGTACCTTTAACATGTGCTATAAGTTTGGCTAATAGTACCACAGCACAAAGTTCTAAGCGAGGAAGGGTAACCTTTGACATAGGGGTAACTTTGGACTGAGTGCCCAGGAAAGTAACATTTATTTGACGAGAAGAGTCTACTGTTCTAGTATAAATTACTGAAGCATATGCAGATGGGCTAGCATCGGCAAAACCCACAATAATCAAGGAGGTATTTTCGAAAACGAGCACACGACGAGGAATTTCTAAACTACACAATATATCCAATTTTGAAATTTGAACCACAACGTTTGTATTTCACTAGAAGCGGGTTGGTCCCATTCTAAATGTAACTTTCCCATAAGGTGACTGGGGATAAACAACCTAAAAGGTGCGAGCTACCAAAGATAACATATTCCGCTTGGTACATGGTGATACATCGAGATTAAGCTTGAAGCTGAATTTATCAGTAAATCGAGAACTTTCAGGTGACCTTTGCCAAATTCAACAGGTTGGGGTAATTTTAAACAATCAGGAATTTTTTTCAGTAGGTTGGGACAATTTGACATCCATTTAACCATTTGAAATCCACCCGATTGGAATAAATTAACTAACTCTGAATGAACTTCAAATGCCTTTTGTGTACTAAATAGGAGCCAGCCATAATTGACAAGATGGTTTCAGCAGAGGGTCTGATTATAGGCCTACTCACATATCAACCTAACTATTACACAAAGCAAATAATTTTCCTCCGGCTATTCCGGATTTACTTTCTCATGTTTTGTAACATAGGGAGTGAGGCCTTACTATAATAATATGTAAATAGGCAATTTTATATTTAAAAATATATAGTTTTAGGTTATGTCATAAATTATATATCAGAAATATGCATCGATATTTCCCACATTGGCGATTACAAAAAAATTAAAACAACAATTTTACTCAGAGGACTGTTTTTTCACTGTTTGATGCATTAAAGGGCGAGTTGTACCAACTACCATTCAAGCCAAGTTCAGTTTTATCCAAAATCAAAAGCCAAGGTTACGATGGTTACAATAATCGTAACTATGGATTTTGATCTTGGATCAAGCTGAACTTTGTAACGAAGACAATTCTGAGGCCCAAATAAGTACTCTGTTTTTCCATATTATAAATATTTTATTGAATTTTGTATTACATATTTAAACCCAGCCGGCTACGAAAACAATTTATTACTGCGCAAAATGCACCTCGACGCTAGACCCCCACCAGCAGACTGAAAAGAGACCATACTAGCTTGCGCTCTCTGTGGAGTATAATCAGTCCATCCGAAGCAGTTGCAGCAAGCGTATGTGCCCCACCAGTAATCAGCTGTCAAACGTAAGCAAATATTTCCCTAAAATTATATATTATTTTCGGACTTTGCGAATATTTCTAAAAAATTAAATCATTTTACGGAACTGTACTAGGTCGGCAAAACCGATTGTGATGAAAATTTCACAAGTGCCGCCTACGTCACTCATTACCTACGTGCATCATCTCTCCCACTAGTCGGCAAGAGAAGGGATACGAACTAGTTACCTATTGAGGACCGAACCGGCAAGTGAGTTCCACACGACCTCCGCAAGCAGCTAAACGTGCCAAGGCAGGATTCCCAAACCGAAGCCCGTTCAAACCGCCAGTCCAGAAGTTAGTCTGTGACCAGCACCGAAGCCAACTGGACGTACCTGGAGCAACCAAAGAGTCTTATTTGTAAGGATAATAGTAATAATAATAGGTAGCGGCTTGGCTGATATGAAGAACGTGTATTTTTCTTTGTGTATTTACTGTTTTTGTTCTCAGGGAATCCGTAGTATGTGTTAATATCTATCCCACGATTTGTGTTCACTTTGTCACTAATTGCACAGCCACTCAAAAAAAAACTTCTGTGCAGCGGACCAAATTATATGGATATGGTGTATTTTTCTCTATTCTTATTGGGATGCTCTGCCGCATGTATTTTCTTCTAAACAATGTCTGAAATCTACAAAATAATAAAATTAACCAGTATTTTACTGGAAAATAACCTCTACGCCTGTGACTTTTACGTCAAAGGATCAGTTAGAGGGTGGTTTTTGACAAATAATGAATAAGAACAAAAATATAAAAATTATGTATTTTGCTGACGTTTTGGAAAAAGAATCTGTTTCCTTTCTCAAAGCGTATTATAATGTTTGTGGGCTGTGTATATTAAATACACAGCTTTAAGAATATATTTGTTATATTCAGTATCCATAGATACTTACTGCTTAAACAGAACTGTTGATATATCTAGTTGATAGTTTTATTTTAAACAATGTTCAGTTTGTTAAGTTCTTCTTTTAACATCGGCAGCCAGGTTGTACAAACATCTACGGAACAATTCGACACACATTTATCCTCATTCAATAGTATTATAGGCGCTTCTTCAATTTTTCTTTTCTTGCTATGGTGTATTTTTCGACACTGAATCCGAATTCGTGGTCAAAAAAAATCTATCGTGTCAATTTTGTTTTTTAGTCAAAACATCCCTTAAAATTGTGTAATATCATAGAAATAATGTAATAACTTAATGAAGTGTGAAAAATGGTAGATGTTTTGTAGTCGAGAGTGGAGAATATAAATTCGAGCCACAGTAAGCTATTTCTATAAATTAAACCGAAATCCGCCCTTATGGGGGAGTGAAAACTACTACTAAAACTCAAAAGACGCAGATGGGTGTAAATAACATGTACAAAGGACAATTTTTTTATCTCTTACTGCAAAATATTTGACTCTGGTGGGACAACTAGCCATTACTCTCAAAGGGTAGAGAATCAACCCCATGGAGAGTTAAAACTACCCCCACCCCTCATAGGTTTCAAAACGGGAAAAAAATTGAGGCTTTTGTAGTTTTAAGCAGGGTGAACAAATATGGAGTGAATTCGTTCCAACCACTGACACATGATTAGAGTTTACCCTTAGTAAGAGCTACCCTTATGCTCAAATGATGCATATAAGCGCTATTGAAATTTGGAAAGAGTGGAATACTTGTAGCTCATCGTGCCAAATATACGAATCTGGTATGACAATCACCCAATCTTAATAAGGTTGAAAATTACCCCCTATTAGGGGGATTTCATTACTTCTAATATTCTGGAACAAAAATTCAGGCATTTGTAGTTTTAGGCAGGGGAGATAAAAATGGAGTAAATTCATACATTGAGCATTGACCAGTTGTCTTATTTATTATACCATATCTGCTTATTCAACTGTTTATCTTAACATTTATCAACTTATCTATCTTTTAATCTGTGAAAAGCTATTCTTTTCCTATTTATATCATACTTTGGACCATCAATCCAAATACTTTCTTTTCTTATGATTTTTCTCTTTTATCTTCAAAATATCTTTTCCGTAGTTTTCTTTTCCTATTTTTTTAGTCACAGATATAGGATGTTATCTCTTCAGTGACCATTTTTTCTGTCTATGTAAGCTATATACCTAAATTAACTAAATTTTCGTCTATCTATTTCCGTCCGTATCCGGGGGTAGTTTTTACCCCCCCACCTCAATAAGGGTGATTTTCAACCTTATTAAAAAGATTTGGTAGTTGCCGTACTAGATTTATATATTTGGCACAATGAGCTACAAGCACTTGATCCCTTCCGAATTTTAATAGCATGGGGGTAGCTCTTACCACCTTTAGTCTTTATTCATGTATTGGTGGTCGGAATGAATTTATTCCATATTTGTTCACCCTGCCTAAATTTTTTTCCCGTTTTGAAACCTATGAGGGGTGGAGGTAGTTTTAACCTTCCATAGGAACCCTCCATAGGATTGAGTTTCTACCCTCTGAGAGTAATGGCTGGTTGTCGCACCAGAGTCAAATATTTTGCACTAAGAGATACAAAAATTTGCCCTTTGTACATGTTATTTACACTCACCTGCGTCTGTGGCTCGAATTTATATTCTCTACTCTCGACTACAAAACATCTACCATTTTTCACACTTCATTAAGTTATTACATTATTTCTATGATTTTACACCATTTTAAGGGATGTTTTTGACTAAAAAACAAAATTGACAGAATAGATCTTTTTTTTGACCACGGATTCGGATTCGGCGTCGAAAAAAACACCATATCCATATAATTGACATTCTGGGAGTAAAAATTTCGATCGATCATCAGTCCCTTTATATATTCCTCATTTACATATCGCCAACTATGAATTTTCATTTGAGACGCTCAGTACTTTCAGCTATATGCAAAATAATGATGGCAATGTGCTCATCATAGGTGACTTCAATATTGCTAAATATGCAAGTTTTTAAACGATTCACAACCCAACAGTCAAATTAGAGCCATGAGTAATTTTCTTGATGCTAATAATTTATTGAAATGCAATTTAGTTCGCAATTCCAATGACTTGTTCTTGACCTTGTGTTGTTCAACAGAAATTGTTGCGTAACTCGTTCTATTGACATATCAATAGATATGAACTCCGCCAAGAACAACAATAAAAGTTTCCAACTAACCATAATAACAGTTACAATTTTCGTAAATGTGATCTTTCCAAATTGTATGATAATCTTCTTGGCATTGACTGGACCTTTCTTTCCTCTTTTAACGACATCAATAGCATATGCAGTCAATTTTATGATAAAGTAGATCTCGTGTTTGCGTCTTGCGTACCTAAGAAATCAGTCTCTCGTAATGGGAAATACCCACTCTGGTTCAATAGCACCATAATAAAAAAAATCAAATTCAAAGAAAGGCTTAGAAAGCAGTATGCTACAATTGATGATCTCCGTATTTACAAAGAGTTTAAAAATGTCGGGTATGAAATAAAATGCGATATTAATATAGCATACAGAAACTTAGTGAAAGATTCAGAAAGAAAAATAAAAAGCGATCCTAACAAATTTTGGGCCTTCATCAATAGTAAAAAAGGGTCAACAAAGGTCTCGGATGAAATGTTTTTGGATGGAGTTTCACTTAAAGATCCTGATGACATATTAAATGCTTTTGCAAAATTTTTTAGTCAACCCTATACCGACTCATCATTGGACCCCGGCAAAATCTACACCGAAAGTGACTGCCCGAACAATAACCCTGTTGTAAATATAAATTCATTCTGTGATTGAGATTATTCAGGCTTTAAAACGAATTAAACCTAAGATGACAACAGGTCCTGATTCCATATCGGCATTCTTATTGCATATCCCTTAACCTTAATTTTTAAATTAATATTAAAAAACTGTCAGTTTCTAGACTTATGGAAATATTCCAAAGTGTGTCCTATTTACAAAAAGGGGAATAAATTAGATATTCAGAACTTCAGACCAATCTCTGTAATCTGCAACTTCTGCAAAGTCTTGGAAATCCTACTTCATGACAGAATATATCATTCAATCACCACCGAAATTTCTATCCACCAACATAGATTTATGAAGGGTCGTTCAACTACAACAAATCTATTCTGCGTCACTCAATATATTTCTGAATCCATTGATAAGCATAGTCAAACAGATGTCGTATATACGGACTTTTCCAAAGCGTTTGACAGACTTGATCACCGGTTACTACTGGACAAATTAGATAAAATTGGTCTCTCATATTCCCTTCTCCTCTTATTTAATGAATAGGATTCAGCACGTTGTACTCAATGGATTCAAGTGTATCGAATTTGTTGCCACCTCCGGAATTGGGGCCCTTGATATTTAATATATTTATTAATGACATAATAGACGAAATTGATTTGCCTTGCCTGCTATACGCTGATGACCTAAAAGTATTCACGGTTATTAACAATATTGATGATTGCTTTCAACTTCAAACTTGTATTAATAAAGTAAATAACTGGTGTATAACCAATAGATTGTACTTGAATGCCAACAAGTGCAACATGCTGTTCTTTTCATTAAAAATATCACCAATTGCTTTTGATTACCACTTGGATAATGTCATCATTCAGAGACCCATAGTGTTTCGTGATCTCGGCGTAATTTTTGACAAGAAGCTATCTTTTACTCTTCACATCGACACCATTATCTCTGAAGAGTTTAAGAGCCTTGGATTCATAGTTCGCACTAGTCGTGAATTCACTAATACTGATACATTGAAAATTCTGTACCAATCATTTGTCAGATCGATACTCGAGTATGCATCACTTATTTGGTGTCCTAGCTATGATGTACATAAAAACAACCTGGAAGCTGTGCAGCGTAGATTTGTCAAATTACTCTGGCTCAAATCTGATAGTACCTACCCTATTATTGGTTTTCCGCAGAAAGATCTGCTTGAAAGGTTTTCCATGTCTACTATTGAAGACAGGCGAATCTACCTCTCTCAAGTATTCTTATTTAAAGTGTTACACACTGATTTTGACGCACCTGAGGTAGTCGACAAATTAAATTTTCAAGACCCTAGATTGACTTCTCGCAATGCCCAAGTTTTCTACATGCCCACCCCTCATACCAACATATTAAAAAACTCGCCTTTATTTACCATCTGTAACAATTCAAATAAATTGTCCAGCGACCTTGACATTTTTAACTGTCGCCTGAAGGATATAAGATCTAAAATATTGGATTAAATACTTGGTTGTTCTGTTACCTACTTTTGTTTTTCTTATTAGTTAGTATGATTTGTATTTCTGCTAATTTCTGTTCTGTAATTGGGTAATTGTACCTGTTGAACAGTGTATGTAAAAATAAATAAAATAAATAAATAAATAAATAAATAAATAAATAAATAAATAATTTGGTCTGCTGCACAGAACTTTTTTTTTGTGTGGCTGTGTTATTTTCAGGTAACTTTTGTGTGCTCAGGGTATGTGTAGTATGTGTTAATGCACGTGCGCTGTGTCCGTAGAGAAGGTGTTTTTGGGATCTCCGTAGTATGTGTATTTCATCACTGTGAATGTGAATGAGACACAATGTCTGGTGTGTGCTCGTGCTATAAATGTAAAATAGATAGTCTAGACTCCACAGCAATATGTGAAATATGTGAAAATGTATTCTGTATAACTTGTGCAAATATGTCAGCAACTGAAGCAAGAGTATTTGCACTGAAAAACAGAGTTTTATTATTTTTATGCATTGAATGCAAACCTATAGTATACGAAAAAGTAAGTTTAGCAAAGCAAATTATCTTGTACAAAAAGTTAATTCAAGACAAAGAAATTATGATAAATGACAAACAAAAAATTATTGATATCCTTGAGGACAAGAATAAAAATAAAGATGAAAATAGGAACAGTAATCAAATCAAATCATGCAAATAATGAAATACCCAGTGGTTCTAAAACAAAGTCTGATAATAACAACACAAAAATTTATGAATTGGAGCAAAGGAAAATTATGAAAAGTATTATAGATCTGGCTAGTCCAAAGCACAATGATCTTCCCATCTCTTTAGAAAATCAAAATAAGATCCAACTAAAAGAAACTGAAACTTGCAATAATGCCCAAAGTATTGCCAATAACGATGATTCAAAAAGCTGGACAACAGTACACAGAAAAAAATTCCACAAAAAACAGCTTGGTCAAGGTGAAGACAAAAGAGGTAAATTTGGAGGTATTACACCTAAGGTGTGGATGTACATATATAGAGTAAACGCAGAGGTAACAAAACATGACATAACTGACTACATAAAAAGACAAACAGGTGAGAATGAAAAGGACATTGTAGTTAATGAACTGAATCATGAAGTGGAATATGTCGATAATGGCAAATATAAATGTTATATGGTTGGCGCTGATTTTAAATTTAAAGACAAATTTTACACTCCGAGATTCTGGCCTAGAGGTGTGGGATACAAAAGGTCCAATTTTAAGGATCATGTTAAATATATAATAAGAGAGAATAGCGATAAAGAGAGGCCAGAGTCTTTTTTAGAGACGTAGCCTATATGGAATCCAACATATACAATAATAGTAGCAAATTCTCATCGGATCAACTCATCACACAGACAACAAACAATAAACCTAAACTAACCAACCCAAATATTTGTCAGCAGAAGATAATAACTGGCATTCATCTCAATATACAATGTATTTCTAACAAAATAGCTCAACTTGAAGTTCTACTAGACAAACAAAAACCTCAGTTTTTATTACTCAGTGACCATTGGATGTCTCCTGAGCAAGCAACAGTTACTGGATTTCCAGGTTACACTCTTTTAGCCCATTTTTGCAGAACATCGTCCATTCATGGAGGAGTAGCTATCTTCGGCCAGGATAATATACCATACAAACCTATCAGACTTTCTAATCAACTTGTTTGTGAATTCTTGTGCGAGTGTGCAGGCATAAGCCTCTGTGTCAACAAGGACAAAATCGCCTTATTGGTGTTTTACCGTTCTCCAGATCATAAATTTGATGTAAACGTATTTTTAAAATATTTCAATTCAATAATATGTTCTGTCTTAAAAACCCACAAATATATTGTAATATGTGGTGATATTAATATAGATTTTCTAACAGATAATGCCACTAGATGCTTACTATGTGATATATTTGACAGCTTCGATTTAAGATCAAGCCTTCCTATTGAACCGACCAGGTCTTTTAATAACTCAATTTCAGCAGTAGACTATGTCATTTCTAACATGCCAAATATTAAAAGTCATAACTTAGATTTAGATATATCAGATCATAAAGCACAAATGTTTAGTTTGGTCATTCCTGAACCTTGTCAAACAAAAATCACCAATCCCAAGTATTGTTATAAAAGAATTTTCTCGGATTCCAACCTTTTCAATCTTAAGCATTTACTCTCAACTACCGACCTTGCTGATCTTTATCAAATAAAAGAGGTCAATCAAGCGTGGCAATATTTCTGGGGAAATTTACTTTACTGCCTTGATAAAGCATGCCCAATGAGGAAAATTAAAATTACAAGTGAAAATCAGGAAAAAAACTGGATAGACTCCAAGATTATAGAAGAAAGTGAAAATCTAAAAAACCTATATTGGCTTTCAAGAAATATGAACGATAGTAAAATAAACGAAGAATATAAAACTGCAAAAAAAATTATTCGGACATGCTAAAAGTAGAAAAACAAAACTTTTATGAAAATAAAATACAAGAGAGTGCTAACACTTCTCAAGAAATTTGGGCTATTGTTAATTCAAATTTGAGCAGAAATCAAAAAGAAACAAATATAACTCAGATATTAAATAATGACAAATTAATTTCAGACCAAAAGGATATTTGTGACTTATTCTGTACTTATTTTGCAGAAATAGCTGTAAATTCCTTAAACAATGTTTACAATAATCTTGATGGCGACTGTTCCACAGGTCCCGAAAGCCTTTCGTCACTGTTTTTCTTTGACATTACTCCCGAAGAAATAAATCATCAACTTTCTCTTATGCAGAACAAATCTTCAAGTGGGCCAGATGGCATACCAATCAAAGTCTGAAATACATCTCGCAATTCATAGTTTACCCTCTTTGCTACATTTTTAATTTGTCTGTAAAATCTGGAGTTTTTCCTAGTGATCTAAAAATGGCAACTATAATACCCTTACATAAAAAAGGTGATACAGACCTAATCGAAAATTACAGGCCGATTACTTTACCATCTTGTTTCTCAAAATTGTTTGAAAAAATTATTCATTGCCGAATATATACTTTTACTAATAAAAAAAACCTTATATGTAGCAGTCAGCATGGTTTTAGGCCCAATTTCTCTACAAACACAGCATCTTTCTCTTTAATTAATCACATTTACAATGCACTAGATAAAGGTGAATATGTCCTAACACTGTTTTTTGACTTAACACGTGCGTTCGACTGTGTTAACAAGAATTTCATGAGTAAAAAATTAAAAAATTTGGGTATAAGAGAACCTTTAAATGACTGGATACATTCTTTTTTGTCTGACAGAAAAATCAGGGTTAAAATTGATGAACACATATCACAACCCTCTCAGATCAACCTAGGTGTTCCTCTGGGGGGTGTGTTATCTCCACTATTATTCTTATTATTTATTAATGATCTTGAACAACATATTACAAACAATGTAAATGTAGTGTTTTATGCTGACGATACCACAATCTGTATTACTGCTCCATCCCCTGAGGAACTCCAAAGCAAGGTGAACTACACCTTACATCAATTTTACTCCTGGTGTTTTAATAACAGACTTATAGTTAATCCTACAAAAACAAAATACATCATGTTTCACAAAAGAAGGGAAAATCCACATATGGTGGTTAAACTAAACAACACGGCAATTGATAAAGTCCAAAGTGTGAAATTTTTGGGTCTGTATTTAGATGAACAACTCACCTGGTCACACCATATTGAACATGTTATAAAAAAACTAAACTCAGCTTATTTTGCTATCAGAAATCTAAGGAGTGTTATGGCTAAACAATATCTATTAAACGTTTATTTTGCTTTGGCATACTCGCATATGAAATATTTAATAATATATTGGGGAACTAGCTGTGAGTTCCAACGTATTTTTGTTCTTCAAAAAAAAAATCATTAGGTTAATATTTTCACTAAATCCCTTGCAGTCATGTCGACAAATTTTTATACAAAACAAAATTTTCTCCTTGCCATGCCTGTTAATCTATGAGGCAGCTCTTTTTGTTAAGCTTAACACAGCACACTTTCCTCAACACAATAGTGTGCATGGCCACGACACAAGAGGTTGTAATCTAATTTACATCAATAAGTTTAATTTAAGTACTTACAAGAAAGGTCCTTTCTATCTGTGTGGAACAGTATTCAACAAACTGCCAACTGAGATAAAACAGGAAGCGAACATAAATAAATTCAAAAAAAAACTTCGTCTATTTCTCTGCGACAACTGCTTTTATTCTTTACATGAATTTTATAATTTCGACTTAGTCAGTTAAATTTTATTATATAAAGTATTTGTATTTTTTTGTATTTATTTGTAATTGTATTTATAACATCTTAATGTAGTATGTATATTTTATTTTGTAAAATTGTATTCTTGTATATGTATTTTGTATTTTAAAAAATTCTTTCTCAAGTTTTGACTGTTCAATCCTGTAAAATGGCTTACATGAATAAATACATTATTATTATTATTGTAATACGGGGAAATCAGGACGCTCACCAAATTTCAGGTCCAGGGTATGAGCTCACACCAAGGTGCTAACAATCTTGTTCTTGTGGCTAGCTCTGGTGCGCTCAGGGTATGCGTAGTATGTGTTAATGGGCTTATGTTGAGGATACACAGAAAGCGTTTCCGTAGTACGTGTTAATGCAGAGAAATCAGAACGTAAGCTGTATTATTTTCTCATCTATTTTCAGGTCAGGAGCTGCAGAACACCGTTTAACTAATCATAGCTTTAGGGTTTCTGATATTAGCCAAGTCTGACACCTAGAGTAATGCTTTAATTGTTGCATCATTTGTTGTTTGCTTGCTCCTTCCTGGTATCTAACGACGTACATGACTTAAAGGTTTCTGCCACCTGAATTGTAACCTGTCACCTTGTCACTTCGCACCATTAACCGTCCCTCGCCGCCATTACACCAAATTCACGTCACGCCGCTGCTTCGCTTCTACCTGCTATAAGTAACTTCACCGTAACAGAATCGTAGCATCACCGTAATCATATCGTAGCCTGGATTTTGTCTTGCATATATATTGGTATATTTAGTGTAAACAGTTTAGAGTTGATACTGCAGCATAGAGGAAATAAATATATATTGTTTACGGAATTGTGCGTTTTACTGCTATGTGTGTGTGTCTAATTTTCCCTATTTTGGGGACGTGGCGTTTCCTCACGTAATATAGGAAACTGGCGCCCGAGCAACTGCACTGCATATACCGCTGTTGCTAAGGTGCCAAAAAGTGACACTTTTCGGCCTCACCGAAAAGTACATCATAACTTGGCTTGAACTTAGTTGGAACAACTCTCCCTAAAAAGTCTACAAAGTTTTGAAAACATAACAACACAACCGACACATAACAACGCAGGAAAAGACAACTGGGTTAACTAATTGCGGATCATAAGAATATAATAATATAGTTTACATTTACTACAGAAAATGTTAGACAGAAAGCAGGTAGTAAAAATGCAGAGTTCATTTTCTAGTGAAATGTATAGTAAACATGGAGTACCACAGGGCAGTATTTTGTGTCCGCTTTTATTTATTATATATATTAATGATATCAACTTGTTTATAGATTGTGATCTTATTAACCTATTCGCTGATGATACATTGTTAGTTTGCAAGGGTCAAAATTTGATGGAAACAATGGACAACATGAATCTTGTCTTGGCTAAAGTGAACAATTATCTTAATGTAAATAAATTGAAATTGAATGTAGATAAAATAAAGGCAATGATATTAACAACTAAATTCAAATATAATAAAATTGATATGATCTTCCATAACTTAACAATTAATAGTAAACATATCGAGTTTGTGACTGAAATGAAATATTTAGGGTTCAAAATTGACAATACATTAACATTCAATAGTCATTTCCATTAGATATACAACGTGATCTACCAGGACATGCGGAAAATTTAACAGTAGGTTGTCTCCACCCAAAGAAGTAAAGAAAATGAAAAATTTTAAAAAAATTACCAAAAAAATTACCTTATTTTTTTGTAGGAATGCGCCGCCAATGACTTCAACTAATCTAAAGTAACGCGGTACAACGATATCACTTTATCAGACTTGGGATTGACACTACTGATAGCAAAGCTGGATAAGATAGAAGTGACTTTTTGGTTTTAATCAAATCACACTACAAAAATACCGAAAATGACAAGCAGAAATACGAGATATTTAGTTAAACCGGTCAATGACACGGCCGTGTAACTATTGTTCGACCGGAAGCAAAAAACGCGGGGTCTACACACGATCCAGCGGCACGGAGCCAGCCTTGTCGGCATGCTTTGAACTCATTCGTAAAAGTGAATTGGTCCGCTGGAATTCCAATTATCTTCAAAGCTTACCAACAATGTTGACTACCTCCCACTGGATCGTGTGTAGACCTCTTTATTTATCTCGCCGGCCGGCTTCACTTTTTATGCCAATTAAGGAAATGTAAACAACTCGAATACGTTCTTTCACCAGTAAGTTCGTCGACCTCCTCAGAATTAGGTCAGGAATTACCCAACATCAGTAGTGTATCTTCCCAAATTGACTAATAATTTAATATACAAAATTACCTCAGAATCCTCTAAAATTTTGCAGGGGCTTTCCCACATTGAAGAGTAGCACACTATTTTATTTTCCGCATTTCTTGGTAGATCACGTTGTATAAAAAGATTGTTAAAAAATTGTACTTTTTCTCTAGAATCTCGCATCATATATCAAATTACAGTATATAACACCATTATTAAGCCACATTTTGACTACTGTGCAACTATAATTTATTTTTTTGACCTAAATCAAATTTCCCAACTACAAAGTATGAGAATAATCCTTAAATGTAATAGGTTCACTCCAATTAATACCATGCTGTTGACTCTTGAATGGCTAAATGTGTCAGACAAATTGTACCTAAGTATTTTTATTTTTATTTTTATTTTATTTTTACATACACTGTTCAACAGGTACAAGTACCCAATTACAGAACAGGAGTTAGCAGAAATACAAAACATACTAACTACTAAGAAAAACAAAAGTAGGTAACAGAGCAACCAAATATTTAATCCAATATTTTAGATCTTATATCCTTCAGGCGACAGTTAAAAATATCAAGGTCGCTGGACAATTTATTTGAATTGAAGAGCTAAGTGGATAAAGGTGTTATGTCACACTTTTAAAGTTTTGAGTAAATTAAATAAAACGGTTTTGAGTTGGAACTTATTTATTTTGTCTTCGATTCAAATAAATAATACCTCATAAAATAGATAATTTTGGGTTATGTTCTTTTGTTTACACTAATATTAAAGAACAATATCAAGCTGTTATGAAACTAAATTTTTCTGCCCAAAAGTGTGTACATCCACTAAAATTACTGGTTGTATGCCATTATAATTAAAAAATTTCTATAAAATATTACAAATTTAGAATTCACCGTTTATTGGGTGTTAAATCGATATCAGAGGTGTTCAAAAATTGCATAAAGTAATTTTTTTTAAAAATGCGACATAACACCTTTATCCACTTAGGTCTTCAATTGTTACAGATGGTAAATAAAGGCGAGTTTTTTAATATGTTGGTATGAGGGGTCGGCATGTAGAAAACTTGGGCATTGCGAGAAGTCAATCTAGGGACTTGAAAATTTAATTTGTTGACTACCTCAGGTGCGTCAAAATCACTGTGTAACACTTTAAATGAGAATACTTGAGAGAGGTAGATTCGCCTGTCTTCAAGAGTAGACATGGAAAACCTTTCAAGCAGATCTTTCTGCGGAAAACCAATAATAGGGTAGGTACCATCAGATTTGAGCCAGAATAATTTGACAAATCTACGCTGCACAGCTTCCAGGTTGTATGTACATCATAACTAGGACACCAAATAAGTGATGCATACTCGAGTTTCGATCTGACAAATGATTGGTATAGAATTTTCGATGTATCAGTATTAGTGAATTCACGACTAGTGCAAACTCTTAAAGGCTTCAGAAATAATGGTGTCGATGTGAGGAGTAAAAGATAGCTTCTTGTCAAAAATTACGCCGAGGTCACGAAACAGTGGGTCTCTGAAGTTTGACAATATCCAAGTGGTAATCAAAAGCAATTGGTGATGTTTTTAATGAAAAGGACAGCACGTTGCACTTGTTGGCATTCAAGTACAATTTATTGGTTATACACCAGTTATTTACTTTATTAAGACAAGTTTGAAGTTGAAAGCAATCACCAATATTGTTAACAACCGTGAATACTTCGCCTGTTATGTCATTAATAAATATATTAAATAGCAAGGGCCCCAAAATGGATCCCTAGGGAACTCCGGAGGTGGCAACAAATTCGATAGACTTGAATCCATTGAGTACAACGTACTGAATCCTATTCATTAAATAAGATTTAAATAACAGCAGAAAGGAATATGAGGGACCAATTTTATTTAATTTATGCAGTAGTAACCGGTGATTGAGTCTGTCAAATGCTTTGGAGAAGTCCGTATATACGACATCTGTTTGACTATGCTTATCAAGGGATTCAGAAATATATTGAGTGACGCAGAATAGATTTGTTGTAGTTGAACGACCCTTCATAAATCCATGTTGGTGGATAGAAATTTTGGTGGTGATTGAATGATATATTCTGTCATGAAGTAGGATTTCCAAGACTTTGCAGAAGTTGCAGATTACAGAGATTGGTCTGAAGTTCTGAATATCTAATTTATTCCTCTTTTTATAAATAGGACACACTTTGGAATATTTCCGTAAGTCTGGAAACTGACAGTTTTTTAATATTAAGTTAAAAATTAAGGTTAAGGGATATGCAAATATAATTGCGCAATCCCTCAATAAGAATGCCGGTATGGAATCAGGACCTGTTGTCATCTTAGGTTTAATTCGTTTTAAAGCCTGAATAACCTCAATCTCTGAGAATGAATTTATATTTACAACAGGGTTATTGTTCGGGCAGTCACTTTCAGTGTAGATATTCTCAGGGTCCAATGAGGAGTCAGTATAAGATTGACTAAAAAATTTTGCAAAAGCATTTAATATGTCATCAGGATCTTTAAGTGAAACTTCATCCAAAAACATTTCATATATACAAAATTGTGAACAAACTACAACCCAGTTACTTTAATGAATTTATTACATCATGAAATCCATAACCATCTTACAAGATCAAGGGATAATCTTCATTTAAATCAAATGCGTAAAAAAGGTCCATGAATTCCTTGTTCTTCAAAGGGATTGATCGATTTAACAAACTACCTCTTGAAATTAAAAACAGCCCTTCAGTTAAACTGTTCAAATATAAGTTGATTAAGCACATTAGAGAACTTTGATAGTGTTATTATTTATTAACAGTGATAGAAATTTGGTTGAGATTCCAGTGGCGCACATATAGGTATAAAATTTTACATAAAAAAATTAAATTTAAGTTTGTTCTTTCTTACAAAATTAAATCAAAATGAAATGTAATATGAACCTACCTTATGAGTTTCTCATTTATTTTGGCATAATAGAACATATATACACATATTTCACAAATAAATCGTTATAAAACCGCACAGCACTTTCAAGTTTCAAAATTTATATTTTTATTGAGTATTCATAGTTTCAAAATATATAGTAAGTATTTTTTCTAAATTGTCATGTGAAAGACGATTTCTTTTAACAGTAAATATCCACTTTAAGGTCGAAAATGATCTTTCGCAATCCACAGATGTGAGTGAAGCATATCTAAAGATATTCATAGGAACCTGATCAAGGAAGGCATCTGGTTCTGTTATAATTTTTTTACTAATGGCAAATACGACGGCCAAATCTGGATTTCTTCATAAAACAGCAGCCCACTTTTTTGACATAACCTCACCAATTTCACCTGGAATTTCGTTAATTGTTTTTTGAACAGTGTCTAGCTTTTGAAATGTTTCTTCCAAGGACAAATTTGGACATTGAAGATTTTCTATAATTCTTGTGATTATTTGAAAATGATCGGAAATAAATTTTAAGTCATTTTTAATATTTGGAATATTCATTAAATTCTTTGCATGCGTAATCGCAGTAGCATCTTCATTTAAGGTTTCTACAACTTCTTTCCAGATTTAAACTGATTAACAAAAGAGCCAAATCGAAATAAAATTCGTCCTTTGAAACTCTCTTTTCCTTTTTTGTATTACACTCGTGTGTGTAGCTATTTACATGTTTTAAAACAGCAGTTAAATGTATGCTTAATGTGACATCACAAATATTACAAACTATTTTCTCACCATCAAAATGTAATTCTTCATAAGGCTTAATCCACTTCTCGACCGTACTTTTCCTCGGACGCGGCATGGTTCTTTCACGAACAATTATAAACTGAACCCTCAGCCAAGAAACTATGTCACAGAAGACATGCGTAATCACCTGATCAAGCGGTAACCTGATTATTGTAGTGTTCACGTGTTGCCAACGCATTTGTTTACGCGCTCCGTTTCTTTAACTTGAATAGCGTTTTTTTTTAATAAACAGATTATATAATTTATATTCATATTATATGAAAAATAAATGAAAATTAATTTATTTTTCACCGAACTAAAAATGCATGCATATTTTAATAAATTCTTGTAACGGAAATCTCAACCAAATTCCGATCACTGTTTATTAATTAAAATCTTAATAAACTGTTATAGCATTTTTATATCTTTAGATTTTGTATTTCTTATACTTGTATATTTTGATTTTAATATTCCAATTACACTTATACTTTAGTCATTCTGTGATAATAGCAATAGTAATTAATGTATTTTAGTTCGGTTGAAATGTAGTTTAAATATATGTATATTAGGATACCTATTTAAATAAATTACTTACTTAAAAATTTACAAAAACAATATAACAATAAATATACATTAGTCGAAATTAAATTAATGACACTGAAAAAACGACCCATTTAGGCTCATTTAAGAACCTATCTATGAGCAAAATGAATATGTAATATGCATGCTAGCCTTATAAAAAACTGTGTCCAAAATATGCGGTTTTATGTAACAGATCGAAAAATACGTAAAAATATGTAAATTATGTAAGAATCTGGACGCTGTTTATGTATATGATATTACCACTGGGTGAAATACTTTTTCTGATACACTTTCACAAAAAAATGACTTATTCTAGTGCCTAAATGGAAGTGTGAACAAACCTACTTTCTTAACTGATGTTCCTTGAATTGACAACTTTCTTTTGATACTGGCGATCATTCTTTTGTAAAAATTGTAGACATGTATTGGCAGCCCCTCAGTGATTGTTTTTCATGTCTGACCTCTCCTTATAGAGTAACTACTACAGGAAGAATCTTATTAGATCTAGCCTGAATTTACAGTAACGTGAGTATTTTATTCTCTTTAACATTTTTTTTACCCAATCTCTGTAGTTGGTAGGCTTAGCATGGGATGAAAACCCCGACCATTTTTATTACTATTAGATTTGGTACCATCTTTTTCTCACCCCATAGTGGGTGATGACAAAGATATATGACGGCATGAGCTAGGGTTTCACGCACCGGTACTGACATTGTATGATGACTAATATGGCGACTGCCATAGGTGTCCCCCAAGGAAGCATTTTAGGTCTCATATTGTTCTCTATATATACCTCAGATCTGCCAAACGTACTTCAACACTGTAATGTTCATCTTTATGCAGACGATGTACAATTGACCATGTCATTTGCTGCATCTGATACTAATATCGCACTAAGACGTCTAAATGAAGACTTAGATAGCATATCAAATTGGTCACGAGACCAAGCCATGATTCTCAATGCCAATAAAAGTTGTGTGATGTTCGCTGGTAATCAACGAAATCTAACTAAAGTCACTCAATATAACTTCTCTACTATTCACATAAACAACAGAAATACCTATCAAAGAACGTGTTAGAAATTTGGGAGTAATATTTGACAGCCATTTGAATTTTGAACAGCATATTACAAACAAATTAAAGACATGTTATATGAAGTTAAAAACTTTATATTCATTTAAACTTTTACTCCCTGAAAATATCAAATACAGGTTAATTGAGTCTCTAATTTTTCCCCAGTTCGATTATTGTTTGCCAATGTATTATAACTTTCTAAACGCCGACTGCAAACACAAATTGCAAGTGGCTCAAAATGCATATATGCGTTTTGTATACCTAACAAAAAAATGTGATCACGTAACACCCCTATATAATGACCATAAACATATGAAAATTGCATATAGACATCAATATTTATTTGGAGTATTCCTTATGAAAATATTTACATCTAAGAGTCCTGAATATTTATATGAGCTATTAATTCCTAGGAGAAATATACATCAACTAAACCTAAGAAACAACGACTTATTTAGCATATACCAACATAACACCTCTAAATTTGAATGTTCATTTAGTTATGTCTCAGTCAATTATTTAAATAATCCTACATTTTTAAATCTATTAACTCGCTATACACCAAATACTTTCAAAGTTAAATACAAGCAAGCCATAATTTCTCACCAAATTAGTGACATGTCTTAAATTTATTATGTAATTTTGTGAATTTTTTTTTGTTTTGTTTTTATTTTTGATATTTTAATGATTTAATGATAAGTTTTATGTACCTTTACTAATACCCACACTTAAAGTTTTAATTTGTGACAGTTATTACAACTAATATTATGTTTACTATTTATATAATATGTATTTCTGTAGGGATTGTGGAAGAACGTTTATAACGAACAACTCCCTTTTGTGTTATGTATACTCTATTTTTTATGTGTACTTAATGCAATAAAGATTATTTATTATTATTTACTTTTGTAAACTGGTATCATATGACACAACTAGCTCCGTTCGGGCCTGTACAACCTACAGGATGAGAGGTAGTGAACCCAATGTCCTAAATCTATATTAGAATCAACAGCGTAGAGCACAGAGCTCAGTCGCTCGAGAGCTTGGGGCGTCGGATTAGGACCCGGTGAATCATGAGTGTGGATTACTTTTTCTCACCTGTGGAAACCTGCCTGGGCCTCTATTCTTGACCGCGATAGAATAGAACGTTCCCCGGATTTGTTCTACTGTCATTCTATTGCAAGCATTAAACTGTATTCTTGAACAGAAAGGAGGGAACAAAATATTAGGGAATAAACCGCAACGTTGCCAAACTTATTCACCAATCATAGACCAGAAATTTCTGACAATCGACATCGGTTATCTGCCTAACCATAGTTCATAACAATAACAAAACAATATTAACAATCATACTCAAAGACACGCAGAGCTGCTAGAACCTGAAAATGAAGCAGTGTTTTGAAAGATTCGGTGTAATAAAAAATAAGCGGCAATATAATTATTATATTTTGAAGAGATGAGAATGTTGGTCATAATATGTGCCAGGGTACCAATATGTATTCTTAAGAACAGAGTTGAGCCCAAAGCAGTAGGTATTATTATTTGAAAAATAATGCATACCCTAAGAAGACCACAAAATCCCAATAATATTATCATCAACGACAAGTAAATAATATGGAATCCTGCAGACAGTGCAATTAAATATCTAGGAGTATACTTAGATAAACGACTAACATGGAGTTACCACATCAATAAAAAGCTTAAGGATGGTTACGCAAGGTTATCAATGCTATATCCCATTATTAATAGAAAATCGAAGCTCAGAGTTAAGTGCCCAGTTATAAATCGATCTTAAGACCATCGGTAACTTACGGCTGTGTGATAAGAGGAACTGCTAGCAAAACTAATATTAAAAAGGTGCAAACATTTCAAAATAAAGTGTTGAGATCTGCTATGCCCTTTGGCTTATAAGAAACAGTCAAATCCATCGAGAGCTTGACGTGCCACAAATTGAAGACTATGAAATCATGTGCAAAGACAAATCTATAAACAACTGTGCAAGTGCCAGAAACTTAAACCTAAATGAAAAGACTCGTAATAATAGGTTAAGAAAAAGACTACCACAAGGTATCTTACTTCCAGTAGCGATTCCGATTGATATTAATATCAATATTCTTCTATTGTTATGTTAAACCAAATATTTTGTTTCTGTTCTTTATTTTATTTTCAATTGTTATGTACTGTCTTACTGCACACTACCATGTATAATATTAATTTGTTGATCTGGTATTTTTAAATAAACAAAAAAAAAATAATGCTACCTATTATTACTTGAAATATATTTTGTACATAGTTTGTACAGACAGGGAAGATTTCTATTTATTTAATGTCGGTCTATTTCCGCTACCAGAGCCTATCACTGATGTCAGGAGACGGGCTACCCCCAACCTGGAAATTTTGCCGAACCTTTTCTCGTAAGGGATCTTTTACTTGCCTCTAACATTTAATAGACAAGGGACCGACTGCTTTACATCTCCAAGATCTCTATTAAATCCTGGCAAACGGGCTTAGTCAGACAGAACAATGTCATAAATTTTTCATTTGATAATAAAAACTGATCTCTGTGGAAGAATCTCTCTCAACCTCTAGGAGTTTTTGAGAATCATTCACGTTGTGGATTATTTGGTCCCAATATATTACTTCAGGCAGATTCATCTTTATATTAAGTCCAAAATCACAAGAATATTAATCAAAACTGAAATAAAACATTCAGTTTTTGACAACATTCACTTTTCTAGGTTAGAAAAGCCTAAAATGGCGGCATTCCCCCAACTGTTCCCTGAAAATAACCAAGAGAAGCATCAGGGATCAGTTTTTGATAGAAGCGATGATAGAAATAAGTTCAAAAATACCGTTTTGTGAATTTCAATAGAGACACGCCCACATTCTCTCGATTGTTCTATTCTACTGCCGTCAAGAATAGAGACCCTGGTATAAACCGTGTAGAGCAAGTTGGTGGTTGCTGAGGTAGGCTTGCTCTGCCTTAATCGGTCGATCAAGTGGATGGAAGCCACAATAAAACTTCCCCAAGTAAAGGTGGAACATCATAAGCCGAGGACTGCATAACTAAGGGGAAGCTTAGTCGCTGAACTCCAGGGCACCTGGCACATCCTGGTTTCAATTATGACTGCCTGGGGTACCCGGGACATTGCCTCAGGTAATCGGCTTCAACTCCGCTACTCGTGGGATTTTACGGAGATCAGGCAAGGGCAAGGGTATAGGCAAAAAGGGCTACAAAAAACGCCCCAAACCACCAAAATGACCCTAAACTTTAAATTCCTCCAAATAAATCTCCACCATGGAAAAAGAATATGTGCTTAGCAGGAAATTTATTATGTGTAGTGGCATATGGGGAAAGAAGTTTTTCCAAATTAAAATCAATTAAAAAATATTTGAGATCCACCGTTTTGAGTAGGTAGTTTTTTTTTGTACCGTTTTGAGTAGGTACTTATTTAGTTTATATGAAAATATTGTATTCATTTACTTATTTTTAATTTAATGTGTTAAATTTTTTTTGTGGTATTTTTTTATAGGTTCCTTGTTTTCTTGTAATGTTTCGGGTTTTTAGTTTATTTTTGTTATTAATGTGAAAATAGGATTTACTCTCTTATATTTATACACTATAACAAATGCATCATAATACAAAACTCTGAATGTTTAATTTCTGTAAAAATAATTTGAGAAGTACAATAGCTTGACTTTTCTTTAAATAAATATAAATATTATCAACCGCATTTGTGAATTTTGAAGAACCAAAATATTAGTGTCAAAATTCTATAAAAATATGTTTACAGTGAATATCAAAAAGGTTGTTCGATAAAATATACAATAATCAATATTTATTTATTTATTATTTATTAATCACTACTACAGCGACGATGTTGAGCTGGAAGTACAAATACATACACATACACATACAAATAAAGGAAAAAAAAAACAGTGACTCGTACTTAATACGGCAGACACAGTAGGTCCATTCCTTTGCAGTAAGTGTAGCACTGAGCTGCACTGGTTAAGTTTATCTCTCTTTATCTTAGGATATCCGCATTGATGCCGTCTCTGTCACGCAAAATTAGTCTCACACTTCTTGAGCAAAGGAAAGGACCTAGTATCGCATGATAAGAAAAGAGCGCCAGCCTCAAACCAAGAGTTGTTTTGGATAGGTGTGATATTCGGAGATTTATCAAAATGAGTCTTTTAATATCGATATCTCCCAATTAATACTTGTGATAAGTGATAGTGACTAACTCCGATTGTAGCACTCTGGGTGGATTGAGTAGCCTACAGATACTGCTATGGTTCTACTAGGATAAACCAGGAGGGTTGGCCTAACTACCTATTTATGTCAAACACTAGTTACAAAATTAAAGAAACATCCTCAGAACATAGGGCAGCTTTTTCGGACACGATTTACGCAATAGAATATGAAATATGCATTCATACACGTCTGATGAACTTTTATAGGAGCCATCTTTTCGGCTTATCCACAAATGTTGATTAATATGAACACAGTTTGCACTCAATCGTTATTTTTAAAGCACTTTTATGAGTCGATGTCCTTTAAGACGCTTCTTATGTAAGAAGATCCCGACATTTTGTCGCATACGCACACAGCTCACACTTAAATATTGTCACTCCTGAAGAATCTTTATGGATCAATTTATGATGATTTAGATTATATTTTACATTTTGTCTTGTATGAACATAATTCACTTTTAACCCTTTCACTGCTCAAGACGAGTATACTCGCCAACGGGTTAACTGCTCCAGACGAGATAACGCGCGGTTCAAAATTAAATAGGATATGACTGCCCTAGCCGGATTTTCTCGCGGTGTTCAGGTTTATGGGTGAGAATCGGCCGATTGCAATCGCGCTGCAAATTTTTTTTTTTTGTTTTTTTTTTGTTTTTTTTTTTTACCATAGTACCATATGAAAATTATTCTTTTTTTAGTTTGCATACGTTATGATTTATGATTTTTTCAAAATTACACGCTTTATTGACAATTTTTTTTTTAACTGAAAAAAAGAAATAAAAAAAAATACTCCTTCGAACCAAACTGCTGCAGACGACTATACTCGCTAGCAGCAAATTAATTGCGCACTGCAACAGCCACGGCATTTAGGCCGTGCGCAGTGAAAGGGTTAAACGTTGTTAACTCTAAAAGACTTTTATGGATCAATTCACTTTGTATAAGATATTCCAGACGTTTTGTCTTATACTGATATGGTTCACACTTAACCCAGTTATACCTAAAGATCTATTATGGGTCAATTTGTGTTGTGTAAGACGATTCAGACGTTTTGCCTGATATGGACACTGTTCACACTTAAACACTGTTAACTCCAAAGTGCATAATTTGTGCTGTTTAAGATAATACTGATATTTGGCCTCATATGGACACAGTTCACACTGAAACGTTGTTAGATACATCTGAAGAACTTCTATGGGTCAACTCACGTCGTTTTAGATTATATATACGTTTTACCTCATATGAACACAGATCACATTTAAACATTGTTAGCTCAGTTCATGCCATTTAAGATATTCCCGACTTATCGCCTCATATGGACATAGTTCACAATTAAACATTGTTATATCTGAAGAACTTTTACGAGTCAGTTTGTGTTATTTAAGATGGCTCCGACGTTTCACATGATATGTACATTTCACACTTAAACATTGTTAACTCTGCAATACTTTTGTGTGTCAATTTGCGCCGTTAAAGATAATTCCGAGATTTTGTCTCATATGAACACAGTTCACGTTTTAACATTGTTAACCCTAAAGAACTTTTATGGGTCAATTTGTGTTGGTTAAGATCATTCCGACGTTTTGTCTCATATGGACAACAGTTCATATTTAAACATTGTTAACCCTGAGCACTTTTATGGTTAATTTGTGTTATTAAGATTATATTATTATCTGGACACAGTTCACATTTAACCATTGTTAACTCTGAAGTATTTTTATGGATTGATTTGTGTTGGTTAATTACATTCCGACGTTTTGTCTCATATGGACACAGTCCACATTTAAACATTGTTAACTATGAAGCACTTTTATGGGTTAATTTGTGTTTTTTAGGATCATGCTGACGTATTGTGTCCTACGAACACAGCTCACATATAAACATTGTTAACTCTGAAGGACTTTTATGGGTTAATTTGTGTTGGGAAAAAGTGTCTCATATGGACACAGTCCACATTTAAACACTGTTAACTATGAAGCACTTTTATGGGTTAATTTGTGTTTCTTAAGATCATGCTGACGTATTGTGTCCTACGGACTCAGTTCACATTTAAACATTGTTACCTCTGAAGCACTTTTATGGGTTAATTTGTGTTGGGAAAAAGAGTACCGACGTTTTGTCTCATATGGACACAGTTCACATTTAAACATTGTTAATTCTGAAGCACTTTTATGAGTTAATTTGTGTTTTTTAAGATTATTACGATGTTTTGTTTCAAATGAACACAATTCACATTTAAACATTGTTAACTCTGAAATACTTTTATGAGTTAATTTGTGTCTTTTAAGATCTTTCTGACGTTTTGTCTCATACGAACACAGTTCACATTTAATCATTGTTAACTCTGAAGCACTTTTATGGATTAATGTGTGCTTTTTAAGATCATTCTGACGTTTTGTCTCATAAGGACACAGTTCACATTTAAACATTGTTAACTCAGAAGTACTTTTATGGATTAATTTGTGTTGGTTAAGAACATTCCGATATTTTGTCTCATATGGACACAATTCACATTTAAACACTGTCAACTCTGAGGCACTCTTATGGGTTAATTTGTGTTTTCTAAGATAATTCCGACGTTTTGTCTTATACAGACACAGTTCACATTTAAACGTTGGCAACTCTGAAGCACTTTTATGGATGAATTTGTGTTGGTTAAGATTATTCCGATGTTTTGTCTCATATGGACACAGTTCACACTTAAACATTGTTACCTCTGAAGCACTTTTATGGTTTAATTTGTGTTTTTTAAGGTCATTTTGACGTTTTGCTTTATATGGGCACAGTTCACATTTAAACATTGTTAACTTTGAAGTACTTTCGTGAGTCAATTTGTGCGGTTTAAGATAGCCCCGATACTTTGTCTTAAATGGACACAGTTCACATTTAAACATTGTCAACTCTGAAGCACTTTTATGTGTTAATTTGTGTATTTTAAGATTATTCAGATGTTTTGTTTCATATGGACACAGTTCACATTTAAACATTGTTAACTCTGAAGTACTTTTATGGACTAATTTGTGTTGAGTTAGAGCATTCCGACGTTTTGTCTCGTATGGACACAGTTCACATTTAAACATTGTTAACTCTGAAGTATTTTTATGGATTAATTTGTGTTGGTAAACAGCATACCGATGTTTTGCCTCATATGGACACAGTTCACATTTAAACATTGTTAACTCAGAAACACTTTTATGGGTTAATTTGTGTCGGTTAAGATTATGTCGATATTTTGTCTCAAATGGACATAGTTCACATTTAAACACTGTTAATTCTGAAGCACATTTATGGATTAATTTGTGTTGGTTTAGGGCATTCCGACGTTTTGTCTCATATGGACACAGTTCACATTTAAACATTGTTAACTCTGAAGTACTTCTCTTATGTCTTGTCTCAAAGCATAGACTACTCTTGTATTTTGCCATTTCTGACTGACTTTCATGGGTCGATTTATGACATGTAATATTAGCCTGAAGTTTTGTTTCATCGGGACACAGTTCACACACAAACATTACGTTTGAAGAACTTTGATGGAGCAGTATGTGTTGTTTTAACTGATCTGTATTTTTTGCTTCATATGAACAAAATTTACACTTAAACAATTTTTGTTTTCTAAGATAATCTTTATGTTCTGTTATCTTCCCAGCACAGCTTTCAAAGGTCAACTCATGCAGATTAACACACTTTTTATATCTTCCTTGAGACTTAAATACTGATATATTCAACCCATCATCAGTTTCAGTTATGGTGGAAGGTTCTGGAAGGCTGAAAATAAATATTATTTTCTTATGTGTGTATTATTGTACAATCCAAGCCTACATTAAAATTAATTGTCACCAATGAATATTTAATTATTATTTATTAATCATCACTCTATAGGAACAACATTCCCAATTACAGAGCGGAAAGTACAAATGTATACACATACAAATAAAGTTAAAAAATTCAGAGTGACCGCAGACACAGCATCGCACGATAACCAAGGCGCACCAGCCTCGAACCACAAAGTGTTCATTTCAGGTGGGTGCAATATTTCGGACTTTATCAAAATTAGTGTCTTAATATTGATATTTTCCAATTTATACTTGTGATAATTGATAGTGGTTAACTCCAATTGGAGCACTGTGGGTGAACTGACCTGAGTAGCCTACAGATACATATATTTTCAGAAACATATAAATTGAAATATATTGGATTATCATAACAGAGGGAAATAATATTGAACTAAATGAAATAAATTTTGAGATAATGAAATTAATTTTAAACTTTGTCATTCTTTACTGAATTTAATCAATACATCTTCATATAAGTCACAGCTTCCAGACTATTTCTCTTTTTAACCAACATCAATAAGCAAGGCTCAGGAGATTTATCTCTGTGCCAGAGACGGCTCTCATATAGACATAATATTATACTGCAAACGCCTACTGAAACATTCAGAAAAACGACGAAATGGTGAAATATTCATCACTGCCAGATACAATGTATTTGTGGTGATAAATTTAACTTAAAAACGGTAATGATTCTTACAAAAACATGTAATGCATATCTAGCAAATAAAAACAATTTTGAATCAATTGAACCATTTTTGTATAATATTAAATTATACATAACAAACTAATTAAGGATTAATGACATGTACCGTGTGCATCACAAATGTGCACAACGTGATAAATGTTAAAACCGCTGCCCAATGAATCACTACTTACACATTCTGATATTCTATCTAAGTCTATGTTAATAAAATCTATCTTATCTATCTATCTATTTGAAATTGTCTACCCCAAAAACTCATAAAACGATACGCCACATCGGTAGTGGGAGTTGGGGTGGATGAAGTAAAAAAAAAATTTTGGAGCCTTTGGTTTTTGTACACACACTAAATCACAATTTTATTTTTTTTTACCCCCCTTAATAATGGGGTGGATGGGAGTGGCTAATGCCAAAAATCGTTTTGAGACATTAGCTTCTCTCATTTATACTAAATACCAATTTTACGGACTTTTACTTGCTTGATTTACCTCATTTACTTATTTATTTATTTATTTAAATTACATTACTCAACAGGTCAAGACCCAATTACAGAGTAATATCCACATACTCATTAAAATATTTAACAATGTAAATGTAAATAAACAACACTAGATAACTAAAAATAATACACATATATGTATATACCCACACCACATACACACCACACACACAAACAGACATACATATACAACCATATGATACGGAAACATAAAATATCACTATGGCTTATAATACATCTAGTAGGACCTTTTTCAAGGCTTTCTGACTGATGAAAAATATATCACAGTGAGATTGCACTTGATTGTATAAATTACACATTCTATATAATGGTGAGTTTATCAGAATGTTGGAGTGAGCTATATCTGGAAGGTAGAAAGGGTTAGTTGCTCTCGTAGAGTGAGAAGGCACATTTAGGTGTATGCGAGACAAAAATTCGGAGTCATCAATAAATCCAATCAATAATTTTTGAAGATACAATACAGTTTATATCCCTCCTCTTTTCTAGTGTTTCAATGTTATACAGTTCCAGCAGCCGTATTTTTGGAATATTTACATCATAAATTCCCACATCCTTATAGTACAAGTATCTTAAAAATCTGTTTTGGATCTTTTCAACGCTATATATATGACACTCATATTGAGGACTCCATACAAGGACATCCTTAGTTGACACAGACTGAATAGAGATCGGATTAGCATATATTTTATGGCTGATGTTATTGTTTACATCTTCTGCATCCACACTGTATACTCTACCGAAATTCATTGAAAAGGCATTAGCTATGGATTTACCATCAGTGCACTCAGTCCCATTTAGATTCACTTTATTAGGAATGAAAATAGACCTTTTTTTGCTGTTTATATACTGCCAGAAAGACTTGGAGTCAGAACTGATGTCGCGGTGAATTTTGACTAAATATTGTTCATGAGCATCATCAATGTCTCTTTTTATTTTGGCCCTAAGATTGATATATTGTGTTTTTAGTTCAGCACTGTTTATATTTTTTGATTTCGTTCTAATTTTATCTTTTCTTTTTATGTCATTTATTATTTGTTTGGTAAACCACACCGGATATCTAGCACTCTTTTTAACTTTAGGTATACAGATTTCAAAGATATGATTAATTCTACTATAAAAAGTATCAACGGCAATGTTCACGTCAGATAAAGAGTCTAGACCACTCCAGTCAGTGTTCAGAAGTAAATGATACATAAGATCATAGTTTGCTTTTCTAAAATTATAATTTTGGGAGTTATCTGATGAAAGATCTTTGATAGTATTAGTTTTTCTAGAAACAACTATGTTTAGAGTCGGATGATGACTGTCTTCCGCTACAGGACTAAATGTGCCCCGTTTCACTGTACAATCAAGTTTCGCTATTACCAGATCTAAAATATGCCCTACCTCATTAACTATCGGGTTGAATTGAGTGCAATCAAAAAAGTTTAAAAAGCTTATCAGTACCTCAATGTATGGATCAATATATTGATTTATATAATATCGATTTAGATTAGTTACATTAAAATCCCCTATAATAAGTTACTCTCGTATAAATAAAGTAAGTTTTCTACAGCACTGAAAAAGTTTTCCAATGATATAACAGGGCAAGTAGGAACTACATATACTGCAAATATGTACACTTAACTGACAGAACTAATCGAAATCTTTACACACAAAACATTAAAGGATCATTAAACTGGAGTTCTATTTCGATAGAATTAAAAGTTTTATTCACCGCGATCAAGACACCTCCACCTCTTACTTTTCCAACCATGTCTAAGTCTCTGTCCTTTCTATACACCATAAATTGATCCGGAAAGAGTTCAGCATTGAAGACACTATCGTTGAGCCATGTTTCACTTAGCACTACAACTTGATATTCTCCAGAAGGAAGAGTAATAGCATTATAAAAACTTGCAGTTTTGGTATTTAAACCTTTGACATTCTGGTAAAGGATATGGAGCTTATTGTTGCTGTTATCATCATAGAAAAGTGTTTGATTCCCTAATTGAGTAGGTAAGTCACAGCTTGGAAGTAATTGCTAACAAGAATAATCGACCTTAAGTCTGGCCTGAGATACAAGTTTTAGATATATCGGGCAAGATATGTTGAAGGCAGCATGATCTTCATTTATTTAGGAATTCGTTTTAGAGTTTGAGATGGTACAGTTGACACATTTATCTTCAACACTTTCACAGTCCTTGGTGGGGTGCTCCTTACTACAGCATTTTCCACATATTTCTACATTGGGGCATTGACTAACTATATGATTGTACTGGTAGCATTTGAAATCAACATATAAACTTCCTTTGACCATAATTCTCTTGTATGTAGAAGCATCGCAATCTATAATCGCAAAGTATTTGGTTCACATATTTTTGTAGACCCTGATTGTTAGCTTACTCTTATCAGATACGATTTGTTTATTCTGTTTCTGTATGATACTAATTAAATCTTCATCGGCCAATTCAGGCTCTATGCCAATAATTTTTATACAGGGATTTGTCTTATTTGGTACTTGTGTTGTATAACCATCCCCCATGTTTCTATCTAACTCCTCCCTGACTATACAATACAATACAATACAAAATATACTTTATTGTCAGAAGAAAAAATTTTCTCATAGACAAAGCATAGAAAACATGTTAATAAACTACATAAAAATGTAAACATACAGAACACAAAATATATTCAAATTAATCACAAAGTGAAATATGAAATAAGGAAGATGTAAATAAATTACATAAATATGTAAACTTATTAAAAAGAGTGTACACACATACAATAAATGTATAGTCAAATTAGAACAACAAAATGAAATACAAAACAAGAAAGTGGCATCCTATTAAAATATATCATTATAATATTCGTTTAAATCATAATAGGGTTTAACAATCAGCAGGCCTTTAACAGCCTTTCTGAAGTCAATATTTGAGTTAATGTCTTTCACATTATTAGGCAGATGATTGTACAACTTGTTGCCATTGTAAATAATAGAGTCTTTAACTAGAGAGGATCTCGGAATTGGTAAAGTAATGTTATTGCTTTGACGGGTGATGTAGTGGGATGGAGTAGGGTTGGTATTTCTTAGGTGTTTATGAATTAAACATGCTGTCTCCAGAATGTAAATGGAGATCACTGTTGGAATTCCATGAGCCAAAAAAAGGGGTTTGCAATGAATCACGAACTTTTGCTTTACACAAATATCGAACAGCACGCTTTTGTAGCACCAATATCATTTGTATCAAATGCCTACTGCATGCACCCCAGAAGGAAATACCATACCTCAAGTGTGAATCAATTAATGAGAAGTATGCAGTTTTTGCAGCTGTAAAACCCAATTCAGTAGAGATGATTCTGATTGCATAACATCCAGATGCTAGTTTATTACTAAGACTAGTAATATGTTCTTTAAATTTAAGCTGGCAGTCAATATTTAGTCCAAGGAATTTAGTGCACGATTTCTTTTCAAGTACATGATTGCCTAAAGAGACGTCCAAAAGATTACAATGGAATGATATTATATTCGTTTTGTTGATGTTAAATGATAGCAAGTTTGAGTCGCACCAATCTTTTACTTTATTTATATCAGAGCATATTAAATCCCAAAGAGAATTACCAGTCTTGTTATGCCACAATATAGTGCTGTCATCAGCAAATAAGGTGAATTTTCCTTTAATATCAATTTCAGTCAGGTCGTTGATATACAACAAAAATAGGGTTGGGCCAAGAACAGAGCCTTGGGGTACTCCATGATTAATATTCAAGTTGTTGGAATACGTTGAAGTCTTAACTATTTGACTACGATCTGACAAATAGGACCGAAACCAATTTAGTGTAGTGCCTCTGAAACCATAGAGCTCTAGCTTCCGCAACAATATTTCATGCTGAACACAGTCAAAGGCTTTTGACAAATCGCAGAATATTGCTGCAGCAGCCTCACCACCATTGATTTCAGTGTAGATCGTCTTTAAAAATGAGAAAATAGCATCATTTGTATTCTTATTCCTTTGGAAACCGAATTGATGATCACTCAATATATTGCAAGAAGACAAAAATTTAACTACCCTTTTTTTTACTAGTTTTTCTATAATCTTTGCTAGTGTTGGTATTAACGATACAGGACGAAAGTTAGATGGATCTTCCATGCTCCCACCTTTGTGAAGCGGAATTACTATAGATGTTTTTAGAAAAGAAGGAAAAATTCCTAATTCAAAAGATTTATTTATTTATTTATATATCAGCATGACATTTATCTTTACACTTTATGATAACACTTCCATTCCTACCTTTACTAATGCCTGGTACTTGTGTTGTATAACCATCCCCTATGTTTCTATCTAACTCCTCCCTGACATATCAGCATGACATTTATCTTTACACTTTATGATAACACTTCCATTCCTAGCTTTACTAATGCCTGGTACTTGTGTTGTATAACCATCCCCTATGTTTCTATCTAACTCCTCCCTGACATATCAGCATGACATTTAACTTTACACTTTATGATAACACTTCCATTCCTAGCTTTACTAATGCCTCAAATGCTCACTCCTAGTTCAGCTGGCTTAATTTTCTCTTGAATTGCATCCCTTGTCTTAACACTATCATCACCATGAGCAGGCTTGACCACAACTATTCCTTCATTCAATGCAGCGGCATAATTGCGTGTTCCACCAACTTTAGAGTGCGATGCTTGCTTCTCGTCTTTGTTCATGTGTGCAATTTCACATTCAAGATCTTCAATTCTGGCCTGCAGCAACTTAATAATCTCTTCTTTATCATTAATTATTACGTCTTTTTGCTTGTTTGATTCACTTATTAGTGTTATTTGTTCATGAAAATAACTCAGGATCGGCAATTTTGGGGTTATGTTTTCATTTTCACAACAAACTATTTTATTTTCACTAATGTATACTAATTGTTTCTTCTGCTTTAGGCGATCTAAACAGCTTGAACCCCAATTTACCACCCTTAATTGAATAAGATCAAAATATAATCTGGTTTCAGATTTCGTTAAAATACATGTGTACCAAATTTCAAGTAAACATATTAAACAGTGGAGCATTTTTTCATTTATGATCCGATACGACTGAAAATCCATATGTGTGGGTTTTTGGGAACACGAATTACGTATCGGATCATTTCGCCATCTTGGCGGCGTCATTTTGATTCTTCAATTTTGATAAAAAATCGTAATCCGCATCCTCGGAAACCGACAGATAACGATTTTCAGTTGTATCGGAACATAAATAAAAATATGGTCCGCCATCTTAGCGGCGTCATTTTGATTTTTCAATTTTGGTAAAAAATCGTAATCCGCGTCCTCGGAAACCGACATATATCGATTTTTCAGTCGTATCGGAACATAAATGAAAAAATGGTCCACTATCTTGGGGACGCCATTTTGATTTTTCAATTTTGGTTAAAAAAACGTAATCCGCGTTCCCTAGAATCCCCCAGATATCGATTTTCAGTCGTATCGGATTATAATTGACAAAAATTGTCGCCATCTTGGCGGCGCCATTTTTATTTTTTATTTTTCTTTCAATAACATTGTCAAAGGACTTATACAAGTGTGCAAAATTTCAACTTGATAGGATAATAGGAAATGCGATAAAATTCCATCACAAATTTTTAACCTAATAGACATAGTCGCAAACTTTGCAAGTTAAATAAACTCTTGTAAAATAGCGAATTTTTGGAGAATTACTTGTATCGCATTTCTGGGAAATTTTTTATTCCTTATTCCAAAAATAATTTTACTTATTATTTTACATGTGATGTTTAGGTACATGTATTATTATTGCTACATACAAGCAAAAGCCGTCTCAGGAATTTATCGACTGAATACAGTTAGGTAGTTGAGCAGGCTACAGTTTCTAGGTTATCGGCGACAAAAGCAGCAACCAAAATGAGAAGGCCCCGAGCCTTCTCATTGGCGCGGGGTCAGCTACGTCATGAGCAACACGGGAAAACTTTATTTTCCCTTATATTAAACGATGTAATATGAAAAAATAAAAAAACACGGGTGTATCAGTTTTTAACGAACTTTCATAATTTAATATAAAAAAAATATGCGGGATGACGCCATTGTATTAAAATTGGTAGGCACAAGTGCGAGCGTCACCTCTCAAAAAAACCCTATTACACCATGACGCGGTTTTTCTCATTTTTCCTCGAAATAGTTGATCCTCGTTATTGATAATATTTACTACTTATTGACAATATTTTACATAAAATTTACTACAAATAAGTCCTATGTATATTTCCGATAGGCACAATAGTTGTCAAGCAATCAGCGTTCAAATTAGGAGGTTGGGCCCCGATCGGCGCTGAGATAAAACTATGTATCTGCACACACTTCCAGCTTTATAATGTATAAACTAAGAAAGGTAAATCGAAACAATTCATGCTATACACAAAATATGTTCCTAGAATTGCAACCTGAGATATGCTAATCATAACTAATCTAATCATAACTGAGGTAGGTATATTGTGTGTGACACTTTACTTTTATAAGTTTCAAGTTCAATTTATCTTCGTATTGGTCTGGTGTTTGCTTAAATCAGTTTAGAAAAAATAATAGAAAAAAATTTAGAAAAAGCATTAATAAAATTATTTGGATTCTATAGACTATGAGGTAAAACCCAGTTTTAAGGTAGCCTTTTAAGTGTTTCCTAGGAATGCAGCAAGCTAATGTAAAGCTCATCTGGTTTTACAGTGGTTTATAAGAAAACTTTTAAAACGCCCAGACAGTATTTTCTAGAACCGCTCTGTCTTATGAGAGAATTTAAAAAAATTCTTAACACCCGTCATAAGAATGGGCCCCTTTAGTTTAGAAGCAGCTTTATGATGGCATTACGGGTATTGGAAAAGCAAAATTGATTTTTCAAGGCATTTATAACAACCTTGTAGATATTTAATAAACCAAACATTGTTCTTGTATACAATATCTACTGTATTAGTTTGATGTTACGGTTAAACCAGTATCCCATACAAAATTTTCAAGAAAATCTGGAAAACCTCATCAGAATATAGCTTTTCAGTTTTAAGATGTTCTGCCACTAAATGTCTCTAGAGATTTATATTATCAGTATAAGAGACCAGAAATTCTTTTAACATCTGATAAATAAGTATAAGTGACAATTACCTATCACAATCGCTGTCTTCAGATTTAATATCAACTTCTTCGCTTTTAATAAATATTTCCAGATCCTCTATTTCCTTTTCAGGTTTTATTTCAGCATCTGCTTGCCTGGCACATCTCTCTCGAAACTGATCCCATCTCTCCCCTATCTCCTTTACATCACCGGATTCAATTTCACATTTTGCTGTCGGTTCTGACATAAATAGCTGTACGTCTTTTAATTCTATCTGGCCTTCATCATCTGTTCCTTTAATTTCTGTATACTCATTTATTTTCTGTTCCACATTCAAACATTTCAATATAAAACTTAAAACATCTTGTAATGCATCCAGACAGGTGTCACAAGTTAAAAGTTCTTCTGTAATATTTAAATTCTGAAATATAAAAAATATCATGATGATGAACTACAATTATAGTTCAAGTATTCCATGAGTAAGTATACATGGTATAATGAGGACATCGAGCCAGGGTTGACATGATTAAAGCAAAATGTTTTAAACAAATGTTTAAAACATATTTAATACACAATGTGATGTTTTAAACCACTGTTTAAAACAAGTTTAAAATGCAGTGCGATGTTAAACAAATGTATTATTTTGGAGTTTGTGGAAAAGCAGGAAAAGTGCCGATGATGGATCATTCCGATAAATAATTCCGATTTAAACAGTAAACACACTCACAAAAAAATAGCCTCTGTAGTCTTACTCATATGAGTCAAATGGTCCGGGATCAAATGCACTAACCCGAGCATTTTATTTGTAGAGTGCTGTAAAATCCGTTTAAGAGCACCATCTGGCATCAAGTAGTAGTAGAGACACAGTAAGTTGGTACTTTAATTTTAGCTGAATAAAGCTTTAAATATTTTAAAACTTGTTTTAAACAAAGGAACTGTTTAAAATTAAAAAAAAAAAAAAGTTTTTTTTATTTAAAATGAATAAAAAAAATGTGTTTTTCCAACCCTGCATCGAGCTAATTCCAAAACACCCCAGAGCTCTTTGCTAAAGTTTTACAGGGGGTTCCCTAACTTTTGTCAACTGTTAAGTACTTCGGCATATTTTTTAACTCTGTTAACTCCTGTTCAGACATGTTTGTGAACAGGATTACCTATAACAACACTGTTTATAAAATATAAGGGCCACGAAAAATTATTTTCTTTAATTAGTCATAAAAAGTCATTATGTAAGCACAAAAAAATAAAATATATTTTTTTAATGATGTGAAAACATATCCATCGATAAGAAAAATATATAATAACATTTTTGGACACCATTGATGTTGTTCTTATAATAGTATTTTTCTTTTAACAAATGCAAGAACACTGAATGTTTAAATGTTTCTTGAATGTTTTCTTAACCGCTTCTCAAGTCACCGAAGTAACTCCTTGAAAATCCAGAATGATTTTGTGTTAGGTAAAGAGAAACGAGGCCCTACAGCTTATAGTGGAGTCCGAACCACTTCTTGGGGATAATTTTATAATTAAAATTATTTTGCGATGAGCAGGGATTGAACTTGTTTCGCTAGGTACGCCAGTATGCAAGCTAGACGGGCTAAACCACTGAGCTACCGTCCCCGTAATAGAATAGAATAGAATTAGAGATCGAATTTATGGTTTTAGTCACTAACCCTATTTATTTAAACCAATACAAAGCGAATATTTAAATCAACACTAATTCCGACAAATGTAAAATTAGAAAAGGTATCAAAGAGGGCTGTGTCCTGCCACGAATCCTCTGGAGTAGCTATTGGCAGAACCGATATTTCTGAATTGAGATTTGCAGATGACACCACCTCAGTTGCAGCAAGCGAGGATGAGCTTGCCATGTGCTGGATAGGCTTCAAACAATTAGCTCTGACTAGGGTTTAACTGTAAATTACAGAAAAACGAAAATTATGACTGCAGACCGAGCCCAAAAGATAACCACATAGAAACAATGTGTGAATAAGATATTCGGCGAAAAATAATGTTAAGACAGACAGGCAGCGTATTGATGCTTTCGAGATGTGGGTCTGAACACGTTTGTCAGGAATACTCCCCCTCGCCACTCTCCGGCATTATACCTCCCCGAATACGCTCAAGCATTGGCCCCATCAACCCGAGAGAGAACAATTAGAACGATTGAAAGTTCAGGGAAAACTAGATGGAAGGAGACGGAGTGAACGCCCTTCAAAACTTTGACCTGATGAGAAAAAACTTAAATGAAGTTGTGCGCGTAACAGACAACCACGACAATTGGCACGGTGCTGTCAGGCATTCCATAAAGAAAATACAGGAAAATAACTTAATAAATAACTCATGGATCATAAAATGTCTGTCAAGATGCTATGAACAAGAAGAAAAAGGATATAATGATTAATGGTGCCCTACATTTTTATTAGGTATTTTTTGTTATAGTACAGTACCTAGAAGTAAAAAATATGCAAAACTTCGGAATAATGTCATATTGAACGGATTTCGTTCATTTTTGGCAGTATAATAGTAAATGCTTCACAGAAAAGTTTCTATATTGTGCGGGGGCTTGCTAATTTATAGGCCACCCCCTCTCAGGGGGTGGCACTTAAAAATATATATATTTATTGGAGCTGAAGTAAAATCAAATTTTAAGAAGAAAAGGTTCTATGCAATTTTTCATATAAATTGATAGTTTTTAAGTTATAACGACTTCAAAATTGCGATTTTAGTTTAAAAAAAAAAGGTATTTAAAAAACGACTTTCGTCAAGTATCTCGAAAAGTATTGCTTTATCGAAAAAATGTTACAAACCAATTACAGAAAGTACGAACTGGGAATTAATTATAATTTTTGTATATTGATGTAGGATTAATAATTTCGAAGATATTTAAGTTTACATTTGGCATCCAAGTGTTCATAAGATAACTATTTAGAGTGAGAGTTAAATATCTCAGAAACTGTGACACCTACATCAAGGATGATAATAGGTAGAATAATAGGTTATTAATTAAGCTTTCAACTGTTTTTTTTATTTGTTTCTATGTCATAAAAAAACAAAGAAGTTATGACCGAAGCAATGTGTGTCTACACATTTTTTTAATAACAACGTCGCCATTTTGTTACTGTAACTAGCCAGTAATTAAAAAAAAAAGGAATTTCAACACTGTTTCTCATTAATATATAGCATGACGTAGATGCTCAAATTTTTTGGTTTGTATACAGCACTTGCTTTAGAAAAAAATACAGTTTAAACTATAAAGGTATTTTCGATAAAACGTAATTTTTTTTTTCGTTTCCAAATATCTCAATAAATATTAGTTTTATTGAAAAATGGGTAGAGATCAAAAATAAAACTCATAAACTGATAATGAATTTCGCTTTTTATTTATTTACATAGATTTAATAGTTTCGGAGATATGAAAGTTTACAAATGGCGTCAGAACGTTTATAAGACGAAAAATGCACTTTAAATGTTAAATATCTCAGAAATTGTGACACCTATGTCACGCATGCTAAGAAATTAAATTAAAGACAATTAATTGCGCTTTCAAATTATTTTTTACTCGTTTCTGTAGCATAGGAAATAAAGAAGTTATGACGGAAAAATGTGCGTATTTATATTTTTTTATATAAAAAGGTCGTCATTTTGTTACTCTAATTAGCTAGTAGTTTAAAAAAATTGTCTCCAATACAGTTTTTCGTTAAGATGTAGCATTACCTAGATGCTCAAATTTTTCTGTTCATTTAAAGCACTTGCTTTAGAAATAAATGCATTTTAAACTTTAAAGGTAATTGCGAAACACTTCGATACCAAATATAAACTTAAATATCTCCGAAATTATTAATCCTACATCAATAAACAAAAAATATAATTCATTCTCAAATTTCTGTAATTGGTCTGTAACATTTTTTCGATAAAGTAATACTTTTCGAGATACTTGACGAAAGCTGTTTGGAAATACCTTTTTTTTTAAGCTAAAATCGCAATTTTGAAGTCGTTATAACTTAAAAACTATCAATTTATGTGAAAAATTGCATAGAACCTTTTATTCTTAAAATTTGATTCTATTTCAGCTCCAATAAATATATGGATGCCACCCCCTGAGAGGGGGTGGCATCTACCCCCTATAAATTAGCAAGCCCCCACACAGTATAGAAACTTTTCTGTGAAGCATTTACTATTAGACTGCCAAAAATGAACAAAATCCGTTAAATATGACATTATTCCGAAGTTAAAACCTCTAGTTACTGTACTATTATTGAATCATGTAGTTTTCGTATTAATGAAAAATATTTTTTCATATGGGGTAATTTTACTTCTACATTCATGGTAACAAAAATTGTTCAAATAGGCTTAAAAGATTATGAGATGTCAACTTTAAGTTCGAGCAAAAGAAAATTTTGCCTGTCGTTCTATCTGTAACTTTTTTGTGCGCACGATTACTCTGGAACCACCCATAATATGGACTTGGAACTTGGTAAGCCTATATATAGTTCGTTACTATACACAGGCTTACCAGATCTCGTGATATGGAACTAGATTATATTTTGGCCTTATTCCGTTGAAAGGATGGGGTAAATGGTCACAAAAAATGATTACTAACCAGCTGATTTTTTTACTATTGCTTAATAAATGTTTTTAAAATTAAATGGATACATTGTCCTACAAAGTGAATGGTTTTCCACCCTTATGCTCGGAAATTGTCAGTCTCACGGTAACACTTTTCTCATTACTAACAATCTAATTTTCATTTTTTTCTCTTGCATACTATTCAGATTGTAAGACAAAGTGGCCATTTAATTTTAAAAACATTTATTAAGCAATAGTAAAAAAATCAGTGGTTAGTAATCATTTTTTGTAACCTCGTTACTTGGACATGTTGGGGGTGGGGACACTTTGGTCAAACCATCGAGCAAACGTTTTTTCGTGTTTTTTATCAAATTGTGTTAAGACTTAACTAAAGAACTAACTGTCAGCAATAAAATTTGAAGAATTACCCAATCGATATATTGTACCCAAGCGCAGCTTATATAGCTACCACTACAGAGAATTTTCGCAGAGAGAAAAGTTGGGTGTCTCCTCAAAACGATGCCACAAAAAAAAGGGGCACTGTACTGTGAACAATATATATGTGAGAAGTCAAAATTTCTTTGGCAACAGCCACCCCCATTACCACCCGCAACCCCACTATCAAGGGGGATAAAAAATAAAATTGTGATTTAGTGTGTATGTACAAGAACCAAAGGCCTTAAATTCTCTTTTGGCTCAGTCACCCCCACTACCAATTAAAGTTCTATAAACAATTATTTCCACATAGTGAGGTGCAAATATATTATTTTTTTTTTTTGTTGTAAGAGGTTTGGATAGGTAATCTGGATTTGGTAGTAGTGATTCCTTAGGTAGCTATTTTTATTACATTAACCAATCATAATTTTTCCTATTCGAACCCTGCATTATTTAAAATGAGTAATGTTACGGATAGACCTGACCACAAGCGCACCAAATGCATGGGTACCTTGTTGTCAACAGAATCGTTGCAAATTCAAGGCATAGAAACCTCAGGTTATTCTCAATGAAAACTGTTAAGTATATGGATAAAGTTCCAAAAGTCTTTATTTTGAAAAATACAGCAGGTCCTTTAAAGTAATTGTATAAAACGGTGAAAAAATTAGGGAGAGTAAAAGATTTGGCAAGAATTAGAAGATTCATAGATCCATTTATAGATACATTTAAGACACTTTGACCATAGAACTCCAGGGTAAAAACGGCCCCGATGGGGGAAAGTAAGTAAAGTGTGAACATAATAAAATGGACATACTTTAGTAACACGAGAGAATTTTCATTCAAAATCTTGTAAAGTATAAGCAGCATTTGGGACTTGTTTCATTGTTGTTTATCATTTACTATTAACTGTCATAAATAAGTACTACAAAAATAGCAACGCGTACCGCTATCTTTCTTGTGCTGCGTTCTAATTATATTTTGCAAATGACTTTACCTACTTATATCATTTTCGTCTCAAAAATTTTTATCAAAAATATTTTGGATAAGGCTGTGAGACACTTAACGCGTAGAGTCAACTAAAGTTCTGAAATCTGCCCCTGAGAAAGTCAATCTTATATCTGCAATGAATCATTCGAGGGGATACATATATGGTGTACTTAGAAACTGACTCAGTGTCGTCTATCTCCCATTAAGCTATGTACAGTTATTCATAGAACAGCCTGTGTGTTTATTTTATTTTCATAAAAGACCGTCTTTTTGCCAATGCTACACGATAAAAATTATTATTGGAATTTAAATTATACTTTTGATTATTTAATAAATGTTTAAATCGGAAGTGAAAACACATATACAAAGCACTGGAGTTAGTTCAAAGCCTATCTTCTTAACAAAGTTACGATGAACAATCATTTAAATTTAATACATAAAATACCGGGTGATTTTTTTAGTTGGTACAGCACCTTTTCCTCGGTTATTATTAAAGACAGAGTTTTGAAATTTTGCAGGCATATTTAGTGACATTTTTTGCATCTAATGCACTTTTTAAAATTTTTCTGCTGTTTCCTGTCTAACCAGAAGTGACGTCAACTTTCAATTTTCAAATGAAACACTATAGTTTTTCTATTGGATTTCAAAACTAGATTTTTTTCTGAGTTAGAATGTGTAAAAAAAGTATTAGGTTAGAGAGGAAAGTTTTTGAGAAAATGCGATTTTATGGTTTCAGGTGTTGAGAAGCACTAAAAATCTAGATACCTATGGAATGATTTGTGGCAGATTAAAATTGCCGTCAAAACGCGTACTTAGTAGGTGCATGTCAAGCCAATAGAAGTTTGCGTTGTCATCTCTGAATTTAGCATTTCAAAGTTTTCTGGTGTCAGTTCACAAAAAATTTGTGAAAAAATTGGAAAATTATTATACAAACGAAGATTTCTTTAACATCCTTATGATTTTTAACCAAAATGGTCAAAGATATTTACCAACTTATCGTAGTTTCAATGCAGAATATCCCGAGAAAAGAAGACTTGATCGTCGATTTAAAAAAAAATATATTTACAAATTTAAGAACTTCAGGACAATTTAAAGTGAAACAAAACAGAACTTACTATGTGACGAGGCAAGAGGATAATTAGGATAATAGAATTAAATATTCTATTGGCCATTACGGAAAATTCAGGTATTTCAGTTCGTCAACTAGAAGTGCAATTTGACATATCATATTCCTCCATTCAGAAAATATTGAAACAAGACGAACTGCGTTCTGCGAATGGTTCATGATAAAAAATCAGAAGATCCGGGATTTTGGCGCAAAGTAATTTGGAGTGACGAGGCCAGTTTTTCCAATAACGGTATTTTCAATTGACATAACACACATTACGGGTCCACGGTTAACTTACACTTAACTAAATCCAGCAACTTTCAGAGAGTTTGGAAGTTCAATGTTTGGGTTGGGCTTATTAACAACCAACTGACTGAACCTGTTGTTTATAATCAAAATCTCAGTGCAGCGTTTTATTCCCAAAACATATAGCCTTTCTTGGAAGAAAATTATCTAGATAATTTACGTTTGGCAGCACTTAGAGAAATTTATTTTATGCAAGACGGAGCCCCACCTCACAATGCAAGGATGGTGGATGGTCTTCTAACAGTTATTTTTGAGGACAGGTGGATCGGAACCTCTGGGCCGATTAGATAGTCAGCGAGGTCCTCGGATCTCAATCCACTGGATTTTTTTATGGGGTCACATTAAAGATAATGTTTATGAATTCGAACGCAAATCAGCGGCTTTGGAAGCACGTGTTCGTGAAATCTGCCAAGAGATGAACTCACAGTTTATTGAAAACACAACAGAAAGTGTCAAGAGAAGAGTTGAAAAGTGTTTAGATCAAAATGGTGCTTATTTGAAAATTATTTGTGATAATTTCCTTGTTATTGCAGCTTCATGTTTCAATTTTTATCGCTGTTTGAAATAAAAACAGTGGTGGCTGGTGAAATTTCAATTTTAAAGAAAAAATGTTACTACCCCAGTAGCTCAGAGACTCGGTAGACGAGTCATGGGTAAGAAAACACTTTACAAATAGTTTACCGTTTTACGTGTGTGGTAGATAGAAATTAATAAATGATAGATGTTTAAATAATTTTTCTTAAAGATATGTTAATTTGACTTATATAGAGATAGTTTTCTTAAAAAGTGGGGCGCCAATCTTTCTATATTAGTAATTTACACTAAAATTGAAGTTTGATTACAAGAAAGATAAACTAATCAATTTTTATCGCTGTTTGAAATAAAGACAGTGGTGGCTGGTGAAATTTCAATAGGTATTTTTTTTCTCGTCTGTGGCGCATGGGACCCATACGAAATATGGGAAATAACATCTAGAGAAGCACTTCTCTAATGACCCCTAAAAAATTTTGAAAAAGCAGTTTGCGAAAAAATTTTTGAAAATTCTGAAGCCTCCCCTGTGTCTAGGGAGTCCTGTTTATTTTCATTTTTTTTTTGTCATATGCATTTGACTTTTCATAAAAATACAACAATAGATTTTGGAGTTTGTGAAAATATTTTCATTACTAACTGAAATACAATGAACTGAAATTTTGTAATTTACAATTTAACAAATTACAATATTTCAATTCGTTGTATCTCAGTTAGTAATGAAAATATTTTCATAAACTGTAGCAGGCATATTGCCGCATTGTAAATTATAAAATATTGTTACTCAAGCGTGAATGTCCGCGGTAGATTTAAATATATTTCTTAAATTTACATCTTAAACAAACACAACGGTATGCAACCAGAGTTACGTCTAAACTGTACTCAAGATAACTAGATGCTCTAACTTAACTTTAAGAGTGGAGAGGGTAAAGAGACAATACGATTTGAACGCGATGAAAGGTAAACGAGAACGATTAGTTTTCCGTTGCTTGAAGTTTAGAATTTCGATTGCTCGCTAAACTTTTGAAAAGTGATGTATCTTCATTAAATTTCTCCTTAAAGACTTCAACATCGAAAGGGTTGAATAGTCCCTCTTCTTGAACATGAAGCAGGCCTAGTTATTTTCACCGGTTTAATCCGGTTTTTAGTATTGGATGCAAACTTTTAATATTGGATGCCTATTTTTAGTATTGGATGTAAACTTTTAATATTGGATGTAAACTTTTTATATTGGATGTAAACTTTTAAATTTGGATGCAAGTTTTTATTATAAAAATGCAAATCTTCTAAATTTGGAAGCAAGTTTAATCAATTTTGGGATGCACATTGTAGATATGCAATCTTTTTAACGTCATATTAAATTTTGGGCTGGAAACATTAATTTTTTTAACCATCCCATGGGGTTATCTTTCTTCTCTTCTACGTAATTTGAAGATAAAGATGTATCTATTAGTCTAGAACAACTTTTTACGGAGGACACGACGATAATATGGTATGATAGTTGGGATTTGTCCTTATGGAATTTCTGGAAGCGTTGAATATGGTACTGGGAACTTCTTAACTTAATCTCGGGCTCATCTATAAATCAACGATTACGTCACTGTGGATTTCACCATCATCATCCCTTACTTGGAGTCACTACCTTCATTCACAGAAAATTCCAGATAAGTGTCGCAAATAAAATTTTTATCTAATGTTTTTTTATAAATACTTCATATTTTTATGCTTTAACATTTTTTTAGAGTTCTTTAAAGTATCATGTTGCAAATATTTTTTTTTAAAAAAAAAACTATTTCCATTTTCAAATTTATTCTTAACATGCTTCAACGAACAGTTAATATTTTCTATTTTTATTAAGGTATAAATTAACGGCGTAACGTCTGATTAAAATCAAATATATAAAAAGTTCTGTAAAGACTTTGTGATCACAATTTCTACGAAACGCTTAGGTATATTTATATAATAAATTTTGACCTTTAAACACCATATTGTCAGTTCATGTTTTAGACAAGTAGTAGTAGTTTAAGTAATTTCTATATAACATGTTATTGTCCATTCGATTTTTCCTTGTAGATAACTTCGTTTAATATTAAGGCATCAGTTTAGTCGTTTTCTAATAAAAACACACCTAGTTTGATTGATTTATAATAAAATCAATTTTATAATTACATTGTCCACTTATTTCAGGTATTTTGATACAAACCAAACTATACAAACCAAACTATACAAACCAAACTATACAAACAAAGTATTTAGATATGATCTACTGAATTAATTATTTAATCTTTAATAAAAAATTGAATATCCTTTAGTAATATTTAAAGGTACTAATTTAATTTTTACTTGTGCGAAATTTGAATTATTAATTTACACATTTTTTTTACAACTAGTACTTTCTTTAAATTTTGATTAGTTTATCTTTCTTGTAATCAAACTTCAATTTTAGTGTAAATTACTAATATAGAAAGATTGGCGGCCCGCTTTTTAAGAAAACTATCTCTATATAAGTCAAATTAACATATCTTTAAGAAAAATTATTTAAACATCTATCATTTATTAATTTCTATCTACCACACACGTAAAACGGTAAACTATTTGTGTGTTTTCTTACCCATGACTCGTCTACCGAGTCTCTGAGCTACTGGGGTAGTAACATTTTTTCTTTAAATAACATAAAGTGCAGTAAGAATCTCAAACACTTAATGAAAATTAAAAATTTATTGAACAGCGAAGAAAGAATGCTATAAAACTGCAAAATCTATCGTTGTATTTTTATGAAAAGTTAAATGCATATGACAAAAAAAAAATAAATAAATAAACATGAGTCCCTAGACCCAGGGGAGGCTACCGAATTTTCAAAAATTTTTTAGGGGTCATTAGAGAAGTGCTTCTCTAGATGTTATTTCCCATATTTCGTATGGGTCCCATGCGCCACAGACGAGAAAAAAAATATTGAAATTTCACCAGCCGCCACTGAATGAAAATGTTTATTGTTTTGTTTGTTTTTATTGTTTGAAATGCTAAATTCAAAGACGACAACGCAAACTTCTATTGACTTGACATCAGTCCATAGGTAACTTGATTTTTAGTGCTTCTCAACACCTCAAACCTTAAAATCGCATTATCTCAAAAACTTTCCTCTCTAACCTAATACTTTTTGACATATTCTAACTCTCTAAAAAAAAAATCTAGTTTTGAAATCCAAAAGAAAAACTATAGTGTTTCATTTGAAAATCAAAAGTTGACGTCACTTCCGGTTAGACAGGAAACAGCAGAAAATTTTTTAAAAGTGTATTAGATGCAAAAAATGTCACTAAGTATGCCTCCAAAATTTCAAAACTCTATCTTTAATAATAACGAAAAGGTGCTGTACCAACTAAAAAAATCACCCGGTATAATATTACTTACCAATTTCGGAATATGTTCTTTCAATACGTCCACCAAAAACTTATGTTCTTTTGATTCGTTTAATGGTGTAAGGAATTTCTTTCCACTAGTTTTTGTACAAAAGTAGCATTTTACTTCATGTTGAGCTTCATGTTTAGATTCCATAGGTGATATTAAATTGGATGTAATTTCAATTTTTTCTGAATCCAAATTGATATCTCTTTTGAGGTCATTTGGTAACGTCACCTCCCCTATTTGATCACAGGCCAATTTGAATTTAAAGAACACTTCAAGATTATTGGTACATTCACTACATTTCACAGCATCCTTAGATATATCCATATTCTGAAATATAAAAGGCAAACATTTTTTACACACTGATGTCCCAGATAAAACCAACTGATATAATAACTCGAGCACAACTCAAAAATTGGTGCATCGGGGACAGAGGGAAACAAATTTTACTCTAAGATTACCACTTTAATAGCAATGAAGTCAGCGTTATTTCATATTATGATTCAACCGTGACAAGTTTGGTACAGCATTTTAAAAGCAGCATGATGAAGTGATTTACATGGTGTTCCAAATAAAATTTGATATATAAAATATCTACAATAAGTAAAACCTAGCAATAGCCATATACATTCACCATCTATGTTGTCTTTGCCACTGGCAGGGTTGGAAAAAAAAACTATTATTTTTTTGTTTTAAACAGTTTTTTTTTTGTTTAAAACAGTTTTTTTCAATGTTTTAAATGGTATATTTTAAACTGTTTTAAACAGTTGCTTAAAACATCACATTGTATTAAAAATGTTTTAAACATTTGTTTAAAACATGATACGATGTTTTAAAAAAGGTTTTTAAAACATTTTGTTTTAAACATGCCAACCCTGGCCACTGGAATGCTATCATCACTTTTTTCAATTGTTTTTGTGTTAAATAAGATGCCAATTTGTTTCCCATTTATATTTATTGTAAATTGTCAAAAGGAGCAATCCACAAAGCATCCACGATCGAGAACGAACAATGTATTAATAATGCATGTAACTATCATAAAATTCACGTCATTTTGTATGTTGATAGTCCGAAGCAAGTACTATTATTGGTATTACAACAGTGTTACCCACTTCTCAATAAAAAAAAAATCATATTGTTCACCACATACTTATTACAACGCGTAAGTACAAATACAAAAACACAATTTCCGTCTTTAAATCGGGGAACACTAAGTTTTGATAATTATAGTCGACAACTATCTATTATGCCTGCAGTTAACAAACACAACCAATAGTGAAATAACGATATGCTTAAAATCAAGTGGGGCAGTTATTTATACTTAATTTTTTTCAACTTACCAATTTTAAAATGTTTTGTAGAGACTGTCCTATTGTTTGAAAACGTCCACTTATTGTTTGAAGACACAGCCTGCAAATTTTCTCGTCCATACTGATTTAAAAAGATCAAAACCAAGATTTGTAGGATCAAAACAAAACAACCACTTTAGTGCATGGAGGTAGAATATAAATACTTGCTTTAGTGTATAACAATATAACCACACTTTTACCAGGCTGTGCGCACTCCCATTGTTTTTCAAAACGTTGTTTAGTTTAGCATTACGCCGCTCGTGCGCTACTTGCATTCTTGAAATGCAGATAACCGATATGATTGGTGAATAAGTTTGGCAACGCTGCGGTTTATTCTCTAATATTTTGTTCCCTCCTTTCTGTTCAAGAATATAGTTTAATGCTTGCAATAGAATCGCAGTAGAACAAATTCGAGGAACGTTCTATTCTATCACGGTCAAGAATAGAGGCCCAGAAAGCTTTCGAAAAAAATAAATTACAAAAATTTCAATTTCAGTTACACTTGTCCAATCCATTACTTTTATCACACACTCATATACACTGAATTTTCAGCTGACTTTGCGTGAAGTGTAAAACACACTACACTCAAAAACAAAGAAAATGACCTATAGAGACAATACACCGTTCAGCACACAACTGATCAATGACGTAAATTATAAGTGATCACTTAGTTAGTGCTACCGCGTGATGAAAGCAACCATTGTTTCTACTCTCAGTTGAGTTCTATTTATACAAGAGATGTTTGATAGACGAGAAAGGTAGAAGCTGTACTTACCGTAGATTGCTAACTGCCTTTTCTGACGATGCACTTTAGTTTATATGTCTAACTCGGCTGTAGAGGATCTTGTGCCTAGAGATCTCTTAATCAGTTTTATAGAAAATCCCCTTCGAACTTTCGCGATCCGATCAGTGTATTGAATCACAAATTTGCACGGTCAGGAAATGCCCGTTATTCGACTTCAGCCTAACACACGAAAGCCTTCGAGGGAAAAGACTTAAAGTTAATCATCCAATCAGTAAAATGCAACAGTTCAAATAATATCATTTATTGGTTCATCCAAAGAATACAGATAATGTTATGCAATCCTGTCTAAAAAAAATATGAAATCTTTAACTGAATCGCCTCCTCAAGCAGAACAAGGACGAGTGCCTCTTATATAGGACTTTTATATCGCAACTACCATATAATGGAGAGTGTGCAATATCAATCGATTATGTAAAAAGATTTATACACAACTTTCTCGGAAGTTTATATGTATGCACTTTGATTTTGGGACCGACTGAAAATAATATAAAAATATTTTACTTAAAAATTCCTTTTAGTGATTATATCATTCAGAAGAATGGAGTTCAACTATACATAGGGTTTATTTTGCTTTCCTCTCTCCCCTACGACATTTAGGTTCACTATAGGGGATGTAACATGACCTCGTTTCCGAATGACTTTTATGAAAATGACGCTTTAACTCCGTTTATGCACAAGGCGGTTTTCTATATAATTTTATTTGGAAAAACTTTAATTTGGTTTTCTATCGATTCTCAACGCACTCGTCCAACTGACAAGTCCCCAGGTAGCAAAGGCACGTGAAAATGACGTGAGTTATGATATCCAGATGCCGTATTAAACAAAAGAAGATGCAATTGTGCATAACTGCACAGATAAAGAAGCTTATAAATAGATGTAGTAACAGTATTAAGTTTAGTTATTGTCGTACTTCAGATACATACCTTTGTATTTAAACGCAATAAACTCATTCGCTATTAATTGTCAAAAGTTTGTTTAAATAAAAAATTTACATTTTTTAAAAAAACCTAAACCGCTCGACAAAATATAGCTGGCGCAGTCATAGGGATTTTCTTTGGAGTAATTTCGAGAGAATATCGGAAAACTCGTCGTGCCATCGACTAACCAAAGAAGACCTGCAACCCCTTACCATACCGTTGGTAAACAAATAATTTTTAAGAAGATAATTAATCAAGAAACAAGTGAATTCAAGCAAATAAGATATACTTTGCATACCTAGCCATACCATTCCTTTGTACCTATCCTTAAAATATCCTTCCACACCCTGAGCTATAAAACTGGTACATCTCAATCTGAGTACCCCCAGCTCAGTACGTGTGAGCACGACCACCAGACGCTCAGTATCCCCTCGTCGGAAGCGCCGTGAGGCTTTGCACTTGTGAAAGTAATTTCACATAAGCCCTTGAAGAAACGAAGATCGTGCACTCTCTTTCCCAGGACTACACGTGACCCTAAATCGTGTATAGGAAAGATTGGCCCAAACCAGAAAACACCTATAAAGAAAACATCTTTAAAAGCACATAGCCTTGCGCTATTTAGGGAAATTGACTAGAACGACTAAAACTAACGAGACAATAACCGCCCTCCAGCTCAAGAAAAAATATACAATCAATCAAAGTGTAATAGAGCATCGCCTGGGAGCTCTCTGAGTTCTCTTGAAATCCCTCGTTATCACATTGTAATCGATTATATATACCAGAGCCTTCATGTTTTCTGTCATCTTAATATTCTTGTAAGTACCATTAATGCCTGACTCTGACGACGAAACCTTAGCTAATCTTGCTTTACGGACATTTGGTCCTAACCAGTATATACTAACAAATACCTCTAATAGTACCGGAACCTCAAATTTAGTAGGACGAGAAAATTTAAATTCAACCGCGATGGCTAGAAATGATGTTACCGTTCGAGATTATTTAGAGCTCATACCTCAATTTGATGGAGATAACTCAAAATTACCGATATTTTTAGACACGTGCGAACAAGTATTAGATATGTTAGTACAGGATAATAATCCACAAAGAATTAAATTTTTGATGCTGCATTTTAGAAATAAAATTGTAGGTAAAGCAGCTCAAGTATTAGCCGCGAGAACTATACTCACTTTCCCGGAATTAAAAAAAATTTTATTAGACACTTTCGGTTCGCTTTGTATGGACTACTCAACGAGCTCGACCAAATTGCGAGCCGCTGAGTGAATCCAAACTCTTTCTATGCGAGAAACCGGCCTGGTGCATATTCATTGATTTTTATCAATTTTTGCTTATCGGCGCTATATCGTCTTTGACAAAATTGTGGGTTTCGCCCTTTAGATGCATTGCATCGTTAAAATTTTATGCTCATACTTTTGGATAGGACATTCAATGACCGTACCTCAATGGTCGATGTCTTTGGTGGAGGAATAAAAATGGAAAATATTTCAATATTTTTTAAAGTACATTTTCGGAGTATCTTTTAAACTGGCTTCGGGGTACTTTTGAAAAAGTAATTTTTAAGTCCAATTTTGGCGTACTTTTGATAAATTAATTTTCAAGCCGAATTTCGGCGTACTTTTGATAAAGTAATCTGCAAGCCAAATTTCGACGTACTTTTGATAAAGTAATCCATAAGTCCATTTTTGGAGTACTTTTAAAAAATATTATTTTTCCAAGTCCAACTTTGTTGCACCTTTGAAAAAGTATATTATTCTTAAATCCTTGCCATTATATACTTTCGCTCTCATATCCTGAACCAAAACATATTTTCCTAAGTGAAAATTCGGTGTTTCTTCGAATTTTCACCTGGTCATTTCTAACGCCTTATAGAACTCATGACGGTCCTTATGGACTGGTCTGTGGCTCTGTAGTCCCTCAGACTCTTGAAAAATGTCCTTAAATGAAATTTTTGCCTAAGTCGAATTTTGATTCTGTCTTCGACTTAGGTCGATTCTGAAGGGTTCTGCAACATAATCAGCGACCCCGAAAACGGGGGAAACGCATTTGAACCGAATCATTTGAAAGAAAAAAAACGATTTTCCACCCCTTGGGAGGTTTAATCAACCCCAAAGGCCTGCTGTCTGGACTCCACTTACTCTACAACCCCCTTCCATATTATTTGAAGCATGACCATCGATAAATCACTCCCCAGACACATTTATATATGAAAGCATAAAGGGATCCCATAATAATAATAATAATAATGTGTCTTTATTTCTGGAATTAACAGATGCACAACAATTTTAATAGGTGGCGGCGTTCAACATTGTTGCTCTTCCACGCAACCATAAGAGGATAATAATAATAATAGACTTTATTTTCATAAGACTTGTAGATACAAGTGTAGAATATTGTCACAAAATTGTTAATAAAAATACAAGCCAAAAATATAAAATTTCAGGTTTAACAGTAGTTAAAAAGGAGAAAATAATAAAATAAAGTATAAAACAGCAAAAATATAATTCAATACAAAAATACAAACGTACAATTAATCATAAGACAAAATTGTCACAATTTAAAAATTCACCAATAGAGTAAAAACTATGTTTTTGCAGCATATTACGAACACCCGATTTAAATAAATTAAAAGTAGGTAAGGACTTCAAAGAGGTTGGTAATTTATTGAATATCTTAATGGCCATGGTCAACGGCCCATTTGCTGATATAGACAAACTATGTCTCGGTATTTCTATATTAAGTGTAGGTCTAAAATTGTAGGGCGAATTTAGGTCTCTGGTAAGTGTAAACTGATCAGGATGTGACTTAACATAGCAAATGCAATTTAGGATGTATATATTCTTTATAGTTAGGAGGTTTAGTTGCTTAAATAGGTCTCTGCAGGAGTATCTAAAGCTTTTGAATGTCATTGTTCTTAGAATTCTTTTTTGGAGGATTAAAACTTCATTAACCCTTGTACAATTTCCCCAACATAAGATACCGTAGTTCAATGTGGAGTAGACATAAGCATAATAGTATGTTATTAAAACGTCACTTGAAACATAATTTCTGAGTTGCCATAAGACAAAGCAAGAAGAGTGTAACGCTACTTTTAACCATTCCATAAATGTAGGCTAATATGACTAGGTTTACCTAGATAGATTCAAAATTGTATTTATTTTATTTGATGATTAATACGTGTCAACGGCAGCTCAAGAAATTTATTCTATTGTCACCTTTTTCAATCTAAACAGTATTATAAGTTGCCTACTATAGTGTCGGAATTAAATAGAAACTACAGGAACGAGGTAAACTATCTTAGTTGCTACGGAAACGTAGTGACGTTTCATGCGCAAATACTAATCTTAATTAACAGGCGTTTTTCTAAAAGGATTTCTAAGGAAAGTGGAGCCGATAGGTTTTGACAAGAGATTGATTGAACGAGGCAACAGCCATACTTGCCTGTAAAATTATATTTGAAATTAATGTGTGCTAGACTGTGTCCTAGTGTAAATTTAATAGGCCATTCTCAGTAGAAGGTATGTTACCTTTAATTTAAAATTAACTTTTTTGAATGAGTTTACTCGCAGAGATGCTCAAATATTTTTTAATAATTTTTAGATTAGACGGCCTACCTACCTACTGGTTTAATTGTTACCGCCAGTCTTTCATATGCACACTGCTGTATTCGCCTTATACAAGTACCACTAAGATAGTGTTAATATAATTCATTTATGGCATAAGAGCGCTGTCGAACGCTGGAAAATACTATACCAGAAGTTCTTCCGGAGTTCAGGATATTTAAGGTCAGACCCAACCATATATTTCCTTATTAATGCTGTGCAAGTATTTTGGGATAAGAGAAACCTCGAGAGAAACCGGTGTTGCTGCGAGAATTCAAACAATTTTTTTTGACAAATAAATTCAGTTATACTTCTGCAATAAGAACATCAATATTTATTTGGCAATAACTAAATAGATTATACTGTTTTTCGGATGAATCAAATAATTAAAATAATCACAGTTTGTAAACGAATGTAGATCTACATACGGTCCTTTGATAGTGTTGTTACAAACTTTTGCGTTAATTGGATTAATTATATAAGTTTACCCCTTGCTGGCCTCCGCTAGTTATTTGAAACTTGTTCAAACAAAATAGTGTTTTAATAAAAAATTTGAAAAGCCATATAATTTATTTAATAGAAAAAGTAAAGGAGTTTTCTTGGTTTTGCCTAAAAGACGAAGTGGTGCCCAAGCTTTACCAAATATCCATTCGAACCACCCTAAGGCTCACCGACGAAGGGCTGCCGCCACGCACGTGCTCCTACTTGTACCAAGTAGGGGTTACACAAGTGGCGCCCAACGTGGGGCCTTCAATTTTTTTGGTAAATAAATTTTAACAATACAATCTAGCAGCAAATACTTTTAAAATATTAATTCCGGGGACACTGATAATGTACAAAAAATATCTTGCACAGCAAATACCCAAATAATTTCTCATTGTTTATAATTTTACCTGCATCATAGTGGTATAAGTACATATTTGAATTTTTTGATTATCTATAATCATTACGAAGTGGGCAATTCATAAGTACTTATTTTATTGAGTATTAATAATAATTATCGAGACAAAAAGAATTTGGGGAGCGATAAATACGTTTCTTGAGCTGGTTGGTATAAAAACTTCGCTTATTATTTATTAAATTATCAAGTCGTGTTATTAAGTAGGAAAAGAAATACCTAGGTAAAATCGTTTCATGATTAAAATAAATACACTCAATTCGACACTAGGTAATAGTAGCGTTTTTTATGCATGTATTAAATACGATTTAATAATTCATTCTGATATACAGGGTGTCAGGGAAATTATTATCTACCGTACGGAAATAGTAATAAAATAGCCTAGGATAAATATTTTATTTACAGGGTACACAAATAAAATATATTAAATGTGGGTGTTAGTAGTATTCGGGTGGCGCCGAATTCCAAACTTGTAAAATTTCTGTATTTTGGAAATTCTTACAAAAATTATTAGAAATTTAAATTATTTGTCTTTTGTTATATACATTATTTTTGAATTTAAACTTGTACTAGTGTTATTTAGTAGTTTGTTGGTCGAACATTTTCGTGGTTTTTAACAAGAAATGGCTGGAGGAATGAAACCTAATCACTTATTAGTTAACGAAATAAATTATGAATTAAGAATTCGTGGGATTGAAACAAATCGTGATATTCATGACAAAAGAAAAATTTTAGGAAAGGCCTTACAAAAAGATAAAAGTAGGAATATTACTATAGTGGATCCTGATTTCGTTTATGAGACAGAGAGACGGGAAATAACTAGTACATTAGAAAGTATTACGCAATTAGTTCGTGATTTTGAGGGTCCCAGTACCGATTCGGGATATCGTAGAATACACTCTAGATTGGCTCATGCTATCGGGAGGATAAAACGCATGGCTATTGTTGATGCTGATGGGCCAGATGCTCAAGTGTTTAAAAAGGAATCTTATGCAACATGCTTAACTTTAGAAGCTGAACTTGATGAACATGTTCAGGAAGACGTTACACAACCCTCTACCTCAGGTATTTCTGCGCCTGCGCCTACTACTTTAGTTACAATTCCTGAGTCATCTAAACGGGTGAATTTATTTAAGTGGGATGTAAAATTTGATGGGGAATCCAATACCCCGGGGGTTAAAGCATTTCTAGAAAGGGTGAACGAACTTGCTGAAGCCCGTCGAGTTAACAAGGCACAACTATTTGAATCGGCAGTAGATCTATTTTCGGGAAATGCTCTTTTTTGGCTCCGTCATATCAAAAAATCAGAATCAGTAAATAACTGGGATGACTTAGTTAGTAAATTAGAACGTGATTTCTTAGGTAGAGATTATGATGAGGAGTTGTGGTCTAGTATAAAGGCTCGCAAACAACTGGAAGGGGAATCGGTTGTGATTTTTATAGCAATAATGGAGTCCTTGTTTTGTCAACTTAGTAGTCCCCCAGCGGTAGTGACGAAAATAAAATGGATGCAACGAAATTTAAAAAGTGAATATGTTAGGCAAATAGCCTTAAATCGTTATCAGTCAGTTGAAGAATTACTTAATGATGTTAAGATACTAGAAGAAGTTTTAACTGAAAGGCCCGCTGAAAAATGCGCGAATAATTCGTCACTTATTCGTAGCTCGGATATAGATTCTGTACCGACTCTTTCCCGCGAATGTGATAGTTATCAAAGAGTATCAAGATCTAATGGAAATAGTAATTATTATAAAAAATATCACAATTCACCGCGCTATGTAGATTATTCCCGTGGTGGACATAATCCTCAGGCCTCTTATAACAATCCTCGTACAAACCCCAGCAGCTTCGTTAATAATAGTAGTTCTCACGCAACTAATAATAATTTTTCGAAGTCGAATAACCAACGCGGTAATTACGAAAATTTTCAGGCTAGGCAAGCAGTACCAAGTGGTAGCGGCACAGCTAATGTACATGTGGTTGAATCTCACGGGGCTATTAAAAAAACAATTTGTTGGAACTGTAAACAACCCAATCATACTTTTAAAGAGTGCAGACGGAAACGTAACAAGTTCTGCTATAAATGTGGTAAACCTGGTGTTATTTCATCACAGTGTGCTAAGTGTGCGGGAAACGCATAAGGGGGGTAGAAATTAATGGCCGGTTGTTACCTCCATTTATTTGCCAGGCCAGAAAATGTATTCGAAGTGATTACAGCTCTTATACTTCAGAACAACAAAATGTTTTAATTCAGGTCAAACAATTTTTTTATGATAATTTTAGTAAACCCGTAGCTCACATTCAATCTGCTCCTGTTTTTGTCAAAAATGAGAAAGACAATAGACCTTACATTTGTATTCAGTTATTTAGCAGGGAAATTGTCGCTTTGTTAGACTCGGGCGCAAATCGTTCCGTGGTTGGGGCAGATGGTTTATCGATTTTAGAAATGTTTAACCTGGAAATAAAACCTGCGGCACATGAATATGTTACTACTGCTGATGGCGTTCGTCAGGAGGTAAAAGGTTTTGTTGAGTTGCCTATTTGTGTTGATTCTAATAGCAAATTTATTTCTATGTTGGTAGTACCATCTCTTAATCATTCGTTCATACTTGGGAGTGACTTTTGCAGGGAGTTCGGAATAAAAATTAACTTTAAAGATAATACTTGGGAGATTCATGGAGATGGTAATAGTCGTATCGCCACTGTCGGGATAAAAAGTGATAGTCAAACTGTTCACGAAAATCATATCTCTAGTTTGCAAAACTTATCAGAAACTCAAATTGCTCAAGTAGAAAGTATAGTTTCGGAATTTAGCAGGTTAGGTCGTGACGGGAAATTAGGACGAACTACAAAATTAATTCATCATATTGATACAGGGGACGCGAAACCGATAAAACAAAGACAGCACCTTTTGTCGCCGTATATGTTAAGTCATTTAAACAGGGAGCTGGATAAAATGCTTGAGTTGGGAGTGGTTGAAGAATCAATGAGCGAATGGTCTTCTCCGGTAGTCTTGGTAAAAAAATCTAATGGAGATTTTCGCTTTTGCTTTGACGGCCGAAAGTTGAATGCGGTGACTAAAAAAGATTCATACCCTCTGCCATTTGTTGACAGAATACTTAATATGTTGCGGGATGCGCGTTTTATTTCGTCAGTGGATTTGCGTAGTGCTTTTTGGCAGATTCCACTCGACCAGGATTCAAAAGAAAAGACTGCTTTTTCTATTCCGGGCCGAGGTCTATACCATTTTAATGTGTTACCTTTTGGTCTTTCAAACGCTGCGCAATGCCAACAACGTTTAATGGATGCTGTGTTTGGTCCTGAGTTAGAACCAAATATCTTTGTTTACTTAGACGACATTATTATCGTATCGTCGACGTTTGAAGAGCATATTGAGTTACTACGGGAAGTATTGAAACGGTTAAAGGATGCTAATCTCACTGTTAATTTCGAAAAATGTGAATTTCTTCGGCCGTCTCTAAAGTATCTTGGTTTTATCGTTGATAAATTTGGATTGAGGACGAACCCAGAGAAAGTTTCAGCAATGGTAAATTTTCCAAGGCCACGAACGACAACGGAAATAAAACGGTTCACAGGTATGTGTAGTTGGTACCGACGATTCATTCCCCACTTCTCAACACTTATGTCGCCCATTAATAATTTGTTAAAAGGTAAGAAGAAGGGACAAAAGATTAAGTGGTCTGAGGATGCCGAGAAAGCTTTTCATGATATGAAACAAGCGTTAATTTCGGCTCCAATATTGTCAAGTCCTGACTTCTCGCTACCGTTTTCCATTCAGTGCGATGCGTCAGCGTCAGGATTAGGCTGTGTACTTTCGCAAGTACAGGGTGAACAAGAAAAAGTCATTGCATTTGCATCGAGGAGTCTCTCGAGAAGCGAAAGAAATTACAGCGCGACGGAAAGGGAATGTTTGTCATGTGTGTATGCGTGTGAAAAATTTCGCCCATATATAGAAGGTGCGCACTTCACTATTATTACAGACCATGCGTCGTTGAAATGGCTAAATAAAATGCGTGATCCATCAGGGAAACTCGCAAGATGGAGCGTTAAACTTAGTCAGTTTGATTTCGATATCGTGCATCGCAAAGGAAAACTTAATATCGTTCCAGACGCGTTGTCACGGGGACCCGTGGACCCACCTTGTGATTCTGAAAATTTGGAGATCTCGATAGTTAACAATCCAGATGACTGTATTTCGTTAGACGTCGATTTATCTAATGTAGATTCATTTTATGAAAACATGCGGGAGAAAATATTAAAAAATCCGAGTAACTTTCCCCAGTGGTCGGTAAAAAACAAATATGTTTACAAGCTGGTTCCGTCTAAGATTCCATTAAGTACTAATATTTCCGAGTGGAAACTCTTAGTACCAAAGACTCAGCGTTTAGAAATCATTAAGTCCTGTCATGATGTTGCAACCGCGGCACACTTAGGTTACGCAAAAACTTATTCCAGGGTTGGTTTAACCTATTATTGGCCTAAAATGAGGAGAGATATTACCCGCTATGTAAGAACATGTAAGGTTTGCGCTTCTCAAAAGGCACCGAACTGTCGAAAATTTGGTCTGATGGGTGCAGAGAAGAAGGTACGCTTTCCTTGGCAGGTTATTGCTATAGACCTTATGGGACCGTTACCAAGGAGTACCAACGGCTACCAATACCTACTCGTTGTAAGTGATTGGTTTACGAAATATCCCCTGTTATGTCCCCTACGTAAAGCTACTGCTTCTAGTATAACTCGGTTCGTAGAAAATGAAGTTTTTTTGGTTTACGGAGTCCCACAGCACATTATATCTGATAATGGGAGACAGTTTATTAGTAAATCCCTTAAAAAACTAGTAAAAGAATACGATTCGCAGTTTTGGTACACAGCATACTACCACCCACAAGCAAATTTCGTGGAAAGGTCAAATCGCACTATCTGTACGGCTATTCGCAGTTATATTGAGAACAATCATAAACTTTGGGATAAAGAGATTGGAAAAATAGGTTATGCGATACGTACGGCGGTTCACGAGGTAACAGGATATAGTCCTGCGTTCTTGAACTTCGGTAGGGTAGTTCCCTGTAATGGCAAATATTATGGAAAAGTAAGTAACGAGGACTTTCAAGTAAGAGATTGCGAAAGTTGGGGCCAAAGTCTAAGTAAACTTGCAGACATTTACAAGGATGTGCAAGAGAAGTTGCATGCTGCGCATGAACGAAACGCAAAACATTATAATTTGAGACGTCGTGATTTAGAATTCCATGTGGGCGATAAGGTTTGGAGACGAAATATGGTACTTTCTGATGCCGCTAAAAATTTCTCTCAAAAACTAGCTCCGAGATATGTTCTTTGTACAGTTTATAAAAAAAAATCAAAGTTAGTCTATGTTCTTAAAAATGAGGACGGTAGTAATGCCGGCGAGTGGCACATCCAAGATTTAAAGCCATATCATGAATCGTTGTCGGATATGGATTATGACGTAGAGTCAACTGATGTAGATGATGAGTCGGTCCAGGCAAAATCGCAAAATTAAAGAGTGAGTATTAAGAAGTGGACGTTTCATTTATCAAAATAAAATTATAATGAGTAATGGGCCGTTTATGTGATGATTTATGTGATGTGGATATTGGTAGTCCTTCATGTTTTTGTAGTAAACGTAAAGTAATGCGTGACTAATTTCCTGAATGCAGAATTCTGCTAGGCGCATCTGTTATTTATGTTTACACTTCTCGATAATTGGGAAACTTAGTAGATTTTGTTAGAGTACCGTGAAGGTAAGAATCTAAAGAACATTACGGTAACTTAGGTTAAGATTGCGCAATCTATAGGTATAAATTAGTTTATTAAGTTAGTACGTAAGTTAGGTATTAATTAAAATTAGGCCGGCCTATCTTTAAATTCCTAGTATTAGTAAAGTTTCAATTTTTAAGTGATAGTTTCTACGGTTTAGCTGTAGCTAAAAATTGCAGTAGTAGTTAATAATTATACAGTAGGAATTAGAGTTTATGAATTATCGGAGGTTAGCTTAATGACGAAAAATAGTCGTGTTCCACTCCTATTTTTCTTCCGATGGAAGGGGGCGAGTGTAACGCTACTTTTAACCATTCCATAAATGTAGGCTAATATGACTAGGTTTACCTAGATAGATTCAAAATTGTATTTATTTTATTTGATGATTAATACGTGTCAACGGCAGCTCAAGAAATTTATTCTATTGTCACCTTTTTCAATCTAAACAGTATTATAAGTTGCCTACTATAGTGTCGGAATTAAATAGAAACTACAGGAACGAGGTAAACTATCTTAGTTGCTACGGAAACGTAGTGACGTTTCATGCGCAAATACTAATCTTAATTAACAGGCGTTTTTCTAAAAGGATTTCTAAGGAAAGTGGAGCCGATAGGTTTTGACAAGAGATTGATTGAACGAGGCAACAGCCATACTTGCCTGTAAAATTATATTTGAAATTAATGTGTGCTAGACTGTGTCCTAGTGTAAATTTAATAGGCCATTCTCAGTAGAAGGTATGTTACCTTTAATTTAAAATTAACTTTTTTGAATGAGTTTACTCGCAGAGATGCTCAAATATTTTTTAATAATTTTTAGATTAGACGGCCTACCTACCTACTGGTTTAATTGTTACCGCCAGTCTTTCATATGCACACTGCTGTATTCGCCTTATACAAGTACCACTAAGATAGTGTTAATATAATTCATTTATGGCATAAGAGCGCTGTCGAACGCTGGAAAATACTATACCAGAAGTTCTTCCGGAGTTCAGGATATTTAAGGTCAGACCCAACCATATATTTCCTTATTAATGCTGTGCAAGTATTTTGGGATAAGAGAAACCTCGAGAGAAACCGGTGTTGCTGCGAGAATTCAAACAATTTTTTTTGACAAATAAATTCAGTTATACTTCTGCAATAAGAACATCAATATTTATTTGGCAATAACTAAATAGATTATACTGTTTTTCGGATGAATCAAATAATTAAAATAATCACAGTTTGTAAACGAATGTAGATCTACATACGGTCCTTTGATAGTGTTGTTACAAACTTTTGCGTTAATTGGATTAATTATATAAGTTTACCCCTTGCTGGCCTCCGCTAGTTATTTGAAACTTGTTCAAACAAAATAGTGTTTTAATAAAAAATTTGAAAAGCCATATAATTTATTTAATAGAAAAAGTAAAGGAGTTTTCTTGGTTTTGCCTAAAAGACGAAGTGGTGCCCAAGCTTTACCAAATATCCATTCGAACCACCCTAAGGCTCACCGACGAAGGGCTGCCGCCACGCACGTGCTCCTACTTGTACCAAGTAGGGGTTACAAGTTGATAATTTCTTCAGTATGACATCAATCTGGTTAGTCCACGATAAATGCGAGTCTATACATAAGCCAAGAAATTTGACTTGTGAGCTCTGTTGAATACTCTTACTGTTTATTTTTACTAATATACTTTCATACAATTTTCTTGGAGTGAACGTGATAATAAGAGGGATGGCCGTTTCAGGGAGGTCAAAAACTTCTCCCACCACTTGCATCGTGTTCAGCACCCTCGAAAACGAAGGGGGAAAGGTAATCTCGCCATTGCACGAAATATTTACAAAAAAGTCGTCTTATTCTTCATTACATAGACTACACGCCGCCTGCAGTATGCCAATGATCATCAATTTTGAATATGTTGTACAATTCCGATCGCTTTGAAAATTGGATCTGTTTTAAAGGGGCATATAAGGATTTATTTGAAAGAAAATGATGGGTGTGCCTCAAGAACATCCCATAAAAATTTTTTTTTTTATTTTAAAAAAATTTTTTCACCGCTTTTTTTCGACAAATGGACTCAATAATTTTTTTCTACGTTTCTGCCATCAAAAGCCATAACATATATTTTTTTCATGAAAGTTGGTTCATTCATTCTCGAGAAAAAAAATTTTTTCCATTTTTATTTTTACCCCCATAACTCCCGTAAAAATGGTTTTCCAAAAATAATATTTTTGGAAATTCACCTAACACTACTATCAACTTGTCCTCAAAATTTCAACCCGATTGGTGCGGAGGCAGTTAACACATGCTTATCCTGCTATGCCCTTTCCTCAACTACCTAATGCAAAAATAAAAAAGACGTGTGGCACTCGGGGACTGCCGCGGTAAAGCTATTGCATAGCATTTTGTATCAACTTATGCAATTATAATTTTTTTTTTTTATTTATTTATTTTATTCATGCAGTATTGCTTTTTCTTTGATATTAATTCAAGTTACACTTTTTGAGCGTGGTGACCGATAAGAAAACAAATTTTTCTATTATTAAATAAATAAAAAAAGTTAATATTGTTTAAAATATTTTTATTATTTTACAATACATGTGGGTTTTATTATTTTACAGTAGCTGTTGGTTATTCAGGAATATTTATCATTAAAACTATAGGTTTATGATAACTGAAATAAGAAACATAAGTTTGCGACTTAATATCCTCTAAATACCTAGAAAATACCGCGTCAATGGTGGTCCCATATTTTGTTGTGGACTCTTGTGGATCATTATTCATTTTCAAATTCAATGTTTTTGATAGAAAAGTTGTCAACCGCTCTGATTTTTTATCAGCGAAGTTAATGTTGAAATCGCCAGCCAAGATAATTGGAAATTTATTACCATTTGTACTAAGTATTTTCGACCCTTCTTCAGTGTACTCCAGTAAAGTGCGATGAATAAAATGCTCTACCTCGTCCAATTTTGGATTCGGAGAAATGTAAATTGCTACCACAACTATTTGTAGGCCATTTCTAAGTTTGCATAAGCACGCACAAATATCTCCAACAACTGAGCGCCTAACATTAACATCGCTAACGTGTGCAATATTTATTTCAATATTCGGAGTCATAATATTAGTAATATCATTTTCATTTTGGTAAATAGCTACCCCACCTTTTGAAACAGTATCTCGTTTGAACTGAACAATACAATTAAAATTAGGTATTTCAATCGGATTATCATGCGTCATGCAAGTTTCGGTAAGAAGTAACACATTTGTTTGTCTCGTAACTGAATCTTGTAAATCGTATTTATGACTATTTAGACTTTGGCAGTTGAAAGTCATTATTGAAATGCCATTTCTATTACTAATGAAATCTAATACACTTTGAGCTATCGTCTGAACACTATTTAAAGAGTCTTTTGAATTCTTGCAACAAAAATGCAGTCGATGCAGCTTGCTTTCGATTATGATAAAACTTGAATGTAGAATTATCGTTTTTTGTCGTGATATACAATTTTTCAATATTAGTCACCCGAGAGAGCGCAACATAAACGAGTTCCTGAGAATGTGCTTTACTATACTCATATACTATTTCGTCAAAAGTTCCACCTTGCGACTTATGTATAGTTAGAGCAAGAGCTGAAGTTAATGGAAAATGTTTGCGTTTGGCTATACATTTTCTATCCGATGTTAATGAAATATTTGCTGTTCGTAATTCAATGGGAACAGCGAGATTGCCAACTCTGTTTTGCACTGCTAGAGCGGCTGCTTTTTGCCTTTTTTTCCTACCCACTTTATCTGAACCACAAAATTCCAGCCAAACTCTTATTAATGTGTTACTTTCATCAAATTCTAGATGTACCAATTTCCCAACAGCACCATTGCACAAACCATCAGAAACGTCGATGTTAGTTGTAATAACATAATGCTTTCCAACGACAAAAGTAATGTGATAAGGCAGTCCTCCAGTGTCAATAACAGATTTTTTATGTAATTTAAGTATAAAATTAGCTTCTTGCTCAGCACTTTTAGCGCCAATAATGACGTCTACGGACATTGAAAGAACTTTGTTTTCACATTGGCTCAAAATCAAATTGTTATAGGCGGCAACATCTTCATTTTTAAAAAATAAACGAACTCCATCAGGACATAATGTAGCAACATCCTCTTTTTTGAAAAATCTCGATTCAATAAGTTGAAACTCATGCTCATCTAGTACATCTCCATTACCTATTTTTGTCAAAACTTGTGAAAATGCAACATTAGCTTGTCTCATTACTGTGGTGAGTTGATAAAATTTTAATTTTCTCCATAAATGCGGTCCAATCATGCTCGTTCTGATTGTCTTGTAAATTGGTGTCGATCTTACTGGTGGCAATTGCCGTAAATCTCCGATCAAAATAACATCTATACTTCCGAAATCTGTGTTTTTGCCTGTTATTTGTTTTAGACGATTATCAATTTTATGTAGAAGTTCTGCACTAACCATGCTAATTTCATCAATGATCAGTACTCTGACATATCTGAAGAGAGATCTATACAATTGCAACGTTTCTGATGACAGAGGCAAAAGTTTTGAAAGAGAAATTTTGAGCGCTGTATGAACAGTTGTACCGTCAATAGCCACGGCAGCTTTGCCGGTTGAAGCACATGTAATATAGGCATTGCAGTAACCATCATTATCAGTGAACCTATTGTAAATTTCCATAATCAGTTTGATAACGAATGATTTTCCCGTACCTGCTGGTCCCGTAAAAAAAATTTGAAATGGTTCTTGAATTGAAGTTTGTAAATGATGAATTATAGTCATAAGAATATCTCTTTGTTGATCATTGGCCATCCGCATTAAATTATAGAATTGTTGATAATCCATTAAATTTTCTCTTTTTTTAGCTACAGCGCCAAGTTTATGCAGAGATGCATTTTGTAAATCAACGTTAGCAGTCGAGTTTGGATCACGTAGCAATAAGTCATAAGGATCTCTTTCATGCAATATATCAACCGCTCTTAATAATTCTTCGTCTTCTTATTCTTCATCGTTTTCTCGGCACAACTGTCTACAAATTTCTAAAGTTTTCTCTATGTCCAAATTTGATTCAAATTCTTTCCTACGTTCTAATATCGTATCTTTGTTATCCTCGTATATTTGAATGAACTTATTTTCAGCAATAATATCATTTTCTTCACTTTGAAAAGGAACATGCAACAGAACCATCTCACGCCTATAATCGTTGTAATTGTCAGCCATATCGTAGTTCCTGTATCTTATTATTCTTGCAGTATCTCTTTTAGTGTAAGTCCCCTTTGTATTTAGGTAATATTTTGCAACAAATTGTGCTAACGTAACATCGCGGAGTTCTTCAGGTCTTTTCTCATATTTATCAAGCCAATTCTCTTTCCAAATGTTCGTACAATCATCATCTAAAGCTTCAAGCTCCTTCATAGATTTTCTAATTCTTGCGCGTTCAGTAGGAAATACCGTTGGAATGTAGACTGTCACCACCGATGACTTAGCCATAGGTTCTCTTAATAAATACCAAGCAGCTTCTTGTGCCGGCATTTCAACAGACTGAAGTATGTCAATACTCATTTTTTTCGTGATATCGACAATGTCGAATTCTGAATGCTCGTCCATTATGTCAATTATTTGTCTTTGCAAATTACTAATCCCTCTATTATGCTTATTGGCATATTCAACAACATATGTTGCACAAGCATATTCATCTAGTATAATCTGAAAATCCATGTTGGATTTCAAATGATGTAATACGAATGGATTGAAAGTGTTGTGCCATTTTTCTGGTGGTGTCCTTTTATAGAATAATTTTGGTCTACTGATACCAGCACGAATAATATTGTAGTAATGATCATCAGAAATAATACCATTATGCGAGTAAAATTCATCAAAATCCGTGTAGTCAATATTTTCGAGATTATTTTTTATAAATTTAAATCGTTCCTTATATTCTTTGAAAAGTGCTTCTGAGTAATCGGGATCAGTGTTTTTCATAGGTATCAAATTAATAGTTTTTTTTGTTGGCATAAATGGTGCACCAAATCGACATTCTTGTTTTTTATTAGGATCCATTTTTTTATAACACGTGAATGTGTGTTTGTGTGTTACTAGTTTTATATTTCCAGATGCCTCTGACGCTGACACAGAAACTAATTCGTCGATTAATTTAATTACTTCGGGATCATTACTTAATAAATCTTCAGGAACATTGTCCAACCAAAGAAGAATATGAGCATGTGGGCTACCACGATGTTGAAATTCTATTCTTTTGAAATAATGTATTACTCTATATTTTCCGAATGGACTTCTTTTCTTTGATTGCAAAATTTTTAACAGACAATTTACCATTTTATTAAAATAGATAGCACAAGTTACGGCATCTTCATTCACAAGTTGAGCTTTATGCACATAACTCATTTCTGCTAAAAACTCACCTGAAATTTCCGTTCCCTCGTTTTTCAATTTGTACAATAATTTCAATAAATTTTCCCAGCCAGTTTCATTGGCGCTGAGAGTCATAAAAGCAGTTGGTGGCCCTAATTGCCTGATCATTGCAAAAACATCTTTTTTGCGATCTGACCAAAACCAAGCAGAATTTGGTATGCAGCGAAGAAATGCGAGATTTGTTTCTAAACAATTATTTATGTATTCTTCAGATTGAATGGTCTCTTTCGTAATTGAAGTACCTTGTCCAACATGCTTAAACGCAACGTTGACACATTTACTAACTCTCAACCTCATGATTTTAGCAGCGATGTATAAAAGGTGTTGTGGGTCAGTAGCACGCCTATCAGTACGCCGAAGTTCGCTGGTAGCTTGCATGAATAGAGTAACAATAACACCATCTCTGTATGTTCGAAACTGACCGCCGTAGATTGTCGGAAAAGATAGTTCTTCCGCATGTTCATCCATTAAAATACTGACTGGCCTGTTATATTCACCGGGTGCTATACTCAAAAAATAATCATCATTCCACAAAAGAGTTTGTTGCTGCGCAACTAAATTGTCTTCAATTGGCACATGTTCACTTATTTCATCCATATTCAATTGCGAAGTACGTTCATTGCCGGTAAAAAAAGATTCATCGATTTTAATGTCATGATAAATATAAAGAGGCGTAGATACTAAATACGACAACCACTCTTTAATATGGCTCTTATTTATAAGCCCGTGGACATAACTAGTTTTGTGAATCAACTTCTTTTTCAAATGCACATAAAAGCAATGGTCATCTTCAATGTTTCTTGGCAATTGTTTCACCATTGTATTAACTTCAACAGGTACATTAATTATCTGGCCATAAATACCGTACTGACCATTAACGTGTCTCAGTCTACGAATCTGCATGAACGGTATTCTCGGGGAAATCAACCGTTGCTCGATAAGGTTTAACGTTGGTAAATGTGATGGAATTTTCGGATATGCAAAACCATTGTAGGTTGACATGAGAGGAATTTTTTCTTTTTGCAAAGATGTATAACACGTAGAGCAGACTTGAACAATTTCACCAGGTATGTAATTCTAAAAAAATCAAATTCGTATTATCAAGATATAGAAAGAAAAATATAAAGAGAATAATTAAAAAAATAAAATTACCTGCAGTATTGTTTTCAAAATACTTTCATGTTTACTGGTCGACTTTTTCAAGTCTCCTTTCCACCATAGTCTGTCGCAAATAATACAAGAATGACCGAATGAATTACTCGTAAATTCGTTATAAAAATCAATATGACTTGTACTGTGTTTACGATAATTTGTATAAACTGGAATAGTACCATCATCAATAAAATCCATATTATTTTCACCAATTCGATCTTCTCTATCAATCTCAATTTCATTTTCATGATTGTTATGGTTATCTTCTGTAGGATCTTCATCATAATTATCACGCAATAGTTCAATATTGGCATCAACATGGGCTTCATTTTGGGTAGCGTCTTGTACTGTCTCCAATAAATCTGATACTTCATAAAAAGGTGTGAAATGTTGTTCACGAAGATGAAGATGAATCCAGTTTTGTGTATCATTCGCTTTAAAATGACAAAAGATAGTGTCTTCATTCGTTGTAGTTATGTTGTAAAAACAATAATGTACACAAATATTTTGATTGTACATTTTAGAGAATAAGTACAAACAATCCAAATCTCCGTAATCATTACTGCTTGATAGAATGTTATATGCTTCTTGCGGATTGTGGCAGGAGTTTAAATAGGGTGAATCGCGTAACTGATTTCTCAAGTCACAACTCTCAATTTGAAGTTGCAAAACACTTATCAGCGAGTGGAATAGACAATTACCATCGCTAGGAATTCCTGTGTTTCTGTGTAGAATAACTTCGGGAGTAATGCATTCATTACGCTGTTCATAAATATGAAGTTGTTGGCTGTGAAATTGATTTTCTTGTAGCGTTACATTTTCTATATTTTCAACAGCGCTACATCGCACGATATTCTCTTCATTACTGCACAATTTTCGTCTTTTTCTGTAAAAAAAATGATGAAATCGTTAAATTAAATAATATTGAAGCATATATTACAATTTGTTTTTAAATAAATAAATTAAAAATATTATTATTAAATCAACTTACATATCCATGTAAGATTTTTCTGCATTATGTTGACGAAATTTCCTTTGACGTTCAGCATTTGATTTTGGTACTGTTTTTATTATTTCTTCATTTTTCTTCAAATCTTTCTGACGCTGATAATATGCCCTTTGACGTGCATTAGTTTTTTTTCTTTTTAGCTCTTTACGCTTTTCTTCTCTATAAAACGAAAATATGACACACCAAAACAATATTCATTTATAAAAAAATAACAATATTAAGAAGTGATTATCGAATTTCGCGCGATGTACATTTATATAGATATAATATCATATATACTTTCTCTGCGCGGCATTCATGTGCATTATCTATACACCAAAAACAAAGGTACTGAATAGTACACGTGCTTGGTTTGATGGTTTCTGTTATATACATAATGAAGAATGAATTTATTTATATATATATATATATATATATATATATATATATATATATATATATATATATATATATATATATATATATATATATATATATATATATATATATATATATATATATATATATATATATATATATATATATATATATATATATATATATATATATATATATATATATATATATATATATATATATATATATATATATATATATATATATATATATATATATATATATATATATATATATATATATATACATATACATATTGAGAATCTAAATTGAGAATTTAAACTATACGCGTGTGTGTGTATAAAAGAGGGCTACTTTTAATATCGCTCATTTTAATATCAAAAATTTAGGTTATCTTTATAGCAGTATTATATTTTCAATTCAAAATTAATACTGCATTTGTGATAATAATAAAATGTATGTATATAGAGTACTCACTCATTTTCTTTCACTATTTTTTCGTGACTTTCTTCATTAATAATAAATGCACTTTGTTCATTCATATTCAAAACACTTTATACACAAATTTTACAAGTACAGCTATTCACTGTTGTACATAAATACCTATACACCTATATACTTTCTCATAAACAGCTGCTTATGTATTCGTCCGATTTCGGAGCAGCTCGTCTCGATTCGTGCGAGTTTCGTAGAGTCGTACAATACGTCTAATCGCACGCACACAACGCCGTGTCGAAGACTGCCAAACTGAAACGACGTTAGACGATGCACGGCCTTCAAGCCACACCTCCTTGCCCGTCGGAGTGGGGAGCGTGAGGTTTTTTCGTTACGGAATTTCTGGATTCGGTCCCCGCGCTCAAGGCCCGCGATAGAAGCTATGCAATAGCTTAAAAATTCGAGAATTGTTAAGAGATGAAAATTTTGAGAACACAATGGATGACCTAGAGAGCAGTATGGGTAAGTTTTAGAAGAATTACTTGAAAACTCAACTATAGAACACAGTGAGTGAGCTTCTTAAGAATCTAGAGAACCTGGGTTGCCTAATAAACCCAAAATTGCACTTCTTCGACTCCCATGTAAATTTCTCTCCTAAAAATCTAGGACGATACAGTGAAAGGCAAGGGGAATGATTTCACCAAGATATTCGTGAGATGGAGCTTCGATATCAAGGCAGATGGGATGAGAATATGATGGAAAACTACTGTTGGATGTTGAAACAGGATGTACCAAAAAATACAAAGAGAAAGAAAATGCCATTGCACAGGATTTTCAAAAGTAAGAGGACGAGGACCTTGCTCAGATGAGGAGGCAAGTCAGGAAAAAGTTCAACAAGGCTAAGCAAACGGAGGTGTGGGACGACTACACACGGGCCCTCACCGAATACAACAAAGCTCTGAGGAAATCCAAGAGAGAATCGTGGAGGAGATACTGTGAGGACATAGAAGGAACTCCAGAATGTGCCAGACTCCACAAGATTCTCTCAAAGGATCCACAAAGCTCAATATATTCTCTGAAAATGGATAACGGAGAATACACGAATACAGGGGAGGAAACCATTAGGGAACACCTAAAGGTGCACTTCCCTGGTTCCGAAACCACCAATTTATCACCGGAAGACTGCCAAAACACAGATCTGGATCGCCCTACATGGGCATCCAGAGAGGATTGGCAGGTAGCAAAGTCGGTGATAAATGTGGACAAAGTAAAATGGGCAATAAATTCATTGGAACCATTTAAATCGCCGGGACTAGATCGCATTTATCCGGTAATGCTGCAAAAGGGACCGGATCTCCTACTACACAGATATTCAGGAGCAGCTTAGCTCTTGGATACATACCAAAGGCCTGGAGACTAATTAGAGTGATATTCGTACCGAAACCTGGGAAGGAACAGGAAAAGGCGAAGTCCGATGAGTCTTATGTCTTTTGCACTAAAGACTTTAGAAAAACTACTGGATGGGCATATTCGGGATGATGTACTGGTAAACCAACCCTTACATCAAGACCAATACGCCTATAGAGCCGGTATGTCAACAGAAACAGCATTACATCAGCTAGTAAATAAAGCTGAATATGCTCTCGAAAACAAAGAGGTACTATTATGTGCCTTCTTGGACATTGAGGGAGCGTTTGACAACACATCCCTACAGTCTATCAGGAAAGCAACGAGGAGAAAAGGGATCGATGCGACCAGCTGCACGTGGATAGACTGCATGCTTAGAGGAAGGCTGAAGAACTGCTGTCACTAAGCAGGAATCAGCTCCGCATAATCACTGGCTTCCTAACAGGGCACTGCGCCCTGAAATGACACTTTCACAAAATGGGATTATTCAACGGGGACCTAAAATGCAGACAATGCAATAGGGCAACGGAGACATCCTACCACATCCTGTGCGACTGTGAGGCTTTCGATCACAGAAGACAGGCAATATATGGACAACCAAGACTGAGTCCAGAAAAATATGAAGCCAAACCAGCGATGGGGTTGTACAAACTAGTGCAAGGGACCAGAGTGCTGGATTGGTTATCATAATACAAATGGGAGAATATCACAATAAGCCCAAGAGGCTGCAGTGATTCCGGAAACGTAAGTTAAACGGCTCCCGAACAAAAAAAAAAAAAGAAAAGAAAAGAGGGTTTATAAAGATTTTTTTGAGGTTATATACAACATGATGATCAATGCTGACCTCGGATTCAGTTTTAGCGCCCCAAAATACGTATAGGTATAGTAGTTTGTTGGGTAGTGCAAAACTTTTTTTGGTTTCGTGAGTCTGTGTTATTAATAAGCATACGAGATAAAGACTTCGCAGGTTGTAGTATAAAAAAGTGTTTCAAAAAGTTTCAGACGATTTCATCCATATTCGTCCAGTTCCGAGGTTAAAATCAGGGTTGGCCTGATTTAAATCAGCTGGTTTCTTAAAATTGAAATTAAGATTTAAATCGAATTCAAATATTTTTTAAAACATTTCAAAAATTGTTTATGGAACTTTAATAATATAGATGAAATCGTCGTCCCCAAAAACCTTTAAAAAGATATACCTCATCGGTAGTGGGGGTGGAAATTTTGAGGCCTATGAATATATAGCCAGTTGGAAATAAAAAAACATATTCTTTAAATGTTGTACTAATGGCTACAGATATTTTTTTCAATACTGGTATGCTGTAACATATGTCAAAGGGTAATACTTTAAAGTAGAAATTTTTTAAAATAAAGTTTTATAAATGGCTGATTTAGGGTTAAACAACCCTTCTCCCCTACCCCATTTTTTAGTGGTGCGCCTATGACGTTCTTGGTATATTCTATTCTATAGAAAATTTAATTCTACAACTTTTTTGCATCTTGTGTTTTTTTCATTTCAGTGATCATATTTAAATGAGACAAATTATTAATAACACTGCCATGTGTTTTAAAAAGTGAAATGTGGAAAACTGGAGAAAGATGACTTTTTTTATTTTATTTTTTTATTTGTTTTTTAATTTTATTTTGTTTTTTTTTTCTCATATTAGGTACATGTAGAACTGAAATTAAGAGGTGACTGATAAAATAAATGATTTTTCTAGAGTTTTTAACATTTCACCCTTTAAAACAGATGGCAATGTTTTTAGTATTCTAAGTTTCATATAGAACGAAACGAAAAAAAAAAACGAAAAAAACATAAAATGCAAAAAAGTGGAATTAAATTTTCTAGAGTATACCAAAAAAGTCATAGGCATGCCACTAAAAAAGGGGGTAGGAGGGAAGGATAGTTTAACCCTAATCAGCAATTTACAAAACTTTATTTTAAAACATTTTCCAGGGCTGTATGTTCATAGCGGTGCGATTTTGGATAGAGGTAAATTAGGTTCAATCAACTTCTTTTGAGGCGCTGAGTCTGTGGTTAAGTGATTGACATACATTTTAAAAACACCCGGTATAAGTAAATAAATAGAATAAAATACCATTGATCACAACAGAAAATATATACATCACACATACAGGGACTGTGCTCTTCCTGCCCACCTGTTATTGAATTTTTTTGTCAAACTAGTTTTTTTTCTTTTTTCATAACATATTACCTTGTTGGAAACTTAATAAACAAGAGATGTTATTTAAATCATTTTTACGACTAATGTATTAATGAATTTTTGTAATAAATCGCCGTCATTGTAACAGAAATTAAAAAATCGATTTTTTTTTAATTTTTTGTTGCATCTTTATACCTTTGGGTATTTTTTTTTGACATTTTACTGTTAGTAATACATAGTTAAAGAGCGATCTAAATACGAAAATTAAAATCAGCACCACTGAATTAGTGGTTTTTAAAATTAATTTTGAATATGCAAATTTGAGGTTTTTCAATAAAAAGTGAAAATGTGAAATATCTCAAAAACTAAAAACTTTAACTTTATATTACATTTTCTTTGCCTGATTCAGTGTACTTCAGTGTTCAAGTACCTTTGTGGGTCAATATATGCCGTTTACGTCTATTTTTATGTTTTGCTTCATATGAACATAGCCCACACTTAAATTCTGTTATTTCTGACGGATTTTTATGGGTCAATTTATATTGTCAAAGATTATTTCTATAAGTTCAGTCTCACAGGGACACAGTTTAAACTTAAATACTGTTAACTCTGAAGTACTTTTATGGATTAATATGTGTCGTTTAAGATAACCCTGACATATTGTCTCATATGGATACAGTTCACATTTAAACATTGTTATCTCTGAAGTATTTTATGTATGCAATTTAAGATTACTCTTATGTTTTTCTTCGTATGGACATAGCTCACACTTAAATTTCTGACGGACTCTTATGGGTCAATTTACTTTGTCTAAGATTATTCTGACATTGCATCTCATAGGAACACAGTTCACACTTAAATATTGTTACATGTGAAGAACTTTTATGAACAAGTTTATGTTGTTTTAGATGAGTTTTACTTCATATGAACAGAGTTCACATTTAAAAATTGTCAACTCTGAAGTAATTTTATGGATTAATTTGTGTTGGTCAAGATATTTCCAATGCTTTGTCTCATACGGACACAGTTCACATTTAAACATTGTTAACTCTGAAGCACTTTTATGAGTTAATTTGTGTAGGTTCAGATCCGTCTGATGTTTTGCCTCATATGGACACAGTTCACATTTAAACATTGTTACTTCTGAAGAACTTTTATGGATTATTTATTTTACTTCCACATCCAGTAGAAGTATAGTAATGGCAAAATTTTTTTTTAAATTATTCAAATAGGCTTAGAATGTCATGAAACGTCGAGATTTTAAGTTTGAGCGAAAAATAAGTTTCTGCCTGTAACTTTTTTGTGCGCACAATTACTCAGGAACCATTTAAGATATTGACTTGAAATTTGGTACACATATGTACTTTAACGAGATCTAGAACTAGATTATTCCGTTAAAGTGTTGAGGGTAAATTGGGGTAAATGGGGGGTAAATAGGTAAATCAAGCAGGTAAGTGTCCATAAAATTGGTATTCAGTATATTATAGTAGTTAGTATAGTAGTTATAGTAGTAGTTAGTATTATTATAGATAGATAGATAGATAGATAGCTTTATTGGTGCTATAAATTACATTTTACACAGGTCAATACATACAATACAATGAACAGAAACATTAGAGATAAAATTACAATATAAAACAACTAAAGTGTAACACATTTACAGTTAAAAAGTCGAGTAAGATAAAAAAGAAACAATTTAAAAATTTTAAAAACTTGTCGGGGACTTGGATACATGATTACAGTAGTTATCAAACAGTTAGAGTTCTACATGCTGGAAGTGTGTCTACAGTTTTTTCAAATTTTAACAAGGTTAAAAGTCGTTAAAAAATTAGGTTTTTTTGTCTCATAGTGAAACCAAAGTTTTCTTAAATGGTGTGTTAATTAATGTTTCCACAAAGACTGCATTTTATGCAATATATGAAGGACAATTGAAAGTGCTGAACTGAAATTTATTATATGGACATTAGCAAAAAATTATCAGTTAATCCACTTCTTTGATAGTCAATTTTTTGTGTTTTATTTACCCATTGATTAAAATAAAACAGGACCGGACTCTAAATATTTTAATGTAATTTTGTAAATGTTTCTTTACAATGACTCATTGTGATACTTGTAAAGAAAAGGAGAGTGAATTAATACCATGTGATTGGTGTGAAACAACTCAATGTCAAAAATGTACCAACCTAACTGCTTCTGAAGTTAGAGCTTTCACATTGAAAAAGCGATTGATTATATTTTTATGTGCAGAATGTAAACAGAAGTTTGAGGAAAGAATAAGTAAGGATAACTCTACCAGCAAACTGCTAGAAGAAGTAATTTGTAAATTAAATGATATCCAAAATGAGTTTAAAATGCAGAAAAATACAATTGAAAAACAAGGAAGCATCATTGAAACGCAGGGGAAAATTATTGAAAGCCTTTCAGTGGCCATAAATATTAAAAATAATGAAATCAAAAGTGACATTAGTAAAGTAATAAAAACTCAAGAAGATATAGTAGAAACATACTCAGAAAAGGCAAAGAAAAAGAAAGCTGATCCGGTAGTGGTAATTAAACCCAAAAATGCAAATCAAAAAAATGATGAAACAAGACAGGTAGTAAAGAATTCATTTGATCCTAAAAAAATAGCAGTCTCGTGCATGAAAAATTCTCGTGATGGAGGGGTGATAATTGAATGCAAAAGCAAATCAGCAGCAGAAAAACTCAAAGCTGAAGCATCTAGTAAAATGGGTGAAAAGTATCATATAAGTGAGCCAAAAAAACATCTTCCTAAGATAAAGATAGTAGGAATTACAGAAACGAATGTACCAGAAGAAATAGAAGAATTATTGCATGTACAGAATGAAGATATCTTATCACAAGAAAAATCAGAAATTAAAGTAACACATGTTGGTCCAAGTAAAAGAAATAAAAGAAGCTTTATTGCATATGTACAAATGGATGGCGAAAGTTATGTTAAAGTTTTGAAAAGTGGAAAAATCAATATTGGCTGGGATAAATGTGCAGTGTATGATGCAGTAGATGTTCCAATTTGTTTTAAATGTTGTGGCTTTAACCATATTGCAAAACAGTGCAATAAGCAGACAGTGTGTGCCAAATGTGGAGCGTCACACCATACTCTTGAGTGTGACATTGTGGACAATGAAGCTATATGTGTAAACTGCAAATATGCAGTAGAAAAACTTAACATGAAGCGAGTGGATTTCCATCATCACACATGGAGTAAAGAGTGTCCAGCATATTTGAGAAACTTAGAGATTAAGAAGAGCAAAACCGATTTTTTATAGATAACGATATTGGTGATAGTAACCAAGATACTAATATGAACATAGCTCACATAAACATTAGATCTCTTATGTCTAAATTTTTTGACTTTAAAAATTATGTACTTCAATCTAACTTTGATCTCATAGGTGTAAGCGAAACATGGTTAAAACCATGTATAAAAAACTGTGATATAAATATTCCAGGGTATCAGATTTACAGGCAAGATAGAAAAGAACACGCTGGAGGTGTGGCGATATATTCTAAAAAGTACTTAAACACTAAATTGATTGAACTGAATAATATAGAGAAAGAGGAAATTGAACAAGTCTGGATCGAAATTAGTCTAAAAAGGAAGAAAATTGCCTTTGGATCCATTTATATACCACACGAGTTACCGATTTATAAAATGGAGCTAATTGAGGAGATGTTTAGTGAAATAATATGCTATGATAACTGTATATGTACAGGAGATTTTAACATAGATATGTTGAAAAATGTACCTGCCACACAACACTTTACAAACTTATTGCAGATATTTAATTTAAACCAGTTAGTGACGGAACCGACTAGAACAACTGAAACAACCGGTACTCTTATTGACTTAATAATTACAGACATAACAACGAAGGCTTTAGAATCAGGAACAATTGACATGTCAGACTTGGGGTGTGATCATGATTTAATTTACTGCACATTAAACATGGAGAGAGATACAGAGAGGGAGAGAGTGAAAACATATAGAGATTATAGGAATATGGACATCAAAAATTTTTATAGAGATGCCGAAAAAATTAATTGGACTGATATCTATATGACAGAAGATGTAGATAATAAGTTAAAACTCCTTAATGAAAAAATTGTAAACATTTTTGATCTGCATGCTCCTCTTAAAACAAGTAAAATAAGATCAAGAAAGAATTTACCTTGGATTACATTTAATATAAAATGCCTAATGAGAGAAAGAGAAAAAGCAAGGAAGACATATTGCAAAAATCAAACAGATGGAACACGTACTTATTATCAAGAGATTAGAAAAGAAGTGAAAAAAGCAATAAATAGAGAAAAGGCTGCGTATTATGGGCATAGATTTGGACAACATCAAAACAAAAATGCAGACATATGGTCAGAGGTACAAAAACTTGGAATAAGAAGAAAATATGCAAATCTGGAGTTACCGCCGAATATAAATGATCCACAAATTATTAGCAACTTCTTTCAAACAAGTGTGACGAAAACTCAAATAAGCAGAGATGTAATAGATCACTATAATGAAAAAGATGACATACCAAATTTTAGTTTTACATTAATTGAAGCAGAAGATATAAAGAAGGCATTGTATAAAATTAAATCTAAATCATTTGGCATTGATGGGATATCAGTACACATGCTACAGCTGATTCTTCCTTATTGCTTGCTTCCCCTAACTCATATAATAAACATATCGCTAGAAATGGGTAGAATACCTAGAGAATGGAAAACAAGTATAATTCAGCCAATTCCAAAAACAGATACAGTGAAAGAGATCAAGGATCTACGCCCAATAAATATTTTACCTGTTGAATCAAAAATCTTGGAACGAATAGTGTATAATCAATTATATGACCATTTAAATAGGTACGACTTATTTCCACTCCGACAGTCTGGATTTAGAAAAGGTTTTAGCACTGCAACAACACTATCTTGTATTGTAGATGACATTATTTCAGCAAAAGATAAAAATATGGCAACTATCTTAATACTTATGGACATGTCAAAAGCCTTTGACTCTGTGAATTTTGAACTTTTATTAGCTAAATTACATTCTAATGGTGTTAGAGAAAATGGTTTACTATGGTTTTCAGATTACTTAAATGAAAGGAGTGTTATTACCAGAATTCAACAACAGAATATTAATATTTTTTCAGAGCCATGTGCTGTTGAAACAGGAGTTCCTCAGGGCTCAATATTAGGACCATTATTGTTTAATATCTTCACTTTTGATGCTTCTGAAATTTTAGAACATTGCAAAATATATATGTATGCCGATGATTTTCAACTTCTTTATAGTTTCAAGCACGAAGACACAGAAGCGGCCACTGAAGTCATAAACAGAGACGTCAATAACCTTGTGGACTATATAACCAATATCGGCCTTCAAGTCAACCCCACAAAATCACAATTGATTGCATTTGGCTCTAAAAACTTTCTAAATGAAATAAAATTGAACTGTGAAGTCAAAATAAAAGGTAAAACTCTAGAGTACAAAACAAGTGTAAAGAATCTTGGTCTAATAATGGATGAGAACTTAAATTTCGAACAACATGTGCAAAGTAAATTTCAAGTATCTTTTATGAGACTAAAATCTTTCTATCAATATAAAAATATTCTTCCTAGAAATGTTAAACTTTTATTTGTTGACTCATTAGTGCTATCATTGTTTAATTATTGTGACTGTGTGTATTACCCGTGCCTTAAAGAAAAAACAAAAAAAAGAGTCCAGAGAGTACAAAATGCAGGAATAAGATATTGTTTACAACTACCCAGAAGAGAGCCAACAAGTCACCACATAAAGGAAATCAAATGGCTACGGATGGATGAAAGACAAAAAATTCATTTGTTATGTTTCGTATTTAAAATCGTAACTGAAAAAGTGCCTAAATATTTGTACAATAAGTTAAAATATAGATCTGATGTACACGATATTACAACCAGACATCGGGATGATCTAGATATTCCTCAGCATACTACAACTTTGTTTCATTCAAGCTTTACTTACATAGCAACTAAAATTATCAATGCTCTTCCCAACAATTGTTTCAATATGAAAATTGATCAATTCAGAAATTATGCGAAACGCGAATTATATAATTTAAACCTGTGAGTTGCATTTAGTTATTGTTTTGAATTTGTGTATATTATTATTTGTTTATTTATATGTATTATTTATATCTTTTATCATATGATATTTAAGCCAAAGGGTGAAGTTGTAAATTGTCTTTATGGATGAACTTTCACCTTTTATGTGTAGTAAAAATATTGCTTCTATAACTGTTTCTAAAATATTTAAAACAAACTGGATCCACTCTGTATTTGTCTTTAATATGCACATAATAAATTTCTTATTTATTTATTTATTTTACCCACGCGCAGGGTTTCCTTTGTGGGTCTACTTCTGTTTATTTGTTGTTTTCTATATACATTTCTTATTGTATTTTTTCCCGTAGATTTAGGATATCAACTTTAAATGTTATGTATTTGTAAATGTTATACGAGATGAATAAACATTATTATTATTATTATTATTATATACAAGAGAAGCTAAGGTCTGAAAAAAATTTTTGGCATTAGCCACCCCCATTTCCACCACCACCCCCTTATCAAAGGGGATGAAAAAAATTGTGATTTAGTACGTGTACAAGAACCAAAAACCTCAAAATATTTTTTTACTTCATGCACCCCCACTACCACCCCTCTAGCAACACCTCCATCCCACTACCGATGTGGGATATCGTTTTAAGGGTTTTTGGGGTAAGCAATTTCAAATATATTATTAAAGTTCCCTAAACAATTATTTCCACATACAAAATTTTTTCGTTATGACAGACTTGGATAGAAAATCTTGATGTGGAAGTAGTGATTCCTTGGGAGCGGTTTTTTCAGATGTCTTGTCTCAAATGGACACTGTTCACACTTGAATATTGTTAACTCTTTTATGGACTAATTTGTGTCTATTAAGATTTTTCCGATATTTTGTCTCATATGTACACAGTTCACATTTAAACATTGTTAACTCTGATGTACTTTTATGGGTTAATTTGTGTTGCTTAAGATAATTCCGATGTTTTGTCTCAAATGGACACAGTTCACATTTAAACAATGTTAACTCTGAAGTACTTTTATGCGTTAATTTGTGTTGCTTAAGATAATTCCGATGCTTTGTCTCAAATGGGCACAGTTCACATTTAAACATTGTTAACTCTGAACTACTTTTATGGGTTAATATGTGTTGGTTAAGATTTCTCCCACGTTTTGTCTCATATGGACACAGTTCACATTTAAACATTGTTAACTCTGAAGTACTTTTATGGATTAATTTGTGTTGTTTAAGATTTTTCCGATGTTTTGTCTCATATGGACACAGTTCACATTTAAACATTGTTAACTCTGAAGTACTTTTATGGGTTAATTCGTGTTGCTTAAGATAATTCCGATGTTTCGTCTCATATGGGCACAGTTCACATTTAAACATTGTTAACTCTGAAGTACTTTTATGGGTTAATCTGTGATGGTTAAGATTTCTCCGACGTTTTGTCTCATATGGACACAGTTCACATTTAAACATTGTTAACTCTGATGTACTTTTATGGTTTAATTTGTGTCGCTTAAGATAATTCCGATGTTTTGTCTCAAATGGACACAGTTCACATTTAAACATTGTTAGCTCTGAAGTACTTTTATGAATTACTTTGTGTTGCTTAAGATAATTCCGATATCTTGTCTCATATGGGCACAGTTCACATTTAAACATTGTTAACTCTGAAGTACTTTTATGGGTTAATCTGTGTTTGTTAAGATTTCTCCGATGTTTTGTCTCAAACGGACACAGTTCACATTTAAACATTGTTACCTCTGAAGTAATTTTATGGATTAATATGTGTTGTTTAAGACTAGTTCGACGTTTTGTCTCATATGAACACAATTCACATTTAAACATTGTTATCTCAGAAGTACTTTTATGGGTCAATTGATGTTGTTTAAAATGACCACAATGTGTTGTCTCATCTGGACATAATTCACACTTAAACATTGTTACATCTGATGAACTTCTATGGAGCAGTTTATGTCGTTTTAGATAAGCCACACGCTTTGTTTCATATGAACAGAGTTCACATTTAAACATTGTTAACGTTGAAGTATTTTCATGGGCCAATTTGTGTTGTTTGAAATAATCATTACATTCTGCCTCATACGAATGTGTTTCATATACTATCTTTCCATCAGAACTTTCACAAGTCAACTCAGTCCGTTGAACATATTTTTTATTTCTTCTTCGTGATTTAAGCGTCGAAATAGCCAAAAGTTCATTATCAGTTTTAATTGTGGTAGAAAGTTCTTGTAAGCTGAAAATAAATGTTATTATTTACTTATGTATGTATTATAGTAGACATCCAAGTTTACATTAAAATAAAAAATTGCCATCAATGAATATTTCGAGATTCGAGAAAAAACTTACAAGTCACTATCTATTTTTGATGAGAACAAGAAGCTCCCAATAGATAGAATAGGACTGAATGTTTTTTATAAATTTAATCCCATACCATTTTATCCCAAAATTGCTTATTGTTTTTTGGTTTAAATCTGACAAAAATTGGTGCTTTGAGAGTGAGCATTAACAATTTGAGAAGGTAACATATTAAAAATATCACTTTTTTGTGATTATACTACAGTAATGATTTACTCAACAGCATGTACTGCATTATTTTTATATATTTCACTCATATCTAGATTTCTCAAGTCTGCTCGTTTTGTTATAATCACCTAATCTGTTTTGTAAATAAATAAATCGTTGGTAAAACCAAAAGTGCATGTTTTTCGCATAACATTAGTTCATTTGTCAAATTTATTTATTTATTTATTATCCAACAGCAAAAACAAATTACGGGTTAAAACACTTAGCAGTAAGATTGTAAATAACATAAGGCATAATTTATACATAAACTAACAAACAAAACAGCAGAAAAAAAATATTAAGGATTTGTAGTGAGATATGATGTAACGTGCATTTTCCTTGAAACCGACTATAAGCCTGTAGTATGCATGTTTGGTGATTCCGGCTATAGATGTTAGGCTCTGTGGTACAACTCGGAAGTTATTTATGTCCTACTGTGAGCGGAAGAGAGCCCGCGGCCGCTGAGATCATACTACCATATAAGGTATAAGAAATTTTGATTGGTGACTGTTGACGCTTCTATGATGCTTTTGTAACCCCTATGGGGGAAATAATATAAACCGAATTTATGAAGCGCCATGTTAGATTTGATGGGGACTGAGCTAAAGAAGGAAGTTATCTTATGGTGCCTTTTTTTATGAGTTTTTAGTCAGAAAATTAGTACCTACGAGATATTGCAAAATTTAGTGTAATCTCTAGTGATTAAAGTTGTTGACGCGTAATGTTTAAAATTCTTAATCACTGATGTCTCTCATAAGAAATTGCCTGATTATTTTCTCTGTTTTGTGTTAATGAACATAACAAATGTGTTCTGTTGTTAAATTCTGTCTAATGATGAACTATTCCTGCATGAATAGTGTTTGTGATCTAGAAGGCTGGTTATTCTAGGAGTTATGTGGGGTGTTGTAAAATCCCAGCCCGGACAGTAAGTGGTAGGAGGGAACAAAACTGTAAGTTTTTTCTTTTTAAATTACCTTGTTAGAGTAGTTGAATGCTCTATATATTACCGTGAACATTATGAGTTCGTGCCTAGAACAATTAAATTTTCTACTAGTGTTCTTTCTCCACGTTTAGCGTTATTTGTTTCGTTGCATTACCGACTCCGCTATGTTAATTTATAATGAGATATTTTATGAACGTCCCGTGGAGTCAACCTTGATTTATGGTATTTTGTATTTATCTATAGTGAGTTGTAAAGATTTTTTATGTACACTGTATCACCATTCTAGTTAATAAATTGTTTTTTTGTTATACGGTATTGTTATTAATTAGTATTGATTAAATTTCATCAACATAAAATAACCCGGGTTTCCTTGTTTTTCTAGGTTATCAAGGTTATTAATCTATATTCTTAAATAAGGTGGCGCCCAGTTTACCTTTAGAGATAATCTTTTGAGCACCACAAGTATTTATTTATATTGTTTGATGTTGTATTATAGAGAGCAACTAATAAGATAAGAGTAATGAGTAATCTGCCAATCACATACCTACACCCAAGAGTTAAAGTCTCAGGCTCGGGCAGTAACGTAGGTCACTTGAATCTATAGTGACTAAAAATTAAACGTTATAATGAATATGACATCATTATCTATTAATATTATTGTAATGTAAAATGGACCTAAGGCTGGAAAAATTAATGTCGCAGTTGCTACTTAAATTATTAGAGTTTTTACACATGATGGACCTTAGCATCATATTTGTTACGTATATGTTCGGTTTAAATGCCTTGAGGAAAGCCTTTTGGTACAGCAAAATTAATTTCACCCAACAAATTGGGGCAATCAATATGATAATGTATTAACTTATATAAGAATGTTAGAGATATATTCAGTCCCCTAGTATTAAGAGATAGTAGGTCAAACCTATTCAACAATGTAATATGATCAACACCCTGAGGTGGGTATGTATGGTCGACACTGTAGGCAGAAAATTGTCAAATTTACGTTGAATTGTGCCTCGGAGCACTGGGCTAAACCTGAACAAGTGCAATCTCTAAAAATCCAAGATTATGAGGTTGCTAATATTTATTGCAGGTCATTATGGGTCAATTTACGTTGTCTAAGATTATACTGAGGTTTCTTCACACTTAAATATTGTTACATCTGAAGAACTTTTATGGACTAGTTTATGTTGTTTTAGATGAGTTTTGCTTCATATGAACAGAGTTCACATTTAAAAATTGTCAACTCTGAAGTAATTTTATGGGTTAATTTTTGTTGGTCAAGATATTCCAATGCTTTGTCTCATATGAACACATTTATAATAATAATAATAATAATAATAGTCTTTATTAATCAACATACATATAGGCGATGTTTAGCTAAAAGCATTCTTACACATAACCTATATAATGTGCCAAATTAATGAATAAATGCATGCATACAAAAGTAAGAATATATAAAAAAAAAATTAAAAAAAAAAAACATTTATAAATAATATACTCCTCCCTCCCCTTAATATAATTTAACCTAAGTAAGAAATAAGAACTTTTTCCCAAACCTACTAAATATGTGAATATCTGTTTATGTCGTATATAATTGTGTATAATGTTGCTTTAGCTTAAATTTGAAGGCAGGACAACCTAAACATTTAAGTTCACCACTAAGATGATTGTATTTCTTAACAGAGTTATATGAGAATGACCGTATGATGTAGATTGTCTTGGCACATTCAGATTGTGAATGAATCTGACATTAACAGCGTGCATGTTATGTCTGTATGGAATTTTTGAACGGAGGTAAGAGGGTTCACATTTAAACATTACTAACTCTGAAGCACTTTTATGGGTTAATTTGTGTAGGTTAAGATCATTCTGACGTCTTGCCTCATATGGGCACAGTTTACAATTAAACATTGTTACTTCTGAAGAACTTTTATGGATTAATTTAATTTTTTAAATTACTCAGATGTTTTGTCTCAAATGGACACTGTTCACACTTAAACATTGTTAACTTTTCTATGGAGTAATTTGTGTCTATTAAGATAATTCCGATATTTTGTCTCATATGTACACAGTTCACATTTAAACATTGTTAACAATTTACTTTTATGGGTTAATCTGTGTTTGTTAAGATCATACAGACGTCTTGTCTCATATGGACACAGTTTACATTTAAACATTGTTACCTCTGAAGTACTTTTATGGATTAATTTGTGTGGTTTAAGATTGTTTCGATACTTAGTCTCAAATGGACACTGTTCACATTTAAACATTGTTACCTCTAAAGTACTTTTATGGATTAATTTGTGTGATTTAAGATAATTCCGATGTTTTGTCTCATATGGGCACAGTTCACATTTAAACATTGTTAACTCTGAAGTACTTTTATGGGTTAATTTGTGTCGTTTAAGATAATTTCCATGTTTCGTCTCATATGGACACAGTTCACATTTAAACATCGTTACTTCTGAAGAACTTTTATGTACTAATTTGTGTTTTTTAAGATCATTCCGATATTTTGTCTCATATGTACACAGTTCACATTTAAACATTGTTAACTCTGAAGTACTTTTATGGATTAATCTGTGTTGGGTAAGATTTCTCTGACGTTTTGTCTGAAATGGACACAGTTCACATTTAAACATTGTTATCTCTGAAGCATTTTTATGAGTTAATTTGAGCCTGTTAAGATCATTCCAACGTTTTGTCTCATATGGACATAGTTCAGATTTAAACATTGTTACCTCTGACGTAACTTTATGGATTAACATGTGTTCTTTAAGATAAGTTCGACGTTTGGTCTCGTGTGAACACAGTTCACATTTAAACATTGTTACCTCGGAAGTAGTTTTATGGGTCAACTGATGTTCTTTAAGACGATCACGACGTTTTGCTTCATATGAACAAAATTCACATTTTAACATTGTTAACTCAGAAGTACTTTTGTGTGTCAATTTGTACCGTTTAAGATTATTTCGATGTTTTGTCTCATATGTACACAGTTCACATTTAAACATTGTTAACTCAGAAGTACTTTTGTGTGTCAATTTGTGCCGTTTAAGACTATTTTGATGTTTCGTCTCATATGTACACAGTTCACATTTAAACATTGTTAACTCAGAAGTACTTTTATGTATCAATTGGTGCTGTTTAAGAGAATTTCGATATTTTGTGTCATATGGGCATAGTACACACTTAAACATTGTTACATCTGAAGAACTTCTATAGATCACTTTATGTTGTTTTAGATGAGCCATACGTTTTGTTTCATATGAACAGAGTTCACATTTAAACACTGTTAACTTTGAAGTATTTTCATGGTGTTGTTTGAGATAATCATTTTGAAACAGAACATTACGTTCTGCCTCATATGAATGTGTTTCATACACTATGTTTCCATCAGAGCTTTCACAAGTCAACTCACGCCGATTAACATACTTTTTATGCATTCTTCGTGATTTAAGCGTCGAAATAGCCAAAGGTTTATTATCAGTTTTAACTGTGGTAGAAAGTTCTTGCAAGCTAAAAAAAAATTTTATTATATTCTTATGTGTGTATTATAGTAGACACAACGGTATTTGAATATTCGCAGCTCTAGCTCAAAACCAGTATATTTTTGAGCTTGGCGCCCATTCAGACTTTTGTACTACTACTCCAAGAGATATGTGGAGTAACCTACTGATGGTTTGGTAGGGGTGGTTTCTAGGGGTTAGAGGGTTGGTGGTTATGTGATTTAGCCCGCTTGTGGTGTGGAATTTAATTCTTTCAAGAAAAATAGGCGATTAAACTCGCTGTTCCCAGGGTCAGGAGGGTTGGCCTACTCGTGGTTTAATGGTTTAATGAGGGTGGCTTCTAGGGATTAGGTGGGTTAGGAAGTGGATGGTTAGGTGGTTTAGCCTTATAGTGGTGTGGAATTTAATTATCTTAAGAAAAGTAAGCGATGAAACTCGCTGTTCCCAGGGTCAGGTGGGTTAGCCTTCTTGTGGTTTAGAAGGGGTGGTTTCTAGAGATTAGGTGGGTTAAGGGGTTGGTGGTTAGGTGGGTTATGCCGCTTATGGTATAGAATTCAATAATTTCAAGAAAAATAAGCGATTAAACTCGCTGTTCCCAGGGTTAGGTGGATTAGCCGCTTGTGGTTTGGTAGGGGTGGTCTTATCTCGGAACCAATGGGGTTGGAGCTTGGCACCTATTTAAACTTTTTTCCTACTCACTGAGAACTACTATTTCCCAGAGTTTCACGAAATTTGACCGGAGCCATGTATTGTGTGCGGGGTACTTTTATGGGGTCAAAGTGTCACGTTGACATTAGTATTTTTTGAAAACACAGTATTAAACTGCTAGCCACTTAAAACTAATAATGTGAAATTTTAAGAAAATTTTGAAGCAGAATATCTCTAAAATGATATTATGTTGCAGTTTCAGAAATTTCCTTGCAAAGGACCCGGCCAAATGCTTATGGAAATTCGGTGAATTTGAATTTAGGGGGTGCAGATCAAGAGTCCTCATGTTGACCTTTGCTGTCCCGTGAAAGTTGCAGACTAGATTATAGAGGATTTGGGCCATGAGAACTTTTGATCAGCAGCCCCCAGTCAAATTCGCCAAAACCCAATTTAAATAAGGATTTGGCAGGGTCCTTTAATCTTGAATAAACTGGCTTCGTCATGACATTGAACTAAGACAGAAGACATTGAATATAGGATGTACACTTACACCATTAAAATTTTGCAAAATTTCAATTATTCCCAAAATGTAAAAAACAATTGCAAGCTTTTATCTCACATTAGGATGATCTAGCAACAAACTGGAAAAAACCATTTTGTCAGTGTTTCGATTTATATCATATTTCTCTACATACAATTTTTTTAAATGGGTAGTTTTTTCTCAAAAGGTATATTCATTAACAATGGAGTTAAATTAAAACTTAAAAAAACTGTTCAGGAAACCTTTCCCTATGATTACAAAATTTAAACATGAATAAATAATTATAGACAACATTCCCAAACTTATTTTTACAATTAATTATTTTTTATTTATTTGCTTTTATCATGATTAGAGAATATTATTTAGGTATTATGCAAATCACAACTTGCACACTTTTTTATTTATTATGAAAATACCTAGGTTCTGTATATTGTTGCCCTAATCTGGGCACGCTAATATACTAGTTAGGTAAGTACTTTAAAATGCTCATTATTGAAGAATCAAAAGAGTAGTTGTTTTGATTGATTCTCCAATAATGAGCATTTTAAAGTACTTACCTAACTAGTATATTAGCGTGCCCAGATTAGGGCAACAATATACAGAACCTAGGTATTTTCATAATAAATAAACAAGTGTGTAAGTTGTGATTTGCATAATACCTAAATAATATTTTCTATTCCCAAACTTAGTTGAAAATTGTTAAATTCATAATTGTTTTCTTTAGGCAAAACATTGAATATATAACCCCATAATTAAAAGTGAATTATAAATCTCATCTTTTGCATAATTTTTTATGCACCACGTAAACTGAATTTAAATTATGGATATTATGGTAGTAAACAGCATGTTTGCTAAAACGAATCAGAGTTAAGAAAATCTTTTATTCAACTACTAACTGAGAAGAGACAGGTCAATCTGTTTTGAAGATATTCTGCTGGAAAATGTTTCTAGAAAATGTTATTAGTTTCAAGTGGCCAGAAAGGGCATAGCAGGATAAGCATTGTTAGGTGCCCCCGCACCAATCGAGTCGAAATTTTTAGCACAAGTTGATAGTAGTGTTAGATGAAATTTCCCAAAACATTATTTTTGGAAAACCATTTTTACGGAGTTATGGGGGTAAAAAGAAAAATGGAAAAAAATTTTTTCTCGAGAACGGATAAACCGATTTTCATGAAAAAAATATGTTATGGCTTTTGATGGTGCAAATGTGGGAAAAAATTATTGAGTCCATTTGTAGAAAAAAAGTGGTGAAAAATTTTTTTCAAAATAAAAAAAATTTTTTTTTAGGGGATGTTCTAGAGGCACACCCACCATTTTCTTCCAAATAAATGCATATATGTCCCTTTAAAACATATACAATTTTCATAGCGATCGGAAGGGTACAACATACTCAAAATTGATAATCATTGGCAGACTGCGGGCGGCGCATAGTCTATGTAATGAAGCATTATAAGACGACTTTTTTGTAAATATTTCGTGCAAAGAGATTACCTTCTCCCCCTCGTTTTCGAGGGGGAGAACACGATGCAAGTGGTGGGAGAAGTTTTTGACCGCAACCACCTGCAACTTTTTTGAAAATTTTTTTCAAAATAATTTTTTTTTATGGGATGTTCTCGAAGAATGAAGACTAAGAGAAGTCTCATCAATATAGAGTAATCTGATTCGTGAGAGGCAAGAGGACTCACGCAAAAAAGTCAGCCCGAATTGTGAGAGGCAAGGGGACTCATAATAACCAAGCACCTCGACTAATGTGAGGCAAGGGAACTTAAAATAAACAAGTGCCCCGACTAGTTAGAGGCAAGGAGACTCACGATAAATAAACACCCCGACTCGTGAGAGGCAAGGGGACTCACAATAAACAGGCACCTTCACTAGTAAAAGGCACTGTAACCTCCTCGTAGTGGACTTTGAAAACTAGTTCTTTCGTAGGCTGACCGCAGATGTCATCATTGCGAAATCTTCAGATTTTCAAACTAGATTTTGTTTGACCCCACAGTTGACGTCAGAGAATTTTTGCGCCACACTTCTTGAAGTTTGATACTGATTTAAATGCTAGGGTTGTAATGGCCGCCAGTGACCGTGGTAGTAAGATGTAGTAATGAACCACTAGTCTATGTAATAAAGGCAGAAATAGTGTAAATATTTCTTGCAAAGACGAGAATACCTTCCTCCGTCCGTTTTCGAGGGTGTTGAACACGATGCAAGTGGAGGGAGAAGTTTTTGATCGCCGCAACTTCCTAAAACGGCCACCCCTCTTATGGATCCCTTTATTTTCTATACGAGTCTGGGGAGTGATTTATCAACGGGTTATACTTGAAATAACATGGAAGATGGGTATAGAGTAAGTTGAGCCCAGACAGCAGGCCAGGGGGTTAATTAAACCCTTCCGAGGAGTGGAAAATCATTTTTTATCAAATAATTCGGGTTCAAACGCGTTTCCCCCGTTTTTGGGGTCGCTGATCATGGGAAAAATATTCATTTTTAGCTCCTCTGCATCTCCCAAATGGTGAGTGAGGGGTAATTTCTGCCCGTTTGAGGGGGTTGGAGCTAAAAATGAATATTTTTCCCGTGACCAGCGACCCCGAAAAAGAGGGTATACGCATTTGAACCGAATCATTTGAAAAAAAAAACTAATCAACCCCCTAGGCCTGCTGTCTGGACTCCACTTACTCTATAACCCCCTTCCATATTATTTCAAGTATAACCCGTCGATAAATCACTCCCCAAACCCGTTTATATATGAAAACGTAAAGGGATCCATAAGAGGGATGGCCATTTCAGGAGGTTGCGGCGGTCAAAAATTTCTCCCACCACTTGCATCGTGTTCAGCACCCTAGAAAATGAGGGGGAGAAGGTAATCTCGTCTCTGCACGAAATATTTACAAAAAAGTCGTCTTATAATGCTTCATTACATAGACTACGCGCCGCCTGCAGTCTGCCAATGATTATCAATTTTGAGTATGTTGTACCCTTCCGATCGCTATGAAAATTGGATATGTTTTAAAGGGGCATATAAGCATTTATTTGGAAGAAAATGGTGGGTGTACCTCTAGAACATCCCCTAAAAAAAAAAAATTTTTTATTTTGAAAAAATTTTTTCACCACTTTTTTTCGACAAATGGACTCAATAATTTTTTCCCACATTTGCACCATCAGAAGCCATAATATATTTTTTTCATGAAAATCGGTTTATTTGTCCTCTCGAGAAAAATTTTTTTTTCCATTTTTCTTTTTACCCCCATAACTCCCGTAAAAATGGTTTTCCAAAAATAATATTTTGGGAAATTTCATTTAACACTACTATCAACTTGTGCTAAAAATTTCGACCCGATTGGTGTGGAGGCACCTAACACATGCTTATCCTGCTATGCCCTTTATTTAACTTTGATAAATATGTAAAAGTAACATTTACCTATCACATTCGCTGTCCTCCGATTTAATATCAACTTCTTCTGTTTTAATAAATAATTCCGGATCCTCTATCTCCTTTTCAGATTTTATTTCAGCATCAACTTGTATAGCACATCCCTCTTGAAGCTGATCCCATCTCTCCCCTAACTCCTTTGCATCACCGGATCCAATTTCACATTTTACTGTCGGTTCTGACATAAATAGCTGTACGTCTTTTAATTCTATGTGGCCTTCTTTATCCGTTCCTTTAATTTCCGCATACTTATTTATTTCCTGTTCCACATCCAAATATTTCATTATAAAACTTAAAACATCTTGCAATGCATCCAGACAGGTGTCACAAGTTAAAAGTTCTTCTGTAATATTTAAATTCTAAAATATAAAAATACATAAGATGAACTACAATTATAGCTCAAGTATTATGGTGTATTTCTATAGACTTTAAACTACATTATGTTCCATGAGTAAATTATACATGGAATAATGGAGGATAGAGGACACCAAGATGATTCTAAAACACCCCCATGTATAATTCAGGATCTTTTCATTAAAGTCATACAGGGAATTTTGTAATTTTTACTAAACGTTTGCTTTGATATATTTTTAACTTTTTTATTTAAGAACTAGGCACACGTTTGTGACCTACCCATAATACTTTCCTTAAAAAAAAAATAAGAGCTCAAAAATACTGTTTTCTTTAGTTAAAGTCGTCAGAAATCATTATGAAGTAAAAAAAGATATATATTTTTCAATAATAAAAATTTTTGGACATCACCAATATGGTTCATACAGCAATATATTTCTCTTAACAAAAGGCAGAATATTGAACAAAAAAATATTAAAAGTCCATAGTCGGTTAAGATGCGTGAATTTGTCCCCGGACGAATGGTGCTCATTTTTTTTGCTTGGATTGTTATCAATATCACATACAATTTTGCCAAATTTCAGCCCTTGATATTAAATCATTTTTGAGTAAAAAAAAATTGAAAATTTTCGAAAATAATTTTTATTTATTGAAAAGCACAACCGATTGAAATAAAGTTTTAAACAATTATAAATACTACCAGAACATAAACGTGGAATAATTTGAAACAGAATCTGAGAACGGGAATATTGAAACAAAAATTCACAAATTTTCCTGATTTTTTTTTTAACCCTTATAAAGTTTCGGCACAACTACCAAATTTCTTTTTAGATAGTTTTTTACCACACATAATTCTTTTAAAGCGATCAAATGGGTACTTGGTACTTGAAAAAAATTATATGTCCTTTCTTGTTTCTTTAAGGACCTTCTACTAATAATACCAATTTCATAAAATTAGGGATTACAGAATGCTATCCCAAGATGCTACAAAAAGAATATAATAATAATTTTAGCATCAGCGTATCATAATTTAAAAAAAAAAAAATAGGACATATTATTTTTTTCAATCAGTTTAGTTGAACGTAGCCTCACTTTACTCTATACAACTGGTAATAATTATTGAACGAAGTAAACTTTGCGAGGACACACTTTCTCAGCCTAGCTGGAAACCATTCACCAATCCCTTGTATGTGTTTGAGATCGGCTCTGTTGGAGCCCGTTCCACGTTTTTAGGCCTTTTAGATAACGTTGATGACGTCTGCTCCAACAGCCCAGAGTCCAGATCCAAACCAGGGACCACAGAGGCCTCCAGTCCAGGAATTTCCTTAAAATATGCGCTGTTCATAGTAGTGCGATCTTCTGCACTCCCTTTTATTGTGTACGACGATGTCTGCTCGATTTGACTTATTATTATTATTATTTTTATAATAAAATGGAGTAATAGTAGTTCATTAAATGAGAAGTTTCATTTAAAGTCTTTTGCAAAATATAACGATCAATTCAGGGCACTTTTACTGCCGCTTACCATTTACTCTTTACTGTCATAAAAAATTACTACAACGATAGCTATAACTATCTTTGTACTGCCGCATTCCACTTATATTTTGTGAAAGACTTTACCCATCTATATTATTTTCTTAAAAATTGGATAGCTAGGGTCACGAAACACTTAACTCTTTCATTGCTCTTGACGCATATATTCGCTGACCGGTTAACTGCTCTAGACGAGTATACTTGCATTCTTAATAGAAACAGGATCGGGCTGCTCTACACGAACAAACTCGCTCGCATGATATTTTGAGATAATACACAATGATAAAAACCATTAAAAAAAAACATGCAAAACATTCAAAACGATGGGTAGGTACTTTTCCGATTCCTTTTCCGTTAGATAGAATGGTTCACTCTATTTTATGATACAAAAAAAAACCTAAACATGCAAAACTTTTCTGTTACATAGAATGGATCAAGCTGCTTTTGACGAATATGTACATAAGCGGTAAAAAAATGCGTAATATGATGGGCAGCTTTGGAACAGTAGTGCGTAGTGAAAGGGTTAAATTGTAGGGCCCTGAAAGTTTTAATTTGGCTCTAAGAAAATTCCCTGTATATCTGCAACAAATGGCTTTGGGGTGACATTAAAATTAATATGTAAAATATAATCACTTACCAATTTTGTAATATGTTCTTTCAATACATCCACCAAAAACTTATGTTCTTTTGATTCGTTTAACGATGTAAGGAATTCTCTTCCACTAGTTTTTGTACAAAAGTAGCATTTTACATCATGTTTGTATTCCATATGTGATATTAAATGGTCTGTAATTTCAATCTTTTCTGGATCCAAATCGATATCTTCTTTGAGGTGATTTGGTAACTTCTCCTTCCCTATATAATCACAGGCCGATCTGAATTTAAGAAACACTTCAAGATTATTGGTACATTCACTACATTTCACGGCATCCTTAGATATATCCATATTCTGAAATACAAAATATGAACAGTTTATACGGGTTGATGCCCCAGATAAAACCATCTGGGGTAATATAATTCGAGCACAACTCATACTTGACATTTTCAAAAATTGCTGCTTGGTGGATATAATGGTACAAATTTTTACTCTACCCAGACAACTGAATATAAATATTGTTCACCAGAATGTTCAGTGCTTAAGCAATAAATTCGGTCAATTTGAGATTTTCCTTAATAACGTCTTTTTTGTGTAACAGAACACTGGGCAAAAGAGGAACAGATGTCATCATTGAAAATTGATGGGTATAATTTAAGTAGTAGTTATTGTAGACACTCCTATAAAAATGGTGGCATAGGCATTTATACTAAGATTGGTATTGACAATCAAAATTTAGATTATGTAAAGGATATTTCTCTGGACAAACACTTTGAATGTTCTGCAACAAAATGTAACTTTAATGATCAAACTTTTATTATTTTAACATTATACAGAAGTCCTGATGGTGATCTTGATATATTCTTAAATAAACTAACTTTTGTGATAGATCTTGTGTTAAAAAATCATAAAAAACCTAATTTAGTTATCTATGGTGATTTCAATATAAACTTTTTAACTCCATCAAAAAAACTAACAGATTTAGTTGATATTTTTAATTCTTACTGTATTAGACCAACTATTAATGAACCAACTAGATTAAATAACCGTATTGACAATATTTGTGTGAATTTGGAAGAAAGCTTGTACACCAGTGATATTTTGCAGAATGGTTATAGTGATCATTCCTCTCAAATACTGGTTGTTACACTAACAATGGATAAAATAAATAAATCTACAATTAAATATAGACAGTTAGATAATCCTGACAATATAAATTATTTTTGTTCATTACTTGCACATGAGAACTGGCTGGGCTTAAATAGTGACCTCAATTCAAATGCAAAATTTGATTTATTTCTTGATACATTCCTTTATTATTTCGATCTAGCTTTTCTACTTAAAACTAAAACAATAAAAAGTTTTGATGTCAAGAATAAGAGTAATAAATAGATGATGAAGGGTCTTAAAATCTCGTCTCAGAAATTCAAAGATCTGTACCATGTATCTCTGACACAGAATGATAACGTAAATCTTAATTTGTACTACAAAAAGTATAAAATACTTTATAGGCAACTGATAAAGAAGGCAAAATTACTTTACAACAATGATTTGATAGCAAACTCAAAAAACAAATCTAAAACAGTTTGGAATATTATCAATCCCAAAGAAATCAATCAAAAAGTTGTAAAGTTAAATATAGGCAGTGAACTAATAACCGATCAAGATAAAGTTAGTAATCACTTCAATAACTACTTCAATAATATTCCCAATGAATTGCTGAAAGAGTAATTAACAATGCAACTATAGAACGTATAGATCTTAATGCACAATCTTTTTATTTGGAACCGGCAACTTACTTAGAAGTACTGGATATTATTAAAAATTTAAAAAATTCGAATTCAGCAGGATATGACAAAATCAGCGTAAATTTACTTAAAAAATGTATGAATCAAATAGCTTTACCATTAACCAATATATTGAATACATCTATAAGTGATGGAATATTTCCTGAAATGCTAAAATTAGCCAAAATAAAGCCTTTGTTGAAATCGGGAAATGAGAACTCAATGGATAACTACAGACCCATAAGTATATTGAGTAGTTTTTCTAAAATATTGGAAAAATATATTGCTGGGAAATTGATTGCCTTTTTGGATAAATGTAACTTACTGAATAAAAACCAATTCGGCTTTCGTAAAGGTCTTTCAACTACTAGTGCTATTACTAAATTTCTAACTGTCCTTTATAATAATCTAGATGACAAAAACAAATGCATTGGCATTTTTTTGGACCTGAGTAAAGCTTTTGACGTGGTGTGTCATCAGCGCCTTATCAATAAACTTGAATTGTATGGCATTAGAGGCAAACCGTTAGATTGGCTCAAATCTTACCTTCAAGGCAGAAAACACTATGTAGAAATCAATAACAGGTCATCCAATGTACTAGATAATTTGTTCGGTGTTCCACAAGGATCAGTATTGGGGCCTTTATTGTACATAATTTATGTAAATAATTTTAATATAACACAATCTATAATGTTTGCAGATGATACATCTATTCTTGTTTCGGACATCAAAATAGAAAATACTGTGAAGGAAGCAAATTTGCAGATACAAGAGGCACATAAATGGTTGAATAATAACATGCTTATCTTAAACAATAAAAAATCTACCTTTATTAGATTTAATCCTTCAAAAAATAATTTCAACCATAGTTACTTAATTAAAACATAAGACGGCTCTATCAAACAAGATAAATCTGTAAAATTTCTTGGTTTACATATATCTGAAAATTGCTCATGGACAGTTCACATAGATTTTATTGGTAAAAAAGTCGCTCCTATTTGTTATTGTATTAACCAGTTGCATGAAGTAGTCAGTAGACCCGTTTTAATAACATATTATTACGCACAATTCCATTCTGTAATATCATATGGTATCTTGGCTTGGGGCTCTCCAACAGAAATTTTTAAACTGCAGAAAAGAGCAATACGTTTTATTATAGAGACAAATAGAAGAGCAAGCTGTAGAGAGATTTTTAAACTACTAAATATATTACCATTGCCATGTATATTTATTTTACACCTACTCATATATGCCAGAAATCAATTAAATGATTTACCCACGTTGACTTCTAACCATTCGTATAACACTAGGAATGGATTAATGCTTGAGGTACCAAGACACAAGTCATCATTATTTGAAAAGAGCCCACAATACTTGGCAATAAAAATGTATAATAAATTACCAGATTCATTTAAAATACTCGATACTAAAAGTTTTAAAGTTCTTATAAAAAAAATATTATTGAACAAATGTTATTATTCTGTAAATGAATACTTAAGTGATCAGCTGTGATTTATTTACACTTGTTTATGTATTTTTTTATCTTTTTTTTTCTTTTTGTGTATTCTGTATTTTGTGTTGTTTTATATGAAGTGCATACTTGTATTTTACAATACGTGTTTAGTAATTTTAATTGTTATATTCCATTTATTGTTTATATGTTCTTACTTATTCATTTTGTTTTGTATTTTATTTTGACCTATCCTATATCATGTTATATGATCGACTGGATTAATAAAGTATTATTATTATTATCGCTCTGAGGGCACTAAAGTCAGCGTTATTTCATGTCATAATTCAACCTGAAATTCAATTGTGTCAAGTGTACTAGAGCATTTTTATTGAACTTACAAAGGTAATTAATAAACAAAGTAACGATAAAAGGATTTGCATAGTAAAGTATTCCAAATAAAATGGAATATACAAAATATCAACAATGCGTAGTAAAGTCTGGCGATAGCGATACACCTAGATGCATAATCTACATGTTTTCGTCATTGGAATACACTTATTTCAAATGTCCTTGAGTTAAAAAAGATATATACTTATGTTCCCTATTTATATTTATTGCAAAGAAGAAGCTATCCCTGAAATATCAATGATAAAGGAGAAAAACAATGTACTAAAAATGCACGTAAATGTTATAAAATTCATGCAATTTTGTATGTTAACCTTTCAGTAGTCGCACATTATTTTGGAGTCCACACTTAATAATAATAATAATAATAATAAACTGCTTTATTTGCTGAATAACTACATTAGTTTTAGCATTGTCAAGAGTATAAGGTACATAGAAGTGTAAATACATACATCTTACAACGGACAAAATATTCTAATTCTCTTCTTACTTATAAAAAAAATGTTCCCTAACACACTGATAGTCCATATTATTGGAGTTAATAAAGGAGATTATTAAGTAACAAAAATTGTTTATCTGACAGCAAAATAAATGAAATAAGCTCTAAAAACCGCTGCCCAAGGAATCACTACTTCCACATCCAGATTTTTATCCAAGTCACTCACGACGAAAAAATTTTGTATGTGAAAATAATTGTTTAAGGAGCTTTAATAATATAATATTTGAAATCCTCTACCCCAAAAACTCATAAAACGATACCCCACATCGGTGGTGATAGGGGGTGATAGTGGGAGTGGATGAAGTAAAAAAATATTTTGAGGTTTCTGGTTCTTGTACACGCACACTAAATCACAATTTTTTTTCATCCCCTTTAATAATGGGGTGGGGGTGGTAATGGAGGTGGCTAATGCCAAAATTTGTTTTGAGACCTTAGCTTCTCTTGTATATACTAAATACCAATTTTATGGACTCTTACCTGCTTGATTTACCTATTTACTCCAAGTTTACCTCAATTTACCCCCCAACCCTTCGACTGAACAAGATGAAAATATAATCTAGTTCTAGATCTCGTTAAAGTACATATGTGTACCAAATTTCAAGTCAATATCTTATACGGTTCCAGAATAAACGTGTGCACAAAAAAAGTTACAGACAGGCCGACAGACAGAATTTTTTTTCGCTCAAACTTAAAATCTCGACGTTTCGTGACATTCTAAGCCTATTTGAACAATAAAAGTTTTTTTAAAATTTTTTGTCGTTACTATACTTCCACTGGATGTGGAAGTAAAACTGAATGCATGTTCAAAAATACAAATAAATATAGATTCCCCTTTATCAATTTAAATAAAGAAGAAATGGGAATTATAAAGATGTAAAAACTGAAACAATATACTAAAAATAACTTCTAGTGCCTCCATTCGGCATTTTCAAAGCAATTGGGGCACATACATATTGCGTGCTCTAAGCAGACATAAGTGCTACACATTTCTGACAGTAATATCGTGTTGGTCTGTTTTTTTTTTATATCACACAGGGCACAACGGCCTCGTTGATTTTCTGTTGGTCTAACAACCGTTTGCCAGTTCCTTCATCCCAAATTCCAGCAATTTCCTAAATTCTCTCTTTTGTTATTTTAGAAATATTAGGTATATTCGAGATTTTTTTCGAGTATATAAACAAACACACCACAGATAGTAGACAACCCCCAAGTCCAAAGCCAAGGCTGTCCGGAAGGGGGTTATATGACAGAGAAGAATGCAATTCTCATGGAAAGTAAACATTGAAATTTTTTCAGGGCGGTTTACATAATTCTAATGGGATTGCCATTAAAATTTTCACGTCCTGTACCTCTTTATAAATAATATATCCCGAAAAAAGTAAAAATAGAACTCCAGTTTAACGATCCTGAAATTGAGGTTTTATGTGTAAAGATTTCGATTAGTTCTGTCAATTCAGTGTACATATTTGCGGTATATGTAGTTCCTACTTGCCCTGTTATATCATTGGAAAACTTTTTCAATGCTGTAGAAAACTTACCTTATTTATATGAAAGTAACTTTATTATTATAGGGGATTTTAATATAACTAATCTAAATCGATATTATACAAATCAATATCTTGATCCATACATTGAGGAACTGATAAGCTTTTTAAACTTTTTTGATTGCACTCAATTCAACACGATAGTTAACGAAGTAGGGCATATTTTAGACCTGGTAATAGCGAAACTTGATTGTACAGTGAAACGGGGCACATTTAGTCCTGTCGCGGAAGACAGTCATCATCCGACTCTAAGCATAGTTGTTTCTATAAAAACTAATACTATCAAAGATCTTTCATCAGATAACTCGCAAAATTATAATTTTAGAAAAGCAAACTATGATCTTATGTATCATTTACTTCTGAACACTGACTGGAGTGATCTAGACTCTTTAACTGACGTGAACATCGCCGTTGATACTTTTTATAGTAGAATTAATCATATCTTTGAAATCTGTATACCTAAAGTTAAAAAGAGTGCTAGATATCCGGTGTGGTTTACAACAAATAATAAATGACATAAAAAGAAAAGATAAAATTAGAATGAAATCAAAAAATATAAACAGTGCTGAACTAAAAACACAATATATCAATCTTAGGGCCAAAATAAAAAGAGACATTGATGATGCTCATGATCAATATTTAGTCAAAATTCAACGCGATATCAGTTCTGACTCCAAGTCTTTCTGGCAGTATATAAACAGCAAAAAAGGGTCTGTTTTCATTCCTAAATGGGACTGAGTACACTGATGGTAAATCCATAGCTAATGCCTTTGCAATGAATTTCAGTAGAGTATACAGTGTGGATGCAGAAGATGTAAACAATAATAACATCACCCATAAAATATATGCTAATCCGATCTCTATTCAGTCTGTGTCAACTGAGGATGTCCTTGAGGCTATTGCTAATCTTAAAATTAACAAAACCATTGGGCCAGATCACTTACCATCATATATAGTTAAAGGCTGTGCTGATATTTTTGCATACCCGTTAAAAATAATATTTAATTTAAGTTTAAAATCCGGCGTGTTTCCAGACTCCTGGAAAGTTGCGAAAATTTGCCCAATTTTTAAAAAAGGTGATAGATCCGATATAAAAAATTATAGACCAATTGTCATACTGTCTGTACCGGATAAACTATTTGAATCAATCATTTATAAGGACATATATAAATCAGTATCCAAAAACATCTCTATGCACCAACATGGATTCATGAAACACAGGTCTACAGTCAGCAACCTTAGCAACCTAACTCAATTTATTTCTAATGTTTTAGATAATCGTGGTCAGGTAGATGTCGTCTATACTGACTTCGCGAAAGCATTTGACACTGTTTCGCATGGCATACTTTTAAGTAAACTGAGCAGAGAGTTTGGCTTTCATGATAACTTAGCTCGATTTATGTCTTCTTACTTACATAATAGAAATCAACAGGTGGTTACAAGAGGTTATGTCTCGGAGTCATTTGTTGCAACGTCAGGGGTTCCGCAAGGCTCTAACCTCGGTCCTCTACTATTTCTTATGTTTATAAATAGTATCACTAGTGTCATTGAAACCTCATCATATTTACTTTTTGCTGATGACTTGAAAATATTTTGCAAGATAGATAAAGTCGAAGACAGTTATAAGCTTCAAGCTGATATAAATAACATACAAATGTGGTCTGTGAGTAATAATTTAAATTTCAACATAGCCAAATGTAATATAATGACATTTACTCGTAAAAAAATATCACTTAATAATAATTACGACATGGATGGAATAGTATTGGATCGGGTTGGAGAGGTGCGGGATTTGGGCGTGACCTTTGATTCTGGTCTCACCTTCACTAAACATATTTCAAATGTTACAATGAAGGCATCTAAAATGTATGGCTTTATCGTGCGAAATACTAGACAGTTTACTAACATTAAATGTATAACTCAACTTTATATTTCGTTTATCAGGAGCTTACTAGAATATGCCTCACTTGTATGGAGTCCTCAATATCAGTGCCATATATATAGCGTTGAAAAGATCCAAAACAGGTTTCTAAGATACTTGCACTATAAGGATGTGGGAATTTATGATGTAAATATTCCAAAAATACGGCTGCTGGAATTGTATAACATTGAAACACTAGAAAAGAGGAGGGATATAAACTGTATTGTATATCTTCAAAAATTATTGATTGGATTTATTGATGACTCCGAATTTCTGTCTCACATACACCTAAATGTGCCTTCTCACTCTACGAGAGCAACTAACACTTTCTACCTTCCAGATATAGCTCACTCCAACAATCTGATAAACTCACCATTATATAGAATGTGTAATTTATACAATCAAGTGCAATCTCACTGTGATATATTTTTCATCAGTCAGAAAGCCTTGAAAAAGGTCCTACTAGATGTATTATAAGCCATAGTGATATTTTATGTTTCCGTATTATATGTTTGTATATGTATGTTTGTGTGGTGTGTATGTGGCGTGGATGTATATATATGTGTATTATTTTTAGTTATCTAGTGTTGTATATTTACATTTACATTGTTAAATATTTTAAGGAGTATGTGGATATTACTCTGTAATTGGGTCTTAACCTGTTGAGTAATGTAATTTAAATAAATAAATAAATAAATAAATAAATAAATAAATAAATAAATAAATAAATAAAAATAAATATTTCACTGCAGTGATCGCTGCGGACTCACAGTCCGCAATACGATATTTTGTAAAAACCAATATGTCAATCTAGCTTTTGGGTTACTTACAGACTAATGACAATATTTACAGAAGGTACTGAGGCCCGCATGACTCAGGATGGAGGTGTTGTCGAATTATTTATCAAAATAGTTCGATGCGGACTAACAGTCAGGGCGCGACCAGAGAAAGGTTAATAGTTCAAAACAAGTACTGCTGATATTACGACGGCGTTATCCACTTTCTCTTAAAAAACAACATATTGTTCACAATAGAACACAAAGCATGTACTTAAGGCTACGTTACACCAACAGATTTCCTGTTTTTAAAATGGCGAAAACTAAGTAACTAAGTTGTAATATGTGTATGCGATAGTCCGTTAAAAGGCATGGCCAATATTTAAATATTAACGTGCATAAAATCAAATGGGGTAACTACTTATAATTTTTTTCAACTTACCAACTTTAAAGTATTTTTCAGAGACTGTCCAATTGTTTGATAACTTCCACTTATTGTTTGAAGGCAAAGCCTACAAATTTTTTGGCTCATATTGATTTAAAAAGAAAATAAAGATAAAATTATCAAAAGAATATAACCACACTTTTACATTCTTCTTCAGCAGTTAAAAAACCGTTTCTCATAGGGTTGGCTAACCCGAACTGGAACTGATACTTTGGAACAGGTCCGGTGGGTTGGACTAGTGGAACTGATCTCAACTAGAGATGGGTCGTTATCTCTAGGTAAATTCGGGTTCTGAAAATTACCGTCCGAGAACTGTCAGGAGTTTGCGCAGTTGCTTTTGATGCGGTCGGATTTGGAACTGCGCAAACTCCTGACAGTACTCTGATAGTTCTGGGACGGTTATTTTCAGAACCCGAATTTACCTTCTGTAACGCTATTTTGTCGCGGTATTTTTAGGTAACGTACAGTCGCGCTATTAAATGCTAAAGTAACCGGTTACTCGGAGCGAACACTGTGTGTCAACGTTACCGACGACCATAAGGTTTGTAGACTTTGACCAGCGACAAGGTGGAATGATGCAATGCCATACCAGAGTAAAGAACTTAACGTTAAGCTCTTTACTTTTATTGGCCCTATATTAACATAAGTTTATAGTGTTGCCAAGACGTGTATAATTTTTTAACAATAATAAAAATCGTTGCAAATTTCTATCTTATCTGATTTTTGTTTATTAGAAAAACAATTCTAAAAGGTAAACGACTTTATTCTTTTTTTTTTGGGGCCACATTTCATAAACATCAACAGAAATCGCAATTATCAACCCAAAATGCTCTACCTGCCTATACCTACCTGGTAAAAAAATAACAAAATAATTCTTTATATTTTTTATAAAATAAAAATACATACCAACAATATATATCGAGAAAAACTGCGATTTTATAAATGGCCACCCAAGTTCAAAACATGTCTATGTAATGTAGTCTATTAGTCTATTATAAAATAAAAACTCATACAACAAATAAATGTGTACTAATATTATTATATTTTTTACAACCTTTATTGCTGTTTACTTTTACTGTTTAGTAAGAAAATGCAAAAATCTAATAAATCTACATATAACTACAGAAATTAACAAGCGCTCTTTGTACTTTGGCGAAGCGCGAATAAGCGACTGCACATAATAGATCACGTTACATTACATATCTTACCCTCCAAAACTTTGAGTTTCGAATATACCACACGTTACACGACAAACGCGATCTCTTGAACTCAATAAGCGCGTTTGGCAGAGCGAGCCGTATCATTTTATTTCTGTCGCGTCGCTCCAAAGTAACGTTATTTTGTCGCGGTATTTCCCTGGAGCGATCGCGTTTGCAACGCTACACGAGTGGAACCGCTTTTCCCATCTCTATTAGAGATGGGTCGTTATCTCTGTAACGCTATTTTGTCGCGGTATTTTTAGGTAACGTACCGTCGCGCTACTAAATGATAAAATAACCGGTTACTCGGAGCGAACGGTTGGTGCCTGACTGCTCCTTCACATAACGCTGCCTGTCAACGTCAGCGACCAACGCTTGTAAACTTTAACCAGCGACGAGATGGAAAGATGCAATGCCGTACCAGAGCTTAATGTTAAGCTCTTTACTGTGGCCCAACTAAACTAAGATAGGTTTTATAGTGTCGCCAAGCGTTGTATAGTTATTCGACTTTTGCATCTTTTGACCTGGCTGTGTATAATTTTCTATCCCTAATAAAAATCTGTAAAATTTGGTAGGTATGTTTTCAGTTTGTCAGAAAAATTAGATGTTTGTTAAATTTTTACTTCAAATATGTAAAAATTTACAGCACAAATTTTAGGGCCACAGAAATGTAGTATCACTTTTCGAATTTCAAATCGTCGCGATATACCGGTTGCATATATAGTGTTTACCATAGATAAAATACCAGTGTTTACTTTTACTGTTTAGTAAGAAAATGTAAAAACCTAATAAACCTATATAACTATAAATTAACAAGCGTTCCCTGTGCATTGGCGAAGCGCGAATATGCAACTGCATAGGATAGATTACGTTACATTACATATCCTACCCTCCGTTTCTGAGTTTGGAAAATACCACACGTTACACGACAAACGCGATCTCTTCTACTCAGTAGGTGCGTTTGATAGAGCGAGCCGGATCATTTTACTGCTGTCGCGTCGTTCCAAAGTAGCGGTATTTTGTCGCGATATTTTTCTGGAGCGATCGCGATTGTAACGCTACATGAGTGGAACCGCTTTTCCCATCTCTCGGCAATGTACTAGTGATGGGCGATATTTGACTGCCGGTGATTAAATCACCGTGATTAGAACATTACCGATAGCAACAGTGACGAAGGAAACAAAGTCACGGCGATTAGCGATTTTAATAGCGCATGATATATACTCTTCTAGTCTTCTATACACTGGCATGATAGAAATAGCAACTACGAAATGGTGATTATGGCTGGGACGTAATCGTAACATTTCGTAGATATGATCATTCATCTCAATTGCAAGCTGGGTATGGATATACACAAACCAGGTTGAATCACTTGCTTAAGACGTCACTACTAGGAAAAGTCAGTAGTGTGTCTTGGCTGATACATGACGTGTGAATAAGTGAGCCAACCTATACTAATATGAATTATGAATCCTGTTCTAAGTTCTAATACTTTTGACTTAAATTTTTTATTAATTTATATGTTTAGTATTTATATATTTATTTATTTATTTTTTATTATACAAGTTGTTGCTATAAATAGTAAAATGTATTCAAGTTTATTTCAATTTGCTATTATTTATGCGTCAGAGTAGCGATATATGCCAAATCATGGCAAACTTATATCAAGCTCACAGATTGCGTTCACATTCAGTCTAAACCGCGATCGTAGTCGTCACTGTTTAAAACGCAGTGCAGATATGTAATGTAAGCAGGTCACGGCAAACTTATAACAGTTTACAGATTTTTGCTCTAAACCGCGATCGCAGTCACTGTTTAAAATCACCGTGATTCAAAAATAGCAATAACTGTTCACGGAGTGATTGAAAAATCGCGATATTGCTCATCACTACAATGTACGTTAGTGATGGCCGATATATCACGAACTGTGATTTAATCACTGATATTAAAAAAGCACAGGTAACGACTGTTAGTAAATTTGATAGAAAATTGTGACGTGATCACGACTTTCCGTATTTCGTTCCCTTGCCGTGGTCTTTATACCTACGCTCAACTTCCAGAATCCGATTATTTACCATAAAAGAAACGAAATCAGTGCTGCCGTTACATATATCCATATCCATACCATATCCAACAATACATATTATCTGCAGCTGCACAGATTACCAAAATAGCTAATTCACCATTCACCGTCTGTCGGCGATTAAGGGATAAGAAACAATTAACAATTTCTCCCGTATGCCGTATTATGAAAGTCATAATCACATCACGTTTTAAATTCACTGATATAAGAAAATCACAGTAACGATTCACGTTGCGATTGAAAAATCACGAGATCGCCCAACTTTAATGTACGTACATCGGTTTGGTGCGCGTGCGCTCCAAATTGAAAACCCCATATGTAGTTGTACTCCGGCGATAATACGAGCGTAGTATCATTTGAAGAGGTACAAAATTTATATCTATAGTCTGGTAAAGTCTAAGGTTTCGTATGTATGAGTTGGTAACACGACGTACGATTTGACATGTGATGCGCATAAAGCTATCGCAGTGACAAAGGGATGAACTAGTTGCGTATGTCTTATTCTCTTAGTTTACATGATGAAGCGACCTTTGGACGCGCCAGCTTAGAGTCTACTCGACTTTAATTTCTTACTTTTGTCATTTTATGGCAAGGAATAAATACATTAAAAAAAACACAAAAAATAATAATTTAACAAGTGTAGACTGACGTTTAATATGAACATATGTTGCATACCTATGTTGCTTTTCAGTAATAAAAAAAAAGGAACATAACAAAACCTTAACCTAACATAACCTAATTTGCACATTCAGGTACGAAAATAATTTAAAACAATTATTAATAAAGTTTTTAACAAAAAAAAAAAAAAAAGCGGGAGCTTGAACCGCGGACTTTCGATCTCTAGGACGAGGTTTTACCTCTGCGGCTGTTTTATGATTTGAAAGAAAATGGTTGGAAGTAAAAACGGACCGTTTGCCTGACGCAAGCGCACCAAACCGATGTACGTCCATTGCCTATACATCCGATGTACGTCCATTGCCTATACATCCGATGTACGTCTAGTCACAACGTTTCTCAAAAGCTTAAAACTGAACATGATCCATGATCTGGAACTGAACACTGAACCACAGATTGTTTAGTCTTCTGTGACTGAACTAACTAATCGCACCACAAACACAGATTAGAAACAAATCAGATATTTCACTTATGACGTATCATGGTTTAGATAATAAATCAACTCCAGGCAGGTACCAATTTGTGCCGTGATCTGCGCATTGTCCAATCAGTCTTAACCAGCGAGTACAGTCACAGGAGGGACCTTATGATGCGTAATAAATAATAATTAAAAGTAACCTAATAAATACTCAAAAAACCACTTAAATGTATAACAATAACAACTCTAACCTTCAATACAATACACCACATTCCAAAATAATTAATATCACCGGTGGAGCTGTTGACTACTTCCGTCTCTGAGATTTTAGTACTAAATACTCCCTCCCCCTCCTGTGAGACTGTACTCGCTGGTCTTAACTTCCATGTCAACCGCAAGATTTCTCTGTTTATGTCTTCTGCGCAGAATCCTGGCAGGTATACGTCACATCACAAAAAATGAAACTGGTAACATAGGGAATATTATTGACACAGAAGACTAAACAATCAGAATGGAAACTGGCGGCATATCCTTTGTACAATTTAACTCCAGAATCGCGTATCTTGTTGGAATAGATATCAGGGGCGTATTTTGTAATGTTGTAGTCAGGGTCGCAATTAGGAGTTTATAATTTAATTTTGCACAAATCTTCAACTTTAATCAAATTTGCAAAATCACTCTTTCTGAATTGTCTAAAAGTTGTCTTGGTTTGACATAATGCTGAACTTGTCATTTTGTTGATTTTTTAATCTATTTTCAAAATTACAAAGTATGTAACTACTAAATTATTGTACAAATCCACTGAACTCTACTATATAAATGGAAGGTCAATATCTATACCAATTTTTACGTGAAATTGAACCTCGCGCAAGTATGGCGACCTTAAAGCGGAGCGCAATCGCACTAAACATACGCCAGAGCCGGTCTTATTGTTACTGCAACTGTTTAAAACACGGGATTTTGCAACGATTCTTGCAACACAGTACCATACAAGATTGCACCATGTTGTCTGAATTAACTGTTTATAACAGTCACAAAATATATTTCACAAAATAATCAATTTATAACAACTTTACATAAATAACAGAAATAAACAAAGAATAAAATGAGTGACACCGACTCTGGAAATTACATCTAATCCAAGACTTACGCTACGGAATCTATGAGAAACGAATAAAGCACAGAATCGCGTCAGCGCATATAACTTCCGTAGACAGCCATTTGATTCATGCTCAGACATCAATTTCTCTACTGCGTCGACGCGTGGCTTTATATTTTGAGTTTTATTCTGTGGCGTAATTGCCGTATTTTGTTCACGCGCATATACCTATATTGGCCTTCCATTTATAATAGTAGAGTTCAGTGTACAAATCAGATTTCTTTATACATCTGGCAACTCTGTATTGAGTACAAGATTATTTGTTGTTCTCAATCTACCAAATGTGGCATCGCTGTATTCTATTCCAGGAACATATGGGGATTCGATGCGCGCTTAGAAATGCGCGAACCTTCCCCCTCCCTGAAAGATTCCATTCTGATTGTTTAGTCTTCTGTGCTATTGAGTGAAACATCTGATTCATAGATTAAAGAATATTATATGTTATAGATAGGCAACTCTCAAGGATTTTTTGAACAGCAAAACTTACGTCGAGAGTGGCGCTGTATTCCCGCCTTTTTTATATAGGCGGGATTGTCATAGGCGGGAATTTTAAATGATTTTCAAACAAATTGCTTAGGCCATCATTAGACTACAAAAGTTCTTTAACAAAGATTTTTTATAAAAGATATTTTATGAGATGAAATATCTATCAAATTACTCATAAAATATCTTTTATAAAAGATCTTTGTCAAAGAACTTTTATAGTCTAACAGTGGCCTTAAAATTAAATAAGTCATTTCAAAACTAGAAATTGATCATTTATTAATTTAACGGAAAATCATTACAATAAATACAATAATATTTAAAAATACATTTAAAAAGTAACTAACGTAAGTAAAATTATTACAAAAGTATTAAGATGTTGAAACTGCCTTGAAATAAGTAAAATGTTAAAGTAACTAATGTACCAAAATACCTGTAATACAATTAAATAATAGCGGGTTTATACGTGCATGGATTTAGTGGCGCCAGTAGATATTGGCACGCCAGTAAAAAAATATTGCGCGTACAAACAGTTACTGGCGAGCATGCATCAATGCATGCAAGGTAAAAGTTTGCTTGCCAGTAACTGTTTATATGTGTAATATTTTTTTACTAGCGTGCCAATATCTACTGGCGCCACTAAACCCATGCACGTATAAACCCGCTATAATATACATTTTCACGTCCTTTACTAACATTAAGTGGTGTGAATCAGTCTTTTTGGAATTTAGATTTTTCATTATCATATAGGTTACAAAAAACTGACATTGATTGTGAAACGTCATAAGTTATGTATTTGAATAATGTTAATCCAGAAGAAAAACATACGTATTTTTGTTTTTTTTACTTTTTTACACCATTCGATGGGAATGATTTCGATTTATAACAAATATAAAAACTGACGTTGAAAAATTCACAGCAACTGCACATAGCTGCGATTGTATTTATTATGTAAATAATGTAACCTAATATTTTGTACATGTCCTTCATTACAAGACTGAAAAACTTTTTCATCGGTAAACACAACATTGGTCCAAAACTCCAACGGGCGATAGACACAATTTAAACAAAACATAATGCGGGCTTGCTTGTTCTCCTGTTAATATGGTCTTCTTGGCACTTGTACAGTTTTTTATTTTCGATTTTCCTATCCTTCGGATATATGCTAACCTCGACACTAGAAAATGTGTCATGAACACAGCGTCTCCTGCTGTTTAAAACGGATTTTGCCTCAAATAGCCAAGGAGTGCTTCATCTTGAACGAGATTTGAACTTCTCGATAGGCCTGAACTGTCTTTTCTCTTTACGCTACCTTCCTCTTCCCACTTTTCTTCACACTTATAACAGTACTTTTATTCAATTGATAATGGTTAGCAACTGCTCTGATAGACCATCTCTCTTTAATTTTAAAGAGAATTAAAATTTCTTCATGTTCAGTTAATTTTGGCATTGCGAAAATATGACACTGACAAATAAATAATGATTTAATAAGGCGAAAAATAGGTGTACAATAATATCTATGCATGTTGGAATTTTTCGAAGTCGCAACACGACGTGAACACATACAACACTTATAACCCATTACAGTTTTTAATATTTAACAGAACAGCGTCGTGTCTAATCAGTTTCATTGGAAACTCACATTATTTACAAATAAGCAAATGGACTCCTGCTCTATGGATTTAATAATTATTAGTTTAATGTCCAAAACACAAAGCACAGACATGTAAACAATAATGGCGCGACAAAGGCATATTTTTGCGATCTCGCGTCTTACCCCAATGCTTTAAGCGCCTTGAAGCGCTACGTCATCATATATTTCTCTGCAAAAATGAATGTCTTTTTAGATTTTTTTAACAGTTTAGTTCTAACCATCTCTAACGTTCTTATGTCATATTCCTACTATTTTCCGCTTACACATTTTCTAGCGCCTTAGTGAGACCGCGCGATACCGCTTTAACCGTGACGTCACAGCTTATTCGCTCGGATGGCTTCGCTTATCGCGGTTTGTAGCGTCTTATGCGCAAAAACATGCCTCAGATTTGCGCAGCCGCCGTGATTCAAGTACAAGTAGCGACAGATCGACGGAAGTTCAAACTAAACACGCTGTTTTGAAATATAGTGGGAGTGCGCAGGGCCTGATCTGATTTGTTTTAGTCTGTGCCACAAACACACGCGATTCCAAACTCACAACAGAATAGAGATGAGTGATGAGCAGTTACTTCTGTAACGCTATTTCGTCGCGGTGTTTTTCGGTAACATACCTACGCTTTACTCAATGCCACGTTAATTGGTTAGAGGAATGAAAGAAGATATTTGCTCTGCCGCGCCAACATAAAACGTAAGGGCCATCACACAGACTTCCACACTAAACAAAACATATTACTATAATATCACGCAATGTTAAACACGAGAGTATTCTAATATGTTTAATGCTTTCTTGCAATATAATATTTGCATGACAACTAACTTTGATAGAGCTGAAATATATTAAATTGTGAAATATTAAACAAACATTAAAATAACTTTAACTCCCCAGCAAACACAAAAATTGCGGTCCTTAAATGGGCCATTGTAGCGATCAATGGCTTTCTTATGGCATAGGCTAACCTTTTGTGGTCCATAATAAATTATATGCGGGCGTACCATAGCTTCATGTTGTTATGAATTGCCACATAATAACCAGAAATGGTCAATTATTGTGCAACCATAAAAAATGCTGCTTCGGTTTATACGTTGATGGTAATATGCAGGCTAATATTTTTATGATGTGAAAAATCCCTCAAGGCTTCAATGAGCATAGCATCCGCCATTTGCATTTTCGTTCTATGCTTGGCCTGTTGGTTATTAAAATTTGTGTAATCTGTCCGTTATTTCTGTAAAATTTGTAGTTTATTTTTTATAGTAAGTAATTTGTCATTAATAACTTAATTGTAACGTTTTTGTAAATTATTATTAATGATATTATTTGAGACTACTCGTAAACATTTATTAAACATTCAAATATTTTCTACATTTTGAAATAAATAGGTACATATTCACATAATATAATAAAGACATCATACACATCACCATAAATACTGCTTTTAGCATCCGTAATAACGGTTACTAAGATAGCTCAGTTGGTAGAAGAGTCAGTACTGTAATACCGACATCGGAGACATGCAGGTTCGAACCCCACCGACCGCAATTGGTACAGGTAAGTAAAAATGAATTTAATAACTTAATAAACATTATAATTTGCAGGCAACCCTTGTGAGAATAAATTGCAGCTATGGTGAACAATATTAAATATGTAAATACGGATGATAACAAACAAATTCATATTACAATATTTATGTATTAATAATACTTCATTTTTATCAAGTAAAATACTTACATGTCAAAGCTGTACTTTTTCGTAAAAAGCGCTATGAATAATGTATATATATAAATAAAGTAGAATCTCCATACATTGTACTTTATGGATGTATAAATATTATTGTACACTGTTGGCAAATTGAAGGATGGCCAGCTGCTGGCCGGTGGGACATTTCGCCAATGGTCCGCTTGTGGCTCCCCATAAAAGTGCCAATTATGATAATGCTGGCGACGGTGCGTATGACCATTTATGTGCCAATTATGAGTGTTTGCTGGGTCAGTATCACTCGGAAATATTTTCATAATGTTAAAAATTATATTTAGTAAATTCATGTCATATATATAATCTTCAATGTACTCTTAATATTCTCATAAAATATGTATATTACATTATACAACTGTAACTTATAATATTAAACAAAAATATTTTACATATATGACATTCAATGTTACTAATAATTAATTTATACGTTATGATGCAAGTAAGCGGAGTTTTACGGTAAAAGAAAAATATGAAAATAACTGACAGTAGTTTCCTCCTACCAGTGAACTGAGCTAAACTTAAGAAATCCAACTTAGTTTGGGCCTTCTATTTGACTTTTTTATTTTAGATTAGCCCAGTCAAATACTTACCTATGTCAAGTCTACCGTATTTCATCCTAAACTTTGAACACTTGATTAAGTTGATGCCTATATTTTCTAGTCTACATTGATCATTTTTTTTGCAAGTTATTAAGATAAGAATCTTAAATTTAGGTAAGCGAAGATTGTCGGTTGAAAGAAAACGCCTATAGGATCTAATATGTATGTCTATGTCTCTTACTTTGTTATATCACAGAGAAGGGACAATATTTTTTAATTTCAGTTCACCAAAATATACATCTAAAACAGTACACTGAGAAAAAATATTTGTAACCACAACTAAAAAACTCATAACCACAGCAAATTTTCCTAATAACATAGCGGACAGGAAGGTAGCAGTAATTAAATACAATTTGTTAGAAGTTCTTAGTACACATAACTAATTTACCTAAGTAGCACAGAATTCTTTAAGATATCTTTAAGAAGTTCTATTTACTGCCCGCGAGGATATCTTGTATTTATGTACTCTAGAAGTCCTGCCGAAAATGAGAAATCTTTATATGTGCTCAACTTTTATGCACTGGGGAAATGTAAACTGGGCGTTATATAGGAATTTCAACTTTTGTTAACCCACAGACATCTACTAGAAGTTCTAAAAGAGAATTACTATACAGCTCAATTTTCTATGTATTATAGAAATCAAATAAAGTATTAAAAGGGAAATAGTATTGTTTTCCTTAACAGAATACTTGTAGACATCTTCTAGAAGTTCTAAAAGGGAATTACCATACAGCTCAATTTTCTATGTATTACCGAGATCAAATTAGGTATTAAAATGGAAATATTATTATTATCGCTAGTAGAACACCTATAGAAATCGCAAGAAGAAATTCTTTCAATGCATAAAATTTGCTTGCTTACCACTTAGTTTGTTACAGAAATTATTTCTAGATGACGCCACGTACAAACTACTGACGATAATCAGTCATGCATTATCTTATACTCATGAATTTATAGAACATTAATAACATAACTGCAATGTTCAAATTCTCGCAGGGATCATCGATTTATTTGGATGGCTCTTATAACGATCTTTAATCTTTCGTTTGGTTTGGGCCTGATGTCTCAATACTGAGATTTTGACTAACCAAAATTTCACCAGCTGCTGCTGGAAATAAATAATAATAAACGGATGGTACATCTAATAGAAATCCTATAAGGATGTTCGTCAATACCGTTTATATTGGTAAACGATAAAATACCCGAAAGATTACTACAGGAATTAAATCTGTTTGCAGGATTGATGCGGTACATCTAATAGAAATCCTATAACGATGTCCTCGGGACCATTTATATTGCCAAGCGATAAGATATCCTAAAGATTACTTTGGGAATTCTATAGGTATGCAAAAGGATGCTCACAGGATTCTATACTAATAGCTTTTTTCGATTACCATGGGAGGTACTATTTAATACTGATATGCTGACATTTGCCCATCTTAGGGAACTCTTACAGACCTCTAGAAGATATTTACTAATTCTTAAATTTTTATCCGCGGGATATCTTGAGGAATTAATTGTGCTACTTGGGACACTGAACTCTACTATATAAATGGAAGGTCAATATCCATACCAATTTTTACGCCAAATTGAACCTCGCGCAAGTATGGCGACCATAAGGAGGAGCGCAATCGCACTACAAAATATGTCAGAGCCGGTCTTATTGTTACTGCAACTGTTTAAAACCCGGGACTTTGCCCCGATTCTTGCAACACAGTACCATACAAGATTGCACCATATTGTCTTAATTAACTTTGTTTATAACAGTCACAAAATATTACACAAAATAATCAATTTATAACAACTTTACACAAACGACAGAATAAACAAAGAATAAAATGGTGATACCGACTCTGGAAATTGCATCTATTCCAAGACTTACGCTACAGAATCTATGGAAAAGAAATAAAACACAGAATTGCGTCAGCCTGGCATCGGCTCCCATATAGACAGCCGTTTGGTTCAAGCACAGACATTAATTTCTCTACTGCGTCGACGCATGGCTTATAGTTTTTGAATTCGTTACCACTTAATCTGTGCCGTAATTGCCGCATTTTGTTCACGCGCATATACCTATACTGGCCTTCCATTTATATAGTAGAGTTCAGTGACTTGGGTATATAGTATTTAATAAGTGTTTAGTCACAACTAAAAAATGTGCTTGTCATAACATTTTTCATTTGTTTTCATGTGATAAGTGCAACTAGTTGATTTTAGTTAGAACTTAAAATTTTTTAGTTGCGACTAAACACTTATTAAATACTTTGGGTTATAATAATAAATGATTTTTGTAGTCACAAGAAATACAAAGTCTTGTAACAACTATATTTTTTAGTTGTGGCTAAAAAATATGGTATGGTATTTAATTATGATAACTAATTCACTTAGTTGCCACTGTTAGTAAGAAATAGTAAAACAGAAGCATAAAAGTGCAGGAGTGGCTGGTGAAATTTGAGATCCTCATATCTCGATTACGGAACAAGGGACCTTTATTATATTTCAGGTAATGACTATTAGGGCCTCATAATATTATAGTGTTTTTTTCATTGAATTTGCGAAAAAATGGTACAAAAATGTGGCCCCGGTACCTCCTATTTCCACTATGGTCAATGAAATATTTGCAAGATATTTCTTATGATTAAGAGACTAGAACAAGAACATATTGTTACAAGTATCCACCCCTTGAGTGTAGGCAACACAGAATTCAATTAGGTCGGATGTTGTCTGAATGTAGAGATTTGCACCTACTAGAGAAAGAACCTACTAGAAGCACTAGATTGATGACATCTGTTCTGGAACTATCTAGAGAATGGTGACGTCATTTTTAGGTATATAAGGCTGCATTCTCGGCGGGAAGAAAAAGTTTGGTATTGACAAGTGAGGTTAAGACTACAAAGTGAAAACAAAGTGATAAACATTCCCAAGCAGCATTCAAAGTGATGGGAACTGGCATCTGAGGCATCGGAACTTTAATGTAGTAGGAATAACATAACTGTTACTAATTTTGCGACTTCAGGGTAATATTCACTTTATGGTATGCATTTGTAGTGACAATTAAGTAGATTCTACTGAATTTAGGCACTGTATATTTATAACGCTTTCAAGTAACTGCTGGAGAATCTGCAACGTCGCGGATACTACTCTGCATTACTTTGAAGCATCCTCAACTGCAAAGTGAAAATTGGTAGTAATGCCGACTGCACAGCTTTACCAAAGGACCACTTGAAAGTAGTCTAACTTATTAGTGACATCTCGAGTAAAAATGAGGTTATTTCTACAAACATAGGGGCTTTGAAGTTATCTTTACTACTCCCCACTAATTGAAAATGACTTAAAAGTTACATATACCTTGAAAATCTACTATAGAGTAATATTAACTTTTAAGACAATTTATATAATTATTGGCATTGAATAAAATGGCGGCATCTGAAATGCTCAGTGAAAGCGAAATAAAGTTTTATCAGCACTCATCCACGTTTTATAGAAAACTGAAGAAACAGTTAAACAGTAGTAGAGAAATAGTGATTCTTCAGAATATGATGCAAACATAGATTATTTCGCCACAGCAAAACCATCATCTTTGGCAATAAGTGCAAAAGTGCTCCCATCAACACAAGAAGAGTAATCGAAAACTATAACAGTTGTAGTGATTAATGATACTGTGTACTGCTCGAAAATTACAAATTGTCTTTAACACACAGATTGACCCATAGTTCAGTTAGTGATCCACTGAGCATATTAAATGAATTTGCCGATTAAAAACTCCAAATTTAATAAATATTGTGTCGATGGGGAACGGAGAATGTCGGTATAACGGCATAAGACATTATTTATGTACAATAAATTGAATTGAATGAAATTAAATGTAAACTGATCACTAAATAAATATGAAAACTGTTATGTATTTTTTCCATTATTACTCACCTTACGTTAATAAATATATTTATCCAACACTTTCATGTAAAGTGATCTTTATTGATAAGACTTTGAAGTGAGATAATATAGTAAGCTAAAGTGAGGTAAAGTGATTTAGTCACTAAAAAGTAATTTTAATATAAAATAGAGTCCAAGGAATTTATTTATTGTCACCATTATATGGAAAATTAACAAAACAAAGAATCCATGCATTAACACTTATTTATATTTATGTTAACATTTATTGTCATCATATTCGTTTTTCACAAAGAAAACTGCTCTTCTGTACACAATATTTCTCTATACTAGTAACGACGTCTGTATTGCCTGACTCGTGCTGCTCTCCCTGAATATTTTTAGCAATAACAATCTTGTTGAGACTGAATCTTCGAAATAACCCTCCGCCACGGTGGATGATTTCCACACACCGTGACGTTTAAGGGTGGTAATGTCACCCCCAGCATTGGCCAAGAGCTGATGAGGAACGGCGCATGCTATGGCCAGTATACAAATCTGCATCAGGCAATTGCAAATAATCAGCTACAATTCTTGGAATTTTTGAGAGCTTATTTAATCCAACGCATTGGACAGTGCACTTTCCCTTTTGAAAATTTACGAAAAATCTTTTGTGAGTCACATTTTGTGGTCTTAAAGACATATTTCCTAATCGAATCAAGTGGGTTCACCGAAAATCCTTCATTTAAAACTGTGAAACTTCTTGATTTATTCGTCTTGGTATCTGGTATGGATATATATAGATATTATTCTTTATCTCATATCTTCGACGCTTAAGAAGGTCAGTTCACCGCAACGGCAGGCACCGCAAACTCCCAATATCAATGCAACCTAAAAAACCCAAACATTTAAATAGGTATATAAAAGCAAGATCATAAAAAACACCTACCTCTGACATAAGATGCTCACCGTCAGGGGCATCCATCAAATATTGTTCGATATGTGCTCTTTCCAAATAATATCAGATAATAAAAAGTACTTAAAAAGTATAATAATTGTTATTTTTAATAATCCACATATTCCCTTCGCACACAGTGACAGTGACACTTTAACAATTACCGCGTTGCCAATTTAAAAAAAAAACTACCTATATCGATTCTGCCAATTCTACCAACATGAAAATAAGTTGGTAGCAACAGTTACTAAGATCTTATAGCGTCATTGGTCCCATTTGCTACATCTAGGTAAATATAACTACACAGTGAAATTGTTGCAGTTGCCGTCACCAATTTTAAAGTAACAACAACTATAACGTTGGTGGCATCTGCTACTTTATAGTAAATGTAACTTGTAGGGAAATAATTTTTGTTTTTTCAACCTCTAAGTTATTGCAATTAAAATCGTCATTTTTCTGTTGTTGAATGAAGACGCCATATTGACACGGATAAAAATTTAATTCAATAAAAAATTTATTTTTATTATAGTGATTTACAAATATGTTTTCTAAATAGATTATTACTTTATAATATATGAAATTAAAAAAAAAACGTTTTCCATAAAAAATTTTGCAGTTTTGCTTGTACACATAATTTTTGCAAAAAATTTTTTTTTCGAAAAAACCATTTTCTCGAGGGGGCGTCTTTTTTATCGAAGCATCATGATAACATTTTACAGAAAACAAGTGGTGGTTTTAATATCCACACCCAGGGTAAATGCAAAACATCATGATTTATAATATATGCTTATGCATGTTGTATATAATCACCTTAACTTGGACCTTGGACATATCATGTGCTTAAACTCAGTAAGTCATTAATTTGCTATTCGAATAACAGAGAGCCAAATATATAATTTGCGCTCTCATTTCGGTCAGCTGAGCTGTTCCAAAAGTTAGTCATTTCTACTACTTGGTTACGTCCCGTTTACGTAATAACCTAGTTCTCGACACGGTAACGGTAGAAGTACCGGAATAGTAGTTTTCCACGTAATTATTATTCCCCATTTTGGTGAATACTTGGTAGAAGGATGGTTCCCATTACGTAACAGTCCTTAGTTGCGGAAATCTTTAAAGTTCCCCTAATGGCAACTATTACGTAGAAACTACTAAAATTGCTGCTTGGGTTGTCATTTTTAGTCAGTAAAGTACATTTAAGTTAATAACAGTATTGTGAAGTAAATTATTTAATAAAGTGTGTTAGTGGTTATCACCTGTTATAATTTTTGGAACCCACGGAATTTGCAAGGGTGGTTTCCTAGGGATGGAAACACGTCACAATATGTTTATTTATTGAATTTCTGAATTTGAATTTTAATTTGGAACCAACCTTTAATTTCACAAATTTTAATCCTGATGTAAGGTAACTTTAAGAAAAATCAAGTTGCATAATAAATAATTACAGAAAAAACGTGTTCTTGTATTATAATACTGTTGATTGTAAAAAAAATTCCTTCTATTGATTCGGTAGGCGACCCGACTGTTGTGTTGTGTCTTCTGCACAGATCAAGGAACAGGTTATCAATGATACAATCACATCGGAGTCTGGTTGACAACTGGCTTTATTCACTGACATACATTCCTATGTAGGTATAATATATGCAACCATACATACAATAATGTCTTGTACACTCTACACTACACCGACCCCATTCTCATATTTATTCGCAAAGGACCCCGCACAAACCTTATGGGTTTGAGTTCCCGGTGGATTCGTCTGAATTTTTGATATGTTGTACTTGACACCCTCCTGATCAAAAGTGTCCATAGGCCCAAAGTCCGTAAATGAACAGTTTTCGAGATATCAAGGACGCAAGGTCTAAAAAAATGGGATATTTGCATGAACCTCAAGATGAAAAAAAGTGCTCTGACTTGGAGGTCAGACATGTTCTCATTATGTTTTTAGGGTCGCTGAATCAAAATCCGGGGTCCGTTAAGCTCCATCACGTCACGGTCAAGGGCATTTGAAGGACAAAATGAGGAAATACCGTCAAAAAATCTGAAAAAATTCATGTACGTATTTTTGAGGTCGCTGAATCCAAATCCGGGGTCCATTAAACCCCATCACGTCAGGGTCGAGGGCATTTGAAGGTCAAATTCCGAAGAGACCGTCAAAAATCTGAAAAAAATCATACACATATTTTTGGGGTCGCTGAATCCAAATCCGGTGTCCGTTAAACTCCATCACCTCCGGGTCGAGGGCATTTGAAGATCAAATTCAGAAGAGACCATAAAAAATATGAAAAAATTCATATACATGTTTCTGGGATATCTGAGTCCGAATCTGATATATTCTCTTAACTCCACAAATGTACAACCTCACATCGCAGACAGGTAGCCGACACCACAACCACATAAACTAACACAGAAAACCGGAGAGCCAATAACCACGAGACCCGGGGGACACAAAACAGCAGACAATAGCTCCAATAACTACGGTGCATGGTAGCGAGATATGACCTGTGCAAAAGTTGTATGGTTCAGAGGGGGTTAGCTGATGGTTACCTCAAACTTGACCTTGAGCTTGATGCTTAAGGTCATTTGAAGGTAAACTTTTGTGTTTTAAGAAGGCACCTTCATTTTTCAGATTCGTTAAGAACAGGATATTCTAAGTTTAGTTGTGGTATCATGAGTGGGGTCTAATTCACTTCCTAAATCATGACATGTGATTTTTATTTCCTATTTACTCCACGATCTTATGTTATTGACTGTTAGCTTTAGCGTTACCCAACGTGCACCGGCGTGGAGGAAGCTAATCAGATTTTGCACGTCATGTGGCCCTGAAAAGGGCCGGTTTGATAATTCGTTTTATTAATTTAATTAATTGGGTCTCCCGCTGGTAGTCTATTACCAGCATCTTTGATTGTTCTGATCAATACCTGTCTGCGATGTGAGGTTGTACATTTGTGGAGTTAAGAGAATATATCAGATTCGGACTCAGATATCCCAGAAACATGTATATGAATTTTTTCATATTTTTTATGGTCTCTTCTGAATTTGATCTTCAAATGCCCTCGACCCGGAGGTGATGGAGTTTAACGGACACCGGATTTGGATTCAGCGACCCCAAAAATATGTGTATGATTTTTTTCAGATTTTTGACGGTCTCTTCTGAATTTGACCTTCAAATGCCCTCGACCCTGACGTGATGGGGTTTAATGGACCCCGGATTTGGATTCAGCGACCTCAAAAATACGTACATGAATTTTTTCAGATTTTTTGACGGTATTTCCTCATTTTGTCCTTCAAATGCCCTTGACCCTGACGTGATGGAGCTTAACGGACCCCGGATTTTGATTCAGCGACCCTAAAAACATAATGAGAACATGTCTGACCTCCAAGTCAGAGCACTTTTTTTCATCTTGAGGTTCATGCAAATATCCCATTTTTTTAGACCTTGCGTCCTTGATATCTCGAAAACTGTTCATTTACGGACTTTGGGCCTATGGATACTTTTGATCAGGAGGGTGTCAAGTACAACATATAAAAAATTCAGACGAATCCACCGGGAACTCAAACCCATAAGGTTTGTGCGGGGTCCTTTCAATAAAAGATTTTTTGCTATAAATCGTTGCTATACAATATGGTGTGGGTCCCACGTTTTGTTATCGATATATGAACATCTCAAATTCCACCAGTCGACACTGAAAAGTGATGGGACCTTTAAAGTGCCGCCCTTCCCACCGCTCACCACCTAGGCGTGGGGACTTTTGATATGTTCATCTCCAGACTAGTCCAAACAAAGCTCCGAAGTCAATTTGCTGTCCCTAAAATTTTCCTCTACAGCCTTTTTTGAGCATTCGTTGCCTGGCCTATTGGAATGTTATCATATAATAGTGAATTGACTTCCTCGGAGTTCCATAGTGTAACGTTTGTGCCTCGCCGTAGGAGGTTCCAATGAAACGCTTGATAAAATGTTACTTAATTATTTATTATCACAGATCGCTTGTACTTTATACATGGACTACCTAGGCAAAACTGGGCCGGAACCACAGGCGGAACTCGGTCACCACTGTCAGTCATGCGCCTTGTGCGCTACCAACTTAACACATAGAAAATAGTTAAATCTGTAGGCAATCGAAGTACATAGCACACACGCGGATATTTCGGTTAAAAGTTAAGACTAAAAACTTTTTTACGTAGTGTAATGACACAACGCCACCTTAACAAAGTGGCTTTATTAAATTTCCATTGACTAATTTCACAGTTCATTAGCTGTGTTTTTGTCAATTAATTTTTAAGGACCTTTTTAGTATTGCTTTACCTTCTTAATATTAATTATATTTATACATGGCGTTACCACGATGTATGCAGATGATACCACTGTTTCGGTATCAGCTGTCAAGCAGGAAGAACTGCATCATAAAATTTATGTTACTCTAGACGATTTACACACATGGTGCCAGAGAAATAAGCTTATTTTGAATGACGAAAAAACCATTTTTATAAATCTTAATTTTAGAAGGGCATTATCCTCTAGCGGTAACATAAATTTTATTGAATCAACAAAATTCCTAGGCACCTACATAGACAGCAGATTAACATGGGAACTGCATATAGAGCACATTTGTAAATTGCTTAATAAAGCCTACTTCGCCGTTTTACAGCTGAAGGATACAATTGCCCAGACAGGTCTGTTAAGTGTGTATTATACTTTAGCATATTCACATTTATCATTGAATATATTAGCCTGGGGCCGTTCAAGCCATATACAACGAGTATTTGTTTCCCAGAAGAGATTACTAAGACTAATTTTTAACTAAAATAATAGATCCAGTTGTAAGGAATTATTTAAAAAATATAATATTTTTACAGTTCCTAGTATCTACATTTACAAATGTTCGGTATTTGCAAAAACAAATTTGTACACTTTCTCCATTTCCGGAGATAATCATTTATATAACACCAGACATAAAGATCTCCTGGTGATCCCAGTGCATAAAACAGCGACATTCCAAAACTCACTGCACTATAATTGTGTTATTTTATTTAACAGCGTTCCTAAAACTATGACAGAATTGAACTTATCTTTATTTAAAAAAGAAATAAGAAAACTATTAATAGCAAATGCATTTTATAGTGTTGACGAATTTCTAAATTGATAATTTGTTATTACTATTATTATTTTTTTAATCCATTGTGTTGCATTTGTATGGACAGAGTTTTTATAAGAGGTTTGTTTGTTTTTATACATATTTATTTGTTTATAAGTTCTTTTATTAATGTGTATTTTTGTGTATTTGTGTGTTTAATTTTAGGTTTTATTGCCATAACGAGACAGACAAATTGTTTATTTTAATTTGTGTGAATTATTTAAGTATGTATTGTTATTTAGACGTGCCAAATGTACATAATCTATGTATCAAAAGAATGGCAAAATAAATTCTATTCTATTCTATTCTATTTATACATAATTGTTATTTTCAACAAAAAGCTCGAGTTCCCCTGCTAATTTTAAAAAGCCAGCGCCTATGATTAACAACAATATACTAATCAATTTAATCTAAAGATATGTAACGAATTGATCAATGAAGTAGAGGAAATGAAATATATCGAATTAACTTTAAATAAAAAACTGCACTTTGAATATGACATCAATAAACTATGGTCCAAACTTATTTCTTCAATTAATTATAATTTAAAGCAATACTCATTTAAATTCAATCTTAAAGCTAAATACATGATTTATAACGCCCATATGAATTCATACATTATTTATTTATCTAACTGCTTTCTGGGGATAGCAGACTAACCAACGCAGAATCAATAAATTACAAATATACCAAATTAAAGTAATAAGAACTTTATTTAATAAACCTAAACAAACAAATATTGAAATTATAATTTAACAATTAAAGAATGAAATATTAAAGATCATGTTAAAATGGAAAACTTAAAGCCAAAATACAGAATATATTACAAATAAACATAGACACAATGAAAAATTGCGACATTCAAAAGTATTACACAAGAACAAGTCAATTTTGTATCCGCCCCCAAACTGGCATAACGATTTGTCAGAAGTCACGAAATCTACCCTGTCTTAACCTAGTTCCTAGTTTCATAAAAACATTAAAAAAACTATCTGTTCATCCAAAGGACATAATGCTGTTAATTGTAATATAATTAACATTCTTGTTTTCTAAATTTTTTTACAGTATTTCTCATATGTATATATTGTTACATATTTCTATCTCCTCTTATTTTCTTTCAGTAGAAACCCCTCAAATAAGTAAGTGAACAAATTGGTAGTTCGTCAATAATCCGAGAGATGGAGCTGCTGTTCTTAACCTACTAGAAAACTACAGAATGTTTGGACCATTCTAGAGCCCTCATCTTTAGGTATATAAGGGAATGGAAAAGCTAAATGAGGACAGTACAGTTCAGTTAGTGAGTCAGATAAGATCAAGAAGGACCAAAGTGATTGAATTATTGAATTGTACTCAGTGTTATATTAGTGAAGTAATTATTTGTTGTAATTAGTGCGTAAGTTAATAAATTAGTGTTTAGTGTTACGCTGGTGTTATAATTTCTGAACTCACAGTACAGGGTGTTTACTAAGAGGTGTAAACACGTAACACTAGATAATTAATGAACATTATACTTCTGTATTTAAGTCTTTGGTGAATGTTTTGTATCGTATTTTAAATAAAAGATCAGCAGATCAGAGAATTTTGGAAAACTAATATATCACACCTACCAAGAATGGCCAACTAAAACGAAAATTCCCAAAGAGTGTCAAAAGTACTTTAATTACAGAAATGACACTAGAATATAAGGATATCGCCTTTAATACAAAGAGAGATAGATAATTTAATGTATTTATATCAATCCTCAACAATATATTTTCGTTACTGAATATCAGTCAATTTAATACAAATGTTTGTTAGCAGTTTGTCTTCAGATCCTAACGAAAAGAAAAAAGTTCTATAAAATTCAAACGGGGTGGTGACTAGGCCCGGACTGGAAACCATTTTGCTATAGGGCAACTTCTTTGATCGGCACCAGCCCCCGCCCATTTTATGCAGCAGCACGATACAAAACATTTTTATTTTACATTAATTTAATTGCTTAAAAAAGAAAAGAAAAAGACCTTTATCGGGATCCTCGGCTCTGTAACCCACCGGCCATTTTCCCGGTAGCCCGCCTGTCCTGTCCGATCCTGTCCATGGTGATTAAAGTCACCTAATGGTTTTAGTCACTATCACTTTTGAAGCACCTCCACCTCCAAGAAAGAAATCAATTTTTGGAAGCTTTCCAGAATAATCCCACACCTGGATCTGGAATGTATCCTGAAATCCTGCTTTTCTTTTGGAGGGAATACTTCAGCACAAAGTTTTTAAATATCCTACACTGGAAGTAAGTCTGACCTAATTAGGAGTGAGCCACAAGAGACCAGATGATCGCAGTGGAGGGTCTGTTACTAGCCCACTCACATATCAACCTAACCTAACCTAAGTCTGACCTATGTTTATGGGACCGTTCATGTCGTTTAAGATTATTCCGACGCCTTGACTCATACGAACATAGTTCACACTTAAACATTGTTATATTTGAATTATGGATGAGTTTGTGTTCTTTTAGATAATCTGCACGTTTTGATTCATATGAACACAGATCACATTTAAACATTGTTAATTCTGAAGTACTTTTATGTCTCAACATATGCCGTTTAAGACTAGTCTTGTGTTTTGTTTCATATGAACATAGTTCACACTTAGACAGTGTTAACTCTGAAATACTTTTATGGATCAAATTATGTCGTTTAAGATAATCCCGATTTTTTGTCTCATAAGGGCATAGTGCACATTTAAGCATCAATATGTCTGAAGTACTTTTATGGAGCAATGTGTGTCGTTTAATATCACTCTTATCTTTTGTTTCATATGGACATAGTTTACACTTAAACATTGTTACATCAGAAGAACTTTTATGGGTCAAATTATGTTGTTTTAGATTATTTTTATGTTTTGTCTTGTATGGACACAGTTCACATTTATGTATTGCTATCTCTGAAGTACTTTTATGGATCAATATGTGTCGTTTATAATGACTCTGATTCTTTGTCTCATATGAACATTGTTCACACTTAAATTCTGTTACATCGAAATATCTTTTATGAAGCAGTTTTGGTTGATTTTGATGATCCACATGTGTTGTTTCACATTTTAATATTGGTAACACTGGAGTAATTTTATGGGCCGATTTGTGTCGTCTAAGATAATCCTTATTTTCTGTGTCACATGGACATTCACACTTATATACTGTCTTTCCATTAGAGCTTTCATAAGTCAAATCCTGACAATTAGCACATTGTGAAATATCTAAAGGCCCATCATCAGTTTTAATTATTGTAGAAGGTTCTTGAATGCTGAAAATAAATATTATTTTTTTAAGGGTGTATTATACTGCCCTCCTAAGCCAAAAAGACGTATCTCAAGGTTTCACTGTTTTGAGATATAGGCATGTTTTGAATTTTCGAAATCGCGTCAATATTTTCAAATATTTACTAATATTTTTTTTTTGTAGTTGTACTAATGTAGAGGTTAATAGTGGTGTAGTTATGAATTCATATTAATTAGGTTACTAGTTTTTTTTTACAATTAGATACGTCTAATTGACCTATTTTTTTAGATACGTCAAACTTTGTTAGCACTTTAAAAATACTTAACGATTGAAATACGTTTATTTCGTTATGGAAATATATAGAAAATAGCTCCAGCTATCCTAAGGTATAAAAATATGCATTTCGGCCAAAACTTGAGATACGTCTTTTTGGCTTAGGACGGCAGTATAGTAGACAACAAATCTACAATACTAAGATTAAAAATAGGTCAACATTGAGCAGGAAATTTGAAAAATGCATGCATCAGTGAACAAAAGTATGGGAACAGATTTTTTGTCGCATACTTATGATTTCTCTATAAGCCATTGAATTTTTTGCAAAATGAGGAAATGAAATGAATAGTCCACGTAAATTAGAATTTTTATTAGAAATAATTTATAGTTTATATTTGTGATATGATCTCTCCATTAGGGACAGGAATAAAGATCAGAAGAGTTCCCATCTGCCCAGTAGATGAATCATCCATTATTTTGCGAAAAGCCACCCCCAGCGGTGACTTCATTCTGGTTTTCTGATTTTCTTGCTAACCGTCCTTCAGTCTTTTTTTTTGTATGTGGCTGTGTTATTAAGCAATCTGGGCAATAGAAGTGTTTATTGCTAATTGCTCACTGATTGCTCAAGCTATCATCAACAAACCTCATTATCGATCTTGCTTCTGAAGACAAAGACATCTGATTTTTAAGAGACGTTCAAAGAAATATAAAGGAAATGTCTTAAGTAGCAGGACAGATAATAATATTAATAATAATAATAATAATAGGAGGCATAAGGTCACCCATCTGTTCTACATGATGCTCCGGATAGAGGGACCTACACAGTGCCGGTTTTAGATATAAATTGCCCCTAGGCCCAGACCAATTTTGCGCCCCCCTCCCGCTTGCTATTAGTTTTTTTTTTTTAGTTCGAAAAATTTTTTTGAAGAGCGGAGGGGGGGGAATCCAACATTTTTTTTTCTGTTTATGGGCACTAACCACTAAGACGAAAAACAATGGCGCCCCTAGCCCCAGGCCTATGAGGCCTAGTCACAGAACCGGACCTGCACCTACACCAGTCCCTCAGGGTGGTACAGGAGTACATGCAGGCTGTCGGTATGGAGTTCGGGTTGGACAAATGTGCACTAGTCCATCCCAAGAGAGGACCATGCGGGGACTACGGAGAGGACACACAGCTCATAGACGGAAGCATCTTACATCATCTAGATGCCGGAGAGTCATACACTTACTTGGGTGGAGCAGCGCTCTACCCAAGAAGCGAGTGCAGTAAAAAAACGCTCTCCGTGGCAAGTATGAGCATCGACTCCGACAGATCTGATCTTCAGAACTGTCGAGGAAGAACAAGGTGTCTGCTACCAACATGCTTGTCATTCCGATCCTTCTCTACTCCTTTGTAGTAGTAAAATGGAGTCGAGAGGAGTTGCATCAACTCGATGTAGGAACCCGCAAGAAGATGCATCTCAATAGGAACTTGCATCCTAAATCGAACGTTCCATGGCTATACCTCCCGCGATATCGGGGAGGCCGTGGACTCTTGAGTTTGGAGAGTCTCCATAACAGGATGGTTCTGCATGGAGCCTGTAAGGTCATCAGGAGTTCGGATCCCCTCCTCTGCATGGTCTGAAACCATGAAAATGCAGGGGTAGGAGCCTTTTTGTTTAAGGCAGCACAGAGAGCAGCTTCAACGTTGAGTGAGTAAATCTCGTCACCGAGTTAGAACCTGCTCGGCGAAAAGCCCAAATTAAAACTGCAGAGCAAGGATATCTTTCTGCAGCCAATGCATGGAGTTTTCTCTAAAAATACAGATAACCTTGGCTTATCCGAAAGGCTGACCTTTGCCTTCTTAAGGTCAGCCGGGCTGAAGTCTGAGACCGAGGGATTCATAATGGCTTGCCAGGATGGTGTATTCGATACCCTCGTCTATCGTAGTCGTGTCTTGGGTATAGAGGTCCCTGATGTTAGCTGCAGGGCCTAACGCAGGGCTCCAGAGACTCTAATGCACTTGCTGTCGGCTTGTCTGACATATGCAGTCTCGGCCCACATTCAGAGGCACGACGGAGGATTACGAGTGCTTTATTATCACCTAAGATACTCGTATGGGATAGACGAGACACCAGTGCTGCCTTACGCTACGGGGGATATTGAGTCCATTGTGGGAAATGAGAAGTGTTTAATTTATTGGAACTACTCATTTCCCACCATTAGGCAAATACAAGCCAACAAGCACGATGTAGTTCTATAATAATAATAATATAATGTTTATTTAACACAAAAAAACTGCTATACAAACATATAAATTTAAAAAAATAATAATAAAAATGATAATAATAATAAGTAATAATTCTACTCCATACCTATACTATGTACGTCATGGTCAGTCCTCCTCGACCACCAACTCAAGACAATGTTTGTTGTGGATTTCTCGGCCCCCGTGGAGAACAACATTGTCTTAAAGGAGGAGGAAAAACGGACCAAATATCGAGATTTGCTCTTCGAACTCCGCAAACTCTATCCAGACCATACTGTTAAGATAGTGGTACTGATTATAGGAGCCCTCGGTGGAACAAGACACACACACACAGCTTTCATAACTTAAGATCATACCGGCATGCCGAAATTCGGCAGAATGCAGAAGGCTGTCATCCTCGGTTCATTAATTCATTCATTAATTATGTCACTGTTTTCTGTTATCGTGTATCAAAATTTGCTTTATGTGAAACAGAACTTACAAAGTTATACTGCACATAATGAGATCCACGAACATGATACAAGAAATAAGTTTAATCTCATAACACCACAAAACAGACTTCATACAAACGATAACTTTGGAATTAGTTTGTTCAACTCCTTGCCACAGCACTTCCGCAACCTTACAATGATCGAATTCAAAAAGAAACTCAAAAACATATTAACATAGAACTGCTTTACAACATACACGAGTTCTTTCAACTTATTGCTGAAAATGGTAGCATTATTTTTGCCTCTGTGAACTAATTTTATTATTTTCTTTTACTCTAATATATGTACCTGTCATTTTATCATTGTATGTTTGTAATTTTACCGTTTTATATTTCACCATTTTATCGTAGTCGACACTTTTCATGTCATATTTTTTATCCTCATCTATTCTGATTTAAAAACTGATTAATTATTACTTAGATTTAATGTTCTGTACAGACATTTAATTGTGTTTATTGACTTGTCCATAATGTAACATTTCTAAAGATAAATAAATATTATTATTATTATGACTGCTCAGGGCACACGATTCTCGGACCCAGAAGTCAGCACCCCGCGAGCGTGGGAAATGGCTGCCAGTACTACCAGCTCCCCTCTGTGAGGGTCAGAGCCACAAAGAACAGTGACTGGTTTTTAACTAAAATAATAATAATAATAACCTACTAGCTAAAGTACAAGATACTCCCATAGGAACAAAAAGGTTGTAGAAAAGCTTCCAGAGGCTGGAAGGATCAGCTGCTAGTGAGTAAGACCATCACATCGATCGCAAAAAAGTGCCATAGAAATCTCTGCATGGCATGGGTTGATTACAAAAGGGCGTTTGATAGCGTTCCCCACACATATGGATTGTTGAATCCCTGAAAACTTATCGTATATGCCCAACAATAACAGACTTCGTGGAAACCACGATGAAGGAAAGGTGGTAGAGCTAACCACTCAAAAGGTCACATAAGAACAGGTAACATACAAATCAAAAGAGGAATTTTCCAGGGAGACTCACTCTCGCCTATACTGTTTTGCCTAGCGCTCTCCCTCTACAAACTCTCCCTAACTAAACAAACAGAAACTTGGCTTCGAAATCAGTAGTGACAATATAGTAAACTACCTCTTCTTCTATATGGACGACCTGAAGTTATTTGCTAAGAATGAAGCTCAATTAAAGCAAGAGCTGGATATCGTCAAATCATTCAGTGATGACATCAAGATGGAATTTGGTTTCAGACAAGTGTGCTACAGTGGTCCTTCAGTGAGGTAAACATGTGGGAAGTCAAAATAAAGTACTAAATGATCAATCCGCAATACGAAGTATGGATCTGGGGGAAAAATACAAGTACCTAGGTGTTGAAGAATGCGTCAGAATCGATGACGAAATGAAAAGTAGAGTTGCCAGGGAAACACTATCGTCGCATTAGGTAATGGCCGAGCTAAACGGCAAGAACAAAATTGCAGCAGTAAATACTATTGCCGTATAATAGTAAATACTATTGCCGTACCCGTAGTCACCTACAGTTTTGGAATTGTCGATTGGATTCGAAGCGACATCGTGAAAATGAATAGGATGACAAGAAAAATCCTAACAATGAGTGGAATTCATTATCCGAAAGCAGATGTGCACATTATACATTAAGAGGAAAGATGGCAGTCGTGGATTGATAGACCTGGAATCTGCTTATGACTCCTCTATCGTGGGACTGAGCACATATATCGGACAGGGTAAGGACAGATTCACTCGATTAGTCAAAGAGCATGATAAAGATAAGAAGTTGTATTCCATCCAGAAGGAAGCGAGTAAAATTGAAACAGAATACCTGGTACCGAGATCATTGATGAGGGTGCCAAGAAGAAAATTAAAACCAGCATAGAAAAGAGGAAAATAGAAGTACTCTGCTCAAAGCCGATGCATGGACAATTCGGTGAATAGTTTCCAGCTACAGCTGAGAAAGTGCACTGCTGTTAAATCTATGATAATAATAATACAATGCTCTAAGGGTGGTCGAGGAGTACACGCGGGCCATTGGTATGGAGTTCGGGTGGGACAAGTGCACGGTCGTCCACCTCAAGAGAGGACGATGCGGGGAATTCTCTGAGGATGCGCAGCTCGCAAACTGAAACATCCTAAGACATCTGGATGTCGGAGAGACCTACACATACCTGGGTGCGCGCAGCAACATCACATCCAGGATGTGCAACAAATAAAGGAATCTCTCCGAGGCAAGTACAGACGCCTACTCCAAGAACATGGGCATGGCAGAAGATGACAAATGTAGATACTGCGAAGCTGCAACTGAAACTGCAGAACATATACTTTGTGAATGCAAGGTACTAATCCGCATTAGGCTAAAGTACCTAGAACAGGCGGAATTAACGCCTGAAGACATAAGGAAATTAGCTCCCAGGAAAATCACAAGCTTTGCAAAAAGTCTTGGAATCCTGGGCAACACTTGCAGGGTAACTCACAAAAAATCTTTTAGGACGAAGTGAAGAAAGGCCAACTCAGGGCCAAGTGACCTCTCAAACAATCTACAATCTACAGTGACTCTTGTTAACATATTATGAACAACTAATGAAGTGGGTGTTCTAATGATTAGAAAACTGCTCATAAAAATAACAAAACCTCTGCCAAGACACCGCAAATAAAAAGAAAAAGAATCTGCTACTCGTCACTTTAAACTTGGGTCTGTAATATATTTAGAACACTAGCAGAGATAAATAGACAATAAATCTTTAGATTGTGGTAGTATGGCTATTTCACAATAAACCCATACACATACGACTTCAGCATTCATTCATTCTTGTATGCTGTTTGCGTAATTCTCAGTGCTTTGATAATGCAAAGTTTATGTAAATTTATGCCCGTTATTAACAAATAGAAAACTATAACCAGATAAAAAAAATGTATTTATCTAACTGCATTAATAAAATAGTCAAAATCAAACTTGCAGCTCGACTTCAGTAAAGCAATTGATTGCTTCACACCAGGCGCAGCTGGTGAAATTTCAATAATTTTTTCTCATCTGTGGCGCATGGGACCATACGAAATATGGGAAATAACATCTAGAGAAGTGCTTCTTTAACGACTCCTAAAAAATTTTGAAAAAGCAGTTTGCGAAAAATTTTTTCAAAATTCGGTTGCTCTCCCTGGTCTAGGGGTTTCTGTTTAAAATTATTTTTTTTTGTCATATACATTTGACTTTCCATAAAAATACAATAGGTTTTGCAGTTTATGAAAATATTTTCATTACGAACTGAAGTTTTGTAATTTACAGTTTAACAAATTACAAAATTTCAGTTCGTTGTATCTTAGTAATGAAAATATTTTCATAAAATGCAAAACCTATTATTGTATTTTTGTGAAAAGTCAAATGTATATGACAAAAAAAATAATTTTAAACAGAAGCCCCTAGACCACGGGGAGCAACCGAATTTTGAAATTTTTTTTCGCAAACTGCTTTTTCAAAATTTTTTAGGGGTCGTTAGAGAAGCGCTTCTCTAGATATTATTTCCCATATTTCGTATGGGTCCCACACGAGAAAAAAATTATTGAAATTTCACCAGCCGCCACTGCTTCACGCTACTACATATATGCACTCTTATAGAAATACACAAGTATTTTACAGAGTTCTGTATAAATTTTGTTACTAGAATTTTTAAAAAAACTTTTTTAAAAATTCTAGTAACAAAACACGCTATTAAGCTTTGACAAATAGATATGTTATATTTACCTATCATAATCGCCTTGTTCTGATTTAATACTGACAAATTCTGTATCAAGGATTGGCTCTATATCATCCATTTCCATTTCATGTTTTATTTCGGCTTCAGTTTTCACAAGATATGTTTCTTGAATCTGATCATGTCCTAATTTATTTACATTGTATGCCCCACCTTCATTGATTATAAACTGCTGTACATCCTGTAACTCTATCTGCCCTTTATCATCAGTTCCTTTTAGTTCAGCATATTCCCTTATATTCTCTTCTATGTCCAAACACTTCATTAAAAAACTTGAAACACTTTGCATTTGATCAAGACAGGTCTCACAACTTAAAAGTTCTCCATTATTACTTAAACTCTAAAATATAAAAACATTATGAACTATAACTATATAGGATTATTGTGCATTATAATCTACCTCACACAAATTCTTATACCACTCCACTTACTATTCAAATACGAACCCAGAGAGAAAGAGAATTGAGTGTTCTACATGCCGAAGCCATATTTAGGGGGATGCCAAAATGTTAAATAAAAATGGATTTTAATTAAAAAAAAAATAGTGGAAGCACATCTAAAGCTCAAACTAATTCATTCTAAATCTGCTATTAAAACTTTAAGTGCGACATGTTGAGAAAGTAAGATTGACACCACAATACCAATTTCTCCTGCTCGACTGTTTGCTCCAAAAAATCTGAAAAAATTCATGGACGGTGTTTTTGGGAAAGAAAACACCCTGATTTTTTTCAGATTTTTCGGATCAAAACTGGGGCCAGGAAAAATATTTGAATTTATCAATGATTTTTTAAGCAATGAAGGTCATATTTGGCTAACTTCTAAATAACAATTTTTTGTGTGCTTTTTCCCGCACTTTCGAATGCCAGTGTCAGAATTACCATTTTCAGACCAGAACAGGCTCAAAATTTGAAAAAACCGTTTTTTCCGCATATTAACCTCCCCACAATAAAATTGTGGGAGGTTACTAAAATTGGTCCAAAATCGAAAATTGAGATAACATCAAATCTTTACGTTTTGAGGTCCCAGGAATCCAAAAATGTGACTTCTGAAAAATGTCTGTTTATGTATGTGTGTGTGTATATGTATATGTGTGTATGTATGTTAGCATGATAGCGGCGAAACTACTAAACGGATTTGGATGAAACTGCATGAGGGTTGCTTTAGTGCTCCAGAAGATCTGAAAAGGTTTTGGTTGAGATGGGATTATGTTTAGTGCCGTTTTGGCACAACTTGTTTATTTTATGATTACTAACAATTTGCAATCGAACCATTGAAAAGCAGTAAAAATTCCGATTTCAACGATATATATCACACTTGCACCCTTTCGATTTGGTTTCCGCGAAAAAAATTAAAAAACAAAATAACACGCTTCTTGTGTAAGATATATTTTATAGTCTAACCTAACGTTCGGTAGACTAGTGTGTTAAAGCATGCAGACTGCCATACACGTTTTTTTTAAGAACGTCAAGCCAATTGTGTTGGTTGGGAAAAATCTTTTTTTGACAGGTGTCAGTTACTTTCGCGCGCAAAAGATTTTTGACAGCTGTCAGATAAAATGCGTCTAAAAGTTGTTAGTTGGAGAACTGTCACTTTGACAGCTGTCAAAAAATTTTGTCACTAATTTTATTGGGGGGGAAATGTCACTTTGACAGCTGTCAAAATTCTAGTTCCAAAACTTTCCAATTGTGTTGGTTGGGGACTTAAATTCCGCTGCTGGACACTATATATTTTGAAAATCTCTTTTTGACAGGTGCTTTCGCGCGCGAAAGATTTTTGGCAGCTGTCAGATAAAATGCGTCTAAAAGTTGTTAGTTGGAGAACTGTCACTTTGACAGCTGTCAAAAAATTTTGTCACTAATTTTATTGGAGGGGAAATGTCACTTTGACAGCTGTCAAAATTCTAGTTCCAAAACTTTCCAATTGTGTTGGTTGGGGACTTAAATTCCGCTGCTGGACACTATATATTTTGAAAATCTCTTTTTGACAGGTGCTTTCGCGCGCGAAAGATTTTTGGCAGCTGTCAGATAAAATGCGTCTAAAAGTTGTTAAACTGTCACTTTGACACCTGTCAAAAAAATTTGTCACTAATTTTATTGGGGGGAGGATGTCACTTTGACAGCTGTCAAAATTCTAGTTCCAAAACTTTCCTGGGGGAATTTATTTTTTGACAAAAAACCTAACCGACAGTTGTACAAAATTTTTAAGTTGGTATTGCACTTTGTTTTTAGTTTATGACTGTTTATATAGTTTTAAGGTTATGATTAACGGAAATGTTTCCGGCGATGCGTCGGAAATAGGTTCAAAGTTTTTGGACTGTTAATGTCAATGTTACTTTTATTATGATTTGATGAAAAACTCACTCTGGACCCAGTTAAAGTTCTGACCCAGCATTCGAAAGTAAAGAAAAAAGTACACAAAAAATTGTTATTTAGAAGTATCTGATGCTGATGTTGACGCTACCAAATGAGGAAGAAAAACGAAAAGCTATTCCGCCCAATTCATTTGTTGGAAAAATTTCCATTAAAGCAACTACGTACAGCAACTGACCAATGTATAGAAGCATTATTTATTTAAAGAATAACTTTTCTTTATTCTTTCTTATTTAGTGTCTGATGTTTCTTAAGTCGAATGACTACTTTACCTTTTTAGTAAACCTAACCGACTTTTATACAGGGCCAGTCGAAAAGTGAGAAATTTTAAATTTGGCTATTGAATAACAAACACCATATATGAGATATCGAGCTAAAATTTTGTATAGATATATTTGAGACAACTGCAAATTCAATATGCTATCCAATTTGCCGATAAAAAATTGCCTAATAGCAGATCTCGAAATTTCGACCCATTTAGAAGAGCTTAGTAGGCCTTGAAAATATGAAAATTACAAATTTTTCAAAACAGTCAAATAAAGCTCATCGAGCACTATATCTCAAAAAAAGGAAAATTTAAAATCGGTCTATGGGTTCCAAAATAGCAGGGTGTTGCGGTATAACTGTATATAGTGAAGGTACTGTGAGAATTTTAAATTCAATATAAGCTTGTGTACAATTTTTCCTTCACTCTCGCTTCTTTATAATTCATACTGCCTTCCTTTGTAAACCAAAACGCGTTTCATGTTTGGAGCATGGCCCCCAAGCATAAATAGCATATTCTATCTTTGAATAAGTGCATGGTAAGTTATTAGGAGTACATGCCGGGACACAATTAAGGATATATTTCTAATTGCATGGATAATAGAAATTAGCTTATTACATAATTTGTTAATGTAAATGTTCCATGACAACTTAGGGTCTATCTATACCCCAAAAAATTTTACTGACTCTTGATTACTATTTAAATGCATATTGTATAAAGTGAAAGGCATGGTTCCCGTTTTGGTAGCATTTAAGCTTAGTCGATTTGCAACAAGCCAGACAGTCACCCTTGAGTGTGTTTCCTCCATGACTAACTGCGGTGCATTACAATTTTCGTTTCTGTTTACAGCAGTCGTGTCATCAACGAATAAGATAAAGTTGGCTATGGGGTCAGCATACACCAAATCATTGACATAGATAAGGAATAATGCTGGTCCTAGTACCGAACCCTGTGGTACTCCAAATTCTAATGTGCTCATCTGGAAACGACTATTACAAGTTTTAATCAGTTGCATGTGGTCTGTTAAATATGACCTTATTAATTTCAAGCTTGCAACAGAAAAGTAAAAATAAAGTTTTTTTTATAAGTATACCACCTAGAGAATTAGAATATTTAAATTTTAAATGCAATTTTTTCTATTGAGTGCTAATTTTGGTCCCACACGCAGATGATCAGACAGGAATAGTGCTGTAGGTCCTCTTCAAGGCTGGCAAGATTTTTTAAGGAGGTAAGTTAGCAGATCTTGAAAACCATTCAACATAAGCTTTTCAAATTTCAGTGACTGATTTTCAATGGAATTTAACGAACATGGAATTTTGTCTAATTTTTCCGCTCCTCCATTTTGAGATATTCAGTGTCAAAGTGAGGGTCAATACATTTGAATGGTATATTGATTTTTTTCGAATTTGTTGTCAATATTTCAGCAAAACATGCAAGATATGATATTAATTAATATGTAAAATGTGAATATTTACCAGTTCTGGAATATATTTCTGCAACGTATCTACCAAGAACATATTGTCCTTTGATTCAAGTAGTGATGTAAGACTTTCATTTTCAGTTGACTGGGTACAAAAACTACACTTTGTTTCATTTTTGGAAACTGCCACTGATTTTAGGTCAATTGTACTTTCAGTCGTTGCTGGATCGAAACTGACATCATTTTTCATTTCAGCTAAAACTAATGCCCTCCTCTTCAAATCAACACAGGTTGACTTTAAATTAAGAAAAACTTGAAGGTTATTCGCACATTCCATACACATCACAGTTTCCTTTGATACATCCAGATTCTGGAATATAACATATTAAATTAAATTAATGAAATGAAAGGTACTAAGGATAGAAATGTTCCTACAGAATTAATTATAAATGACGAAAAGGTATCCGATATAAATATAATATGTAATCGTATTAATGAATTCTTTTTAGACTTGCCATGTAATGAACCTAAAATTGAAAATTTGAAATTAACTCCATACTCACATTTAACTTTTTATTTATATCCTACCACATCTTACGAAATTGAGGAATTATTAAACAAAACTACTGCAAACCCGGCTGCAGGCGTTGATGAGATATGTGGTCAAGCTTTAAAAGCTGTTGGTGATATAATCAGTGTTCCACTATCTTATTTAATAAACAAATCTTTTACAACGGGGCAGTACCCCAAATTATTAAAGGAATCTAAATCAATACCAATTTTTAAAAATAAAGGAACTAGAAATGAGATTTGTAATTATAGAAATGTCTGCGTTCAAAGTCAATTATCAAAAATATTTGAAATTAGCTATAGTGTGAGGCTAAATAAATTTTTAGAAAACTATAATTTGCTATCTGAATGTCAAAATGGGTTCAGGAAAAACAAGTCAACATTCACAGCAATAGCTGATTTATGCATCAACGTATATGAATATCTGAATAATAAGGAACATCCAATTGCATTGTATTTTGACTTGAGTAGAGCATTTGACACTGTAGATCACAGTCTACTTCTTGAAAAATTAGCCCGACTTGGAGTTAGAGGGACTGCCAATGACTGGGCTGCATCATATTTACGTGGAAGGACTCAGACTGCTGTTATAGAGCAGTGTAAGTCAGTAGCTAAAAATGTCCCCACGGGTGTACCACAAGGATCTATTCTGGGGCCTCTGTTTTTCTTAATTTTTATGAATGACATTACATATTCCTGCACATCTCCAAACAAATTAATAATGTACGCTGACGATACCAATATTCTGGTAGCTGAAAATAATCTATTAAATACTGTAATTCGAGCTAATAATTGTGCTAATGAATTTTATGAATGGTGTACCAATAGTGGACTGATTGTAAACACAAGTAAAACATATTATATGTCATTTCTTCCTAAAAATATAACATCAAATGCTAGTCCTCTCATTAAATTAAATACAAAATCAATACATCAAACTAATTATATAAAATTCTTAGGTGTCACCATAGATCATAAAATCGCTTGGGAAAAACATATTGAACACCTATCATCTAAATTAAGTACCATATGTTTTATCTTCAGACAATTACGCAATACTGTAACCTTTGATATTTTAAAATTAACATACTTTGGTCTAGTTCAATCTAGAATAAGCTATGGTTTAATGTTTTGGGGTAACTCAGCTCACATAAATAAAATTCTTATGCAGCAGAAAAAAATTATAAGATGTATGACAGGAAATCATCCATTGACACCATGTAGACAATTGTTTAGTGATTTGTCAATATTAACAGTACCATGTCTATATATTTATTTGATAATCTTAAACGTAAAAAAGGAAGATCATCTTATCTTAAAAAATAATTCGGTGCACAACTATAATACACGTAATGGTGACAATCTATACCAACCTTTTTCAAGATTAGGAGTAGGTCAAAATTCACATTGGTATCAGGGAATTATATGTTTTAATAATAATAATAATAATAATAAAAGTTCTTTATTGAGCATAAACCCAAAAGGCCCTCGACCGAAGTCCTTCAGCCTGTTTACAAAAATATTAAAGTTAAAATAAGTACCTGTACATTGTGTATTTCATGTGTGGTAAGTATTTATATAAAAAAAAAAAAAAAAAAATTGTATATGTATTGAAAAACGTTGTTTATGGTTCTCTTAAGTCCTTAATGTGTTCCCACAAGGTTCGTTCTGGATATTTCCTGTGTCTTGGTGTCTGATGGTTTCTTGTTTTGCATAAGAGTTGTATTTTATCTATATTGTCTTCATTTTTGGCAAACTTGGTTGACAATTTTGAAAGTCTTTGTGAAATTGGTTCAATATTGGTGATTTGGTACAGGAGGTCATTAGGCGGGTTATGGAGTGGATTGTCAGGGTGTCGGCATTTGGTGATCGTTCTGAGTGTTGATGTCTCCGCTACATTGATATTTTTCAGTGCCGGGTTTTTTGCATTAAGGTAGAGGGGATGGCTGTATTCTAGTAGTGGCCTACATATGGATTTGTAGATATGTACTGCTGTCTTCATACTGATACCTTTGTTTTTAAAGGTCAAACTACGGAAGTGTTTGCCTCTGGAGATGCACCTCTTTTTTATGATTTTGGTGTGATTATTGAAATTCAACTTGTGGTCAAGGCTTACACCTAGATATTTGACTGTTGTACTGGGTGGGAGAGAGTGATTGTTGATGGTTATTTTTGGGGAGTTGATGTTGGGGGCATGGTTGAAGATTATGTATTGGGATTTTGTCGGGTTTGGTTTCAATCTCCATTTGTTGAACCATATCATCGTCGTGTTCATTAATCTTTGTAGTTCATCCACAGTCTTTTTTATAGTGCAGTTATGACTAATTAATACAGTATCATCAGCATATTGTAGTATATATGGATTAGGGTTGAAGTGCGTTGGGTCATTTTCGAAGTTGTAAATATCAAAACAGTAGGTGTTGTATAGTAGTGGCGATAGCGGCGAGCCTTGTGGTAGTCCTTGTTGCATTTTAAATGTTTTAGAGTAGCATGTGTCTATTTTGATTTGTAATGTTCTCTCTTTTAAATATGTGCTTATCATGTGTACTAAGTATCTCGGACAGTTCAGGTATGCTAGCTTGTACAGTAGGCCCATGTGCCAAACACTGTCGAATGCTTTATTTATGTCCAAAAATATTGCCGCACTATGTTGACCTTCGAGCTTTGTCGTTTGGATATTTGAAGTGATTATCATCAGCGGGTGGGTGGTGGATGATTTTTCCCGGAATCCAAATTGGTAGTTGGGTATGTTGTGCCCGATTGCATCTGAAATGAGTCTTTTAATAATCTGTTCCAAGTTTTTTGCTAGTACTGGAAGTAGTGTGATAGGACGATAGTTATTTGTTCGGTGTGGGTTGGTGTTGGGTTTGGGGATGGTGATGACAACACCGTGTTTCCATTCCTTAGGGAAGTACTGGTTGTTCAAACAGTATTCGTATAATTTTATTATGTATAGGTGTACTTTGTGTCCAAGTTTACGGATGATATTTTTAGATATGCTGTCTTTTCCAGGGGCTGTGCTTTTACCTTTATTCAGTATGTCATAATAGGTTTCCTCGCTTATTGAAATGTTTTGGTTTGGTAATTCTTCAGAAATGAAATCGTCATGCCAATTTTTTACGTCTTCGTGATGCGCTTCGTCGAATTGGTTATCATTTTTAATTGTGTATACATTTTCATAATGTTCCGCAAACAGATCTGCTTTTTCGGGGTTGCTATTATAAAGTGTATTATTTTCTTCTAGTGTGGCTATGGATGTCGACTGTTTATATCTGGATAATTTTTTTATTTGTTGCCAGTAATTTCTGCCTTGTTGTTGATTGATTTCATTACATACTGTTAACCATTTATGTTCCTTATAGTCTTTAATTAGCCTTTGGATATTTTTGTTGTAATCGTTAATATGTCTTTTATATTGTGCATCTTTATTTGTTAGGTATTCTCTATACATTTTCCTTTTATGCTTTATTAATCTGATGATAATGGTGGTAGTTCATATGAGTAATATCTAATCCTTCGAGTGGGTGAGTTATGTATTATCGTTGCCGTTAGTTTTTCGTTGAATCTGGTTATTGCCTGTTCGTCAATTGGAAGGTGTTGTTGTTCTTCTACATAATTTTCTATTGTATTGTTGACTTCATCCGTGTTGCACTTATATAGGTTAATTCTTTTTTCTTCCACTTCCTCTTCTGTTGTTTTGTCTAGCTCTATTTTAATCTCTATCGCCAGGTGGTCGGACCCTATGTCTGGGAGAGTTTCTATTTTACATATATTGTTATGAATATTTTCGGTGTAGAGTATTATATCTGGTGTCGAGTCCGGGTTGTTTTCCATTAAGAATGTCGGGGGGGTGTCAGCCTTCCTAAATGTTGTGTTATTTATGAATGTTTGTATTTGCTTGTTTTTTGTTCTATTTACATTAAAGTCCCCTATTATTAAGCAAAATTTGTATTGTGCTGCTTTGTTGAAGATGGTTTCTTCAATGTTAGATGTTGGGTGTACATATATCAGAATTATATGCAATCTGTCTCCTTGGAATGGTATTGAAATGTGTGTGGCTTCGTTGAGTGGATTATTTACCCTCGGCGGATTTTCTTTCCTCATTTTCAAAAGGGGATTTACTTGTATTAGGTTTCCTCCTCTTGTGTTATTATTTACGATGTTTCCATTGTATTGTAGCACGTCCCAGTTTTGGTACCGAGTGTTGCTGTTTTCTTTGGTTTTGGTCTCCACGAAAAGTGAGCAATTGATATTATTTTTTTCCATTGTGTTGTTAATTAACTGTTTTTTAGGTGTATAGCTGTTTACATTGGCGTATAGTATCCTAAGCATCGACGTGAACTTGAACATTGATCTTTCCAGGTATAGGTTCCGTTGGTGATACAGTTAGAGGTTCGTCTAGGTCGAACATTAAGATATATACTCTGTTACCAGAGAACGTTGCCACTGTGTCAATGTTGTATAGTGTTGTAAATCTCTTTCTAAGTTTCCTTAATAGTTCTTCCCTATCTCTGTTCTTTTCTTTGTTTAGTTTTGTTATATATGTGTTGATTATCATGTCATGTACTGTAACTGGTGAGTGTATTTTGGAGTTTTTTGTTATTCTATTGTCGATTTCGTGGCTTTGCTTGTTGAGTGATTTTATCTGTGCATTTGGAAGCCCCTGTATTGGTTGAGTCGGTCTTTTTGGGCATTTGAGTGACCAAGCGGCATGGTCTTCTGAACCACACCCTGTGCATTTCATTGGTAGTGTGGAATTACATGTGGAGAAGTGGTGAGGTCCATTACATTTCGTACATTTTGGCGGAGTTGTACATTGTTCTTTAGTGTGCGTAAATTGTAAACATTTTGCACATGGTTGTGGAATTGGTGCTGGCGGAAGGCTCGGAAAGATGGGGTAGTGCTTGTGTTGGTAGAATATTCCCTCGTTTAGTAATTGTTCGCTAGCTTTTAGACAGTCCGTTATTATCCTAATCATGAGTGTGGGTTTGTTATTTGCTTTTGCGATTATTCTTTTGCAATATCTATGTCGTATACTAATTCCAATAAGGTGTTCGCTTATTTCTAGATCCGAAATTTCATGTTCAACTGATCCTATTATAACCGAGTATGAGTTTGACGTTGTTGTCCTGTTCTGACTAGGGGTGTGTGATTCTGAGGTTTCTTGATAATTTTTAATTTTTTTATCAGATACTAGTTTATTTAAAGTTTCGGTTGCGATTTTCTTTTCCCTATTTGTTTTTATGAGGAATCCTTTTTTTGTTTGTATTATCGTTTCGTCTGATTGAGGATGCATTTTTTCCCATAACTCAGACATATCCCTTCTAGTCATATCCTGTAATGGGGTGATGTAAAATAAGTATTTATATTTCTTATTTGTTAATTCATACATTTTTGCTGAATGGTTTTTGTGTACTGGCATTGTTGTGTTTTTGTTTGGTGGGTTTTTTGTGGATGTATTTATCTGTGTGTTTTTTGTGTTATAAGAATTTGTTCCTATTATTTCATTGATGTCTTTTTGTGTTATTTTATTCTTTTTATTTGTATTCCCTGATGCAGTTTCCCCTGATTTCCTTTTGTGTTTCACTTTTTTCCATTGTCCTATGTCATCTATTTCCATTTCACTGTAGCTACCATCACTTTCTGAAGTCATTTTGGATTAAATTATCACTTTTAACTGTGCAGTACTAGGAGTAAATATCAACAGGTGTTCACTCTATCACTGTCAGTTAAGGACGTATATGTTTTAATAAATTTAAAAACCTATTTGGAACTTTTAAAAATTTTAATGATTTTAAAAATGTGTTGTATTTGTATTTAATTCGGAATGCTTTTTACTCGATAGATGAATATTTACACTCTAGGGGTTAATGTTCTGTATAATGTTTTATATTTTGTATAATTTTGTATCGTGCTCATTGTAATTGTATTTATTTTATTTTTTTATGTATTTCTGTGACTAGTCCGATAAGTTATACTTTTGTGTAAACTTTATGTGATGAATAAAGTATTATCTATCTATCTCTATCTATCTAAAGAGTAGAAGTATGTGCGTACAAGAAATTTTTTTAGAAGAATTATTTATCATTTTTTGCGTTATGTTAAAAAATAAGAACTATTTTTCATGATTACGTTTACTGTAAATGCTTCTAGAGGTGAGTAGTACTCGTATGATTCGTATCATTGGTACGAATCCTTGCAGTGGTACGAATCCCACAAAAATAAAAGATTAGTACATTTCGTATCGCCGATACGATTGATACATTTCGTATCACCGATACGATTGGTACGAATATGGAATTTCAGTACCGATATTGCGATGCGATACTGGGCCAGCTGTGTAAGGTTAAACTTCAAATGGTGGATGAGGACCGCGCGTTTAAACTAGAGATTTCACATTTTAAAATACTCATAATCTCATAATCGAAAAAATTCCCTGTATATAACATTATGATACTCTGGCCCTAACTAACACCACATATAATATTACATAATCTATGCTGAACACTGTGGAGTAGAAGTGTGGGTACGAATAGTACGAACGGTACGAATCAGTACATGATACTGTTTCGTATCATGGAATCAGTGGTACGAAACATACAAATAGTACGAATGGTATGAACATGTAAGACTAACAAAAAGTCAGAAAGGAATACAAGTTCTAGCCCCCAAATTTAGCAATAAACTACCACCCGATATTAAAAACTTACCAGATCTTGAATTTAAAAAAAAAATAAAGTCCATTTTAATTGAGAAAACTTTTTATTCATATGACGAATTTCTGTCATATAATTTCAATATGTGAAAAAAATGCCTGTTTGTTAATCTCTAAGTTGGTTCTATACTTTTATGTGTTATGAGGTGATATATATGTAGATATATATTTGTTTGTTTATATGTGTATGTACATATTGTTAGTTTCTATTGTAATTACTGACTTGTGCAAATACTATTTTGTATATGGCATCAATAAATGATTTGATTTGATTTGACCAGTACATGATACTGTTTAGTATCATGGAATCAGTGATGCTTCGTAGAACATAATGCAGCTTCAAAATTTTACACGGAGCACTTATAGTTTCACAACAGGGCTTCGTTTTTAGGGATGCAACGGAATTCCGGCAGCATTACTGACCACGGCCAGTTCGGACTGTTTACTGGACTTCCGGTTCCAACAGGATTTTTGGTTTTTCCAGCCGGAACATAAGTCTTTAAATCACCAACAAATATTTTCATTGCTAATAATTACTATACAGGTTGGGGCAATATTGAGTCGGACTTCGATAGTTCGAGTTCTCTGAGAGCTGGAAATTAAAAAAAAAAAAGTACAAATGAACTAGTTAGTCAAAAAAGTCTATAACAGGAAATTATTTTCGAATATACAGGGCGCATACCAAGACGATTCTACAGGATCAAGTGTTGATTTTTAATGGAATGCTATGTATTGCATATTGAAAAAATCCCTACAGTCACAAATATGGGTTTTAAGAAAAAAAAATGTGAATACTAGTTACTAGTTAATGTTTTCAATCATTTTCACTTCCTAAAAATGTATAGGGTGGCCAAAAATTATTTTTAAACTTCGAACTTTTTTAACTGAATTTTCTCGAATTTTTCAAATATACCTGTATATTTTTCGTCGATGTGATGTAGAAATGAAAAATTAACATTTTTTTATTTACATCCTACAGCTGTTTGTAACCATTTTTCAATTCATTGAGCAATAAGTACAAAATTCAAGACTTGACTTCCCTAGTAGCACAACCATATTGGATCGATATAGGTACAATATGTTACCTATATTGCATACTGGGCCAATATATGTCAGATTTAGCCAATATTGTACCAATATGCTCATCAGCTGTATTTTCAATATATTAATCCAATATATATCCAATGTTTTACAAACATTGGCAAACCAGATTCAAATTAACAACATTTAACCAACATTGGCGCAATATGTAGAAAGTAATATTAATTTCCAAATACTGGGCATATATGCTTTATTATTTTTGTTTACTTATTTATTGACAAATTAGCATCAATATAATGAGTCTTCAACCTTAAAATATATATACGCTATGATGTTACTATGACTGCTTGGTTTAGAGCAGGGTTTAGAGGCAAGCAAACTTGACTCTCATCTAGGGGTCCCGGGTTCGATTCCAGGCCGTGGCGCTGGGATTTTTTCTGAAGAAGAAATTAATCCCAGAATACTCGGAAATTAGATGTGCATCCCTTGTCTCCAAACATGTAGCTCTTTCCGCACAAAGCTCTTCCGGAGCCTTCAGGGATAAAGGGAGTCGTATTACCTATGGTATGTTGTAATTTAAATACCTTCTCAAATATAAAATATTATTTTGGGTATTCAGCAGATAACTTTCAAAGAAATCATTCGTTCCTTTCATATATTATTGATCTAAATCTGATCAAGCTAGAATATCAACGAGTAGTCCTCTTACAAACAAACTTGTCAATTTCTTTATACATTTACTATGTCTAACATTCAATATGAAAAACAAGAAAATAACCATTCTTTCTATATATTGAAGATCTAAGTCTGATCATGCCAATATATTGTCAGAAATCCACCCTTAAGAGGAAATCTTTCAAGCATCTCTAGCCCTACCTAGAGGATACTCCATTCAATACGATAAACAAGAAAATAACCATTCTCTCTATATATTGAAGATCTAAGTCTGATCATGCCAATATATTATCAGAAATCCACCCTTGCGAGGAAATCTTTCAAGCATCTCTAGCCCTACCTAGAGGATACTACATCACAAACAAACATTAGTTACATTTCAAAGCCAAGAACTACTGAAAAGCACAATGAAATATATGAATAAAATTTCAATTACATGTCATAATAAATAAAATATTTCAATCAATGTTTGATTGACCAAAACTCTGTAAAAATGATGTAAGCAGAAATACAAGATATTTATTTTTTAAAAACTACCTTCTCAAATGTTTTTAATCAGCTGATTGCTCAAGGTTGAGTAGCCTGTATAACTATTATACAAAATGCTATTCGTCTTGCATTGTTAATTGCTATAAAAACAATTAATGTATATTTTAATACATGAATGTACATTTCTAATTTTAAATTTACCGCCCATAGCAAATTCAGAAACAGTGACACATTCGAGTTTCGGCCATGTTGCCGTATGCCGGTCGGTTGTTGGTGTTTCATAACTTCGTCAATTTCTTTAATGAAATACAGTGTGCAGCTTGTGACAACTACAATAATTTAATAGGTAAGTGTGCATATTCCCATTCCAATAATAATTAATAGTAAACATAGTTTAGTTTTTAGTAATTTTCCGTATTCCTACGAAGGCGTATTTGTCTTTTTTCTGCCATGTTTAAGGTAGAAATCGTGGCCCAGTGGGTGTATAATATCCAGAACATTTTTGCAAATCATGTATATTTAGGCACTATGATATTTACTACTAATTACCTGTATCTTACATTTGTCTAAATACCTATGCGTAATTATTTTATAAATACAAATTGTATATTGGGCCAATATTTTCCAAAGGTTAGCAAATCTGATTCAATATTAACATTATTTAATCAATATTGGTGCAATATGTAGAAAGTAATATTAGACACTAAGGCAGTATGATATATTTAACTTTTTTTTTTAAGTTTTTTTAATATTTCAGCATTTTTTCTCAAAAAGATCAAGGGTCCTCGGTGCGATGTAAACAGCATCAAGCGTGAGAATGAAAAGATCAACTCTCAACATTTTTAAAATATTACTTTCACCACAGGCAAAGAACTATTGGGTGTAAATCAGCAATTAGCAGAAACATAGGAAAATACGAGAAAAATGGTATGCGTATTTATTGTTACATACATATTATTAAAATACAGGGAAAATTCAATATTTAAGAGGAGAGGACACCCACACAAAAGCTATGAATACCCAATTAATAAAAAAGGAAGTCCTAGCTATGTTCCATTCAGGAGAAGTAAACAAAAGAAGAAACCAGTGTGAAAGCTCAAATTCTTTGACGTAGTGTCTAGTAAGTAAAACATTAAACTATCGTAGAGGCCGATTCAAAGAAGTCACAGATGGGCAAATAAATCGGGCAATATTAGCATACTTAGCTGGATCATCAGATATAGATAGGGAAGTAAATCTTGCGAATCCACAAGAAATCATGGTACCTCAAGAAATGAAACAGATGAATGGGTATACAATAATAATTACACTTATTTTTTTATTGTTTTGTTTAAGTTTCGAACAAATGTTTTGTTTTCTATGCAATTATCACAATTCAATTTTTATTCGTTTGCGTTTTTGTTAATTTCGTATAAATATATTCTTTTTAAAATTTTCAGATTTTGATAACGACATCCATTCAAATTCCAATTGATGTACTGTGCTACACAATGTGCCCAAATTTCTGATATGGGAACTCGTGCAGTAGGAATTCCCATGTCAGAAATTCAGACACATTGTGTAGCTATATGGCGCCTATGTTGATATCCAATATAGCACCTATATGTTAGTACCCAATATAGCGCCTATATGTTAGTATCCAATATAGTGCCTATATGTTAGTATCCAATATGACAACCTATATTAGTATCTAATATGGAACCAATGTTGGTATCCAATATGATGCCAATCTTGATATCTAATATTATGTCAATATTTGATTGCAATATTGGGCATTTATTCTCAAAATCTGTCGCTCAGTATATTGGCCCAATATATTGATGTCTATATTGGCCCAATCAACTTGTGCTACAGGGGTTAAAAAATAAATGTTTCTTCAAATAATTTGGCAGAAAAAATTACAATAAGTGCTCCGCATGTTGTTCATAAGAACAGCATGAAATTTTTAGCGAGTTCATTTAATGTGTTCATCTCGATATTGCCCAGCTCATCAATTTCTTAGGAATAGTTTTTTTGTAATGTTTTTTGTTGTTTTCGTTATTCGGCAAGCAATAAAACCTCAATTTGGTATAGATTGTCTTGTATAAACGAACATTTATCACACTTATCGGTCGTCACTTCTCATTTCTGTTAATTTTAAAATATTTGGAGTTTTACAAAATGAACTTTAACAAAGCGGAACTTGTAGACATGACTTTTATTTTGGGCGAGTCGGATAGAAATTGTTTGCTTGCCAATAGAATTTATAAGCAACAGTAATGTTAGCAGCTTCCAAAACCTCCTCGATAGATTTGCGGAAACTGGAAATGTAGAATAAGTATAAAAAAAGTGAAGGAATAAAACGTGTTGTAAACGAAGAAAATGAGTTTTCGGTGGCGCTGGCAATAGCTGAGAATCCATATTAGTTAGAGAGAAGAGAGCTCAGTAGAAGGAATAAGTAGATGATCGAATCTTAAAAAAAAAAAAGTTTCATGCATATCACATTCAAATTCGCCAGGAACTAAGTGATGACGATTTTCAAAGGCATCTACAGTTTTTTAATTGGGCAAGGGGTAAAATGCAAGAAGATGTCGCCTTCAATAATGTTTTATACACTGAAGCAACTTTTCATAAAAATGGATTTTTTAAGAGGCACAATTTCCATTATTATCCTTTGGAAAATCCTCACTTTTTTAGGCAAGCGCAGATGGTCTATAAATGTTTGATGAAGAATTATTAGAGAACATGTAAGGGCCACATTTCATTGATGGTACATTGATTAGAGCTATTTATCTTCATTTTCTGGAGAATGGCTCATTCAATGAATTTTATTTAGTAGTTGTTACTTCCTGTGGATAAAGTATTATTTAAAATTAGGCAATGTTGAAAATTTCAGATGAATCCGACATGTGGTTCTCGAAATATACGACTTCTAAAGAGGGAATTGGAAGTGCGGTGCGACCAACATGTGACATCAGAGGATAGCAAACGAAACAGTCGCGCAACATATCAAAGCTCGTGCATTCCGCTTGAGATCGTCGAGTCTTTCTCTGTGCGACTAGCTTGTTCGTATCAAGTGATGTCACGGTCGAGATTCGACAATGCGGGTGCGGTCCATGTTTATAATTTTTTTTGGACGATTTACAGGTCTCACAAAATTCTAGTTTTTTGCACATAGTCTTAGAATTTTAAGATCTTTCTGACAATCAAATAAAAAAAAGTGCTAAATGAGCCCATTATCTGTCACAAGTATTGGTGAATCATCCTGAAAGGATTCGAAATAGGATCTGGTCTCAGCAAGATGGTGCTCCACCACATTATTTAAAAGCAGTAAGGTACCACCTAAATAATGAAATTGTTTATAAGACACCAACAACAATCCAAAATAAGAAGGGAAGGATAATAATTGCTTATAGATCTATCCCACCGGCAATTTTAGGAACAGTAGAAACCTCAAATGGAATGTGATGTATGTAAAGAAATAAAAGATGTATTTAAATGTGATGGATGTAATCAATCAATATGTAAAGCATGTGGAAAACTAACATCATCAGAGATAAAAGTACTTCAGCTGAATAGTCGTGTGTTGAGATTCTATTGTTTGAAATGTAAAAAAAATGAGACGTATTCATTGTTTCATAAAATTATTGAATGCAAAGATCAACTGATTGAAAGTAAAGAAAGAAGCATAGCAGATAAAGACGTTATCATAGCAGCCAAAGAAGAACTATGTATGATGTTGAAGAAAGAGATGGAGGACCTACAGAACACTAGAAAATATGAAAACAAAATCGGGTATAGCGAAGCAGTAAAAAAACCAACACCGGAGGTAGTAGTGGTAAAACCAAAAAAAACGCAAGAAAGTTCCAAAACAAAACAGATTATTGAAGAAAAAGTGGATCCAAGTTCATTGGGGGTTGGAGTAGCTAGAGTAAAATATGTAAGAGATGGTGGTGTGGCGATAAGTTGCAATAGACATGAAGACGTTAGAAATATATCAAATAGTATTCAACAACAATTAGGAGAAGAGTATGAAGTAAATATTCCAGAGAAAAAGAACCCAAAAATTCGAATTATAAATTTGGACAAAAAACTTCTAGAAGACCATGAAGAACTAATTGAAAAAATTATTATACAAAATTCTATTACCACTTCATTGCCTCAGCGGATTATAAAAGTTTTAAATACCTATGAAACAAAGAATAATAGAACTATTGCAATTGTGGAAATAGATCCACTCACTTATAACCAAATAAGAAAAAAAGAAATCTTATATATTGGGTGGCGTGCATATAAATATGTAGATCATATAAATATAGTACAATGCTATAAATGTTGGAAATTCGGACACATGGTAAAAGATTGTAAAAGTGAAAAGGATATATGCCCAAAATGTACAGGCGACCACAGATCAAATGAATGTAAATCCGAAGAAGTAAGATGCATAAATTGTAAATATGCCTCAGAGACATTAAAAATACCAAATATTGATTTTGAGCATGCAGCTTATGATAGAAAATGTGAGGCTTACAAAAGAATATACGAACAATTAGAACAAAAAGTAAATTATACAGATAGTACCAAAATACAAAAATAGCAATTAGAAAAATTAATAATGTACCTAAATATACAGGGCCTTTCAAAAAACAAAACTCAGTTAGAATGGATTATTTATCAATGGAAACCTGTTGTAATTTGCATTTCTGAAACACATGTAACAGAGGAATTTTAGAATAATGAAATAGATATTGAGGGATATAATACAGTTATCACACACTCAACAAGTCAACATACCGGAGGTACAATAATATATGTAAAAAAAGAATACAAATATACTGAAATATCAAAAGAAACTATTTATATGAATATGTGGTTATCTGGAATTAAACTGAGTATAAAAAAATGCAGATATAATATTCTCAATACATATCACTCACCGAGCTCTAGTGATGCGAAATTTTTAGAAAGATTAGAAGAAATACTTGAAGTATATTCGGCAAAAAATGAAGTATTTATTTTAATAGGAGATCTTAACATCAATGTAGCAAAAAATACTTATTATTCTAATAGATTAAAAAACATAATTAGAAATAATGGTTTATATCAAAAAATTGATAAATTTACTAGAATAACAAAAGAATCTGCTACAATTATTGACTTAATAATTACTAACGAGAAGGAAATCCCATTTACAATTCATCTGACACCTAAAATAACAGACCATTGTATTATAACAATAGATATAGAGAATAAAGACAATCAAGAATCTTTTACAAAAAAATATAGAAATTTCAAATATTTTAATGAACTAAACTTTCAATTAGACTTAATGGATAATGAGTGGTTCCCAGACTGTACAGATACTAACTTTTTAGCAGAACAACTTGCCAGGTCCCTAATTAATGTATTAGATAAGCATGCACCTGTAGAAGAAAAAGTACTCGGATGTAATTGGGCCAATAAGATGTGGTGGACACCCACAATAGGTCAAGAGATATTAGAAAGAGATAGAATGTATAAAAAAGCAGTTATTACACAACAAGAAGTAGATTGGAAGAACTACAAACAAAAAAGAAATGCAATTGTAAATAGAATAAGACAACAGAAAGAAATATTCTATCAGGAAAAAATCGATGAAGTAAAAGACAACTCTGTGGAGATGTGGAAAACGCTAAAACAATTAGTCAAAAGTAATAAAAAAGAAAACAATAAAGAAGGCATTATATTTAATAATGAAATGGAAAAGAACAAACAAACTATAGCTAATAAATTTAATGCATATTTTTTGAATAGTTTAGAAGAACTAGTGACTTACCCGAACCAAGATCAAATTAATGAGGTTATAAACAATATGAATAAATGCAATGTTAATTTGGAGAGATTCAGATTACTAGAATTTTATGAATTAAAGAAAATAGTAAAAGAAATGAGAATTAAGAAAAGCAGTGTAGATGGAATAACAACAACTATTTTACAATCTGCATTTGAAATTACAGGAGACAGATTTCTACAGGTAATAAATAGTAGTCTAGAACATGGAAGTTGTCCATGATTATACCGTTAGAGAAGAAAATAAATACCATTAAATGTGAAGAACATAGACTTATAAATATGGTGCCAACATACGAAAAACTACTAGAGATTATAGTGAATGATCAAATTATAAAATATGTTGAAGATAACCAGTTATTGACCAAGTACCAAGCAGGATTCAGAAATCAAAATTCATGTGAGAGTGCAATACAAACCGTTTTAGCAAAATGGAAAAACGCATTGAATGAGAAAAAAGTTATAGGTGTTGTATTTTTAGATTTTCGTAGAGCATTTGAGACCATAAATAGAAATCTACTATTATTAAAGTTAAAAAGCTATGGGTTAGGTGCAACAATCATTAAGTGGTTTAGTGAATATTTATCAAATAGAACTCAGGTGACAAAATATAATGATACTATATCAACATCGAAACAAAATATATTCGGAGTACCACAAGGGACGGTATTGGGTCCTACATTGTTTTTATTATATATAAACGATATAGTACAACATGTACAAAAGTGCAATATTCAACTTTTTGCGGATGACACATTGTTATATTTCATAGGGGATGATGTGGATGAAATTATAAACACATTAAATGTTGAACTTAAGACTCTGCAAACATGGTTAACATTAAATAGCATGTATGTGAATATAGAAAAAACCAAGTTTATGTTAATTAAAAGTAAATATAATAAAATTGACACAAGAAACAATATGGGTATATATATAAATGAAGAACAGATCGAGCAAGTGATAGAATGTAAATATTTAGGTATTCTCATTGATGAAAATTTATCATTTTCCAATCACACTTCTTATATTACCAGTAAAATCGCTAAAAAAGTAAACCTATTAAGCAGAATAAGGCATGTCAGCTCATAGACTAAACTTTTAATATATAAAACAATAATTTTACCGCACCTAAACTTTTGTTCTACCATTTTATATCTATTAAACAACACACAGATGCATGAAATACAAAAAAAAACAGAATCAAGCATTACGTACTATTTTAAGGTGCAATAGATACACAAGTATTAAATACATGCTAGAGCAGACCAAACTTCTAAGTGTCAGACAGACCATTTTTAACAACACGATGATTGTTATATACAAGATAAAGCATGGGTTATGGCCACGACACCTACTCGAAGACCTAACTTACGTTCATGACATTCATACTTACGAAACCAGAAATAGAGGAAATTTTTATATCGATACTGTCCAAACATCATATGGACAGAATAACCTATTTCACAAAGGACTCATAAAATATAATCGGTTGCCAGATGCCATAAAGAGTAGTGAGACGCTATTATCCTTTAAAAGAAACTGTAGAGATTATTGCATCAAACATATAGAGATATAAATAAATATATATTTTGTTTGTGTATTGTTTTACTTTTGTACTGTAATATATTGTAATGTAAGTCTATATACATATTGTTATTTATTTTGTTATATGTATGTATGTATTTATCTGCCATGTTAAATTATAAGTAAGATTGTATGTTAGCTAAATGCTATTAATAAAGATTATTATTATTATATTATTTTAAAACTGCATAGAGATGTTTGTCAATCAAAATAGGCAACATGTAGAGCGTTTATTATAATTTTTTCTGTCAAATTATTTGAAGAAACCTCTATTTCTTTAAGTTTATTCTTGAATCTTGTACTTATTACTCAATAAATCGAAAATGGTTGCAATTAGCCATAGGGAGGTACTTACAAAAAGTGTTCGTTTTTCATTTTTACACCACATTGTCGAAAAATATACAGGGATCTTTATTTGAAAAAATTGTGAAAATTCAATTCAAAAAGTTCCAAATTGAAAAATAATTTTTGGCCACCCTGTATATTTTTAGGAAGTGAAAATGATTTAAGCACATTAATTAGATGTCTCATAACTGGTATTCATATACAGTCGGGCCCGCTTATAACGAGTACACCTTATAACGAGCGTTCGGTTTTAACGAGTAATTTCCATTGGTACAAAAAATCATCCATTAAGCTCAACACAATTTCAGTTCGGATATAACGAGCTCGGATATAACAAGCGCTTTTGTTATAACGAGTAATATTTTTCTAATAAGTTGCTGAATATGTTTACTTACAACGAGCACCTTTGTAGGGATGACGGAGATTCTCTGCGGCTGCGATTACAACGAGAACTCGATGATCCATTGGAGAATTAACTTTGTTTATAACGAGTGATATTAGTTCATACGAAGTATGTTCTTGGAACGCTGCCGTTTGACGGACACCGACTTAATAGTAGTCGGTGCTTTGAGAGCGGTAGATATGAAACGTCGGTGCTTTTATTGTATCGAAACAGTGCCTGCTAGTATTCCAACAAATTTGCCATGACTCATTATTATATTATGAGTAGTAGGTAGATGTAATGTTTTTAGGAAGTTATGCACATAATTTAGTCAACGCGCGACGGTCGGGTCTTTACTATTTACTCAGTGATTTGTTATCAATCGCCGATGTTCGTTGATTTATATAACAGCCATGTCCTGTAAGAGAAAGTCCCTTACATTAGAGAACAAAATAAAAATAATTGATGCTATTGCCAGTGGCATATCTAATGCCGATGTGTGTAAAAATTATAAATTATCCAGTTCGACTGTTTCTACTGTCTGGAAAAACCGGGATAACATTAGAGGATCTTTAAATTCAAACATTTCAAAGTTAAAACGAATCCGGAAACCAGCGAAAAAGCAAGTTGATCAGGCATTGCTTGAGTGGTTTAAGCAGAAAAGAATTCAAAACATACCCATAACTGGGCCCATATTGCAAGAAAAAGCAGAACAATTTTCTAAACTATTTTCCCCTAATAATGAGGCGACTGTATGCTCAAAAAGCTGGATAGATCGTTTTAAGAAAAGGTACAACATTTCTTCGAGTAAAATCCACGGAGATACTGCGAGTGTTTCTGCAGATATAACAAAGGCTTGGCTTGATAATACTTGGCCTGAAATACGTAAAGGTTACTCTAATAACGACATTTTTAATGGAGATGAAACTGGGCTGTTTTATAAAGTTGTCCCAAACAAAACTCTCAAATTTCAGAAAGAAAAATGTCATGGGGGCAAGAAAAGTAAAGAAAGAATCACAGTTCTTGTCTGTGCCAATATGACGGCACAGAAAAAAGAAAATTATTTGTCATTGGTAAATCAAAAGCATCCCGATGTTTTAAAACTTGTAAAGTGTTACCTGTTGCTTACACAGCCAATAAAAAAGCATGGGTAACATCAGAAGTTCTTGAGAAAGAAATAAGAAACTGGGATGCTGATTTACAAAGACAAAAAAGAAAAATAATTCTTATGATTGACAATTGCCCTCCACACCCTGAGATTGCAAACCTACGATCCATAAAATTGGTTTTTCTCCCCGCTAATACAACAGCAACTTTACAGCCCATGGACCAGGGTATCATCGCTTGTCTTAAGAAACATTATAAAAAAATATTTTTAAGTAAAATGGTATCTCATTTGGATAATGTCGATAATGATAAAAAGGACTTCAAATTTTCTTTGTTGGATGGGATATTAACTATAAACACAGCATGGAAACGTGTTTCACAAAAAACAATCGTGAATTGTTATCGGCATGCAGGTTTTTATCCGAGATCAGAATTTGATGAAGACGATGACCTACCTTTGATTCAGTGGTTATTACGAAATGAAAACTCGGAAGTGTTGATGACGAAGATTCCATGTGTTTACGTGATTGGGCTATTAAAAACAATATTTTAAATGTGTGTTTTACTAGAGACGAACTAAATGCATATCAAGAGGTTGACGATTGTTTAGAAACTTGTGAGTATCCGTCGGAAACTGAAATAGCGGCTTCTGTTAAATCACATGAAATGCAAACTAACGACGAACTGGAAACACCTGAAGAAGACGAAGATGACTTGTTTGAACCCCCAACAACTCAACAAGTATTTAGTGCAATGAAAACCATATCTACTTATTTAGAATTTAATGATTTTGAAAACAATGTCAGGGACAAGTTTGATTCCATTCAGAGAAGCCTTGAAATATCATGTTTAAATAAAAATGCAACTCAGAAAAAGATTAAGTACTGACTATTTTAAGTAAATTACTGCGACGCAAGAGTATGTATGTGCATAATATTTTTTTTTCACTAAATATGTAAGTACATAATTTTATATTGTCCTTATTATTATTATTATTATTATTATTATAAACTTACTTTTGTTAGATTCTCATAATCAGATTTTATGTTTTATTTTATACTGAATAAATATATATTTACATACATAAACTTCTATATTTTTGAGTACATATGTGTACGTGTTATCCACGTACATATTATATGTATATGTAACCGTTTAAGACTACATACCTATAGAGACGTGCGTACCGGTTGTAACGAGCGTACTCGTTATATTAGGACCCAATAAAAATTGTTTATAACGAGTATATTCATTATAACCGGATCCATTAAAAAACCGTTTATAACGAGCGTTCGGATATAGCGAGCACTTTTTTTTGTCACCTACACACTCATTATAAGCGAGCCCGACTGTACATAATTTTTTGTCTTAAAACCCATAGTTGTGAGTGTAGTGATTTTTTTCAAAATGGATCTGTAGATGGCATTACTTCAACAACAAAAATTCATTACATCCAAGTGGTTGGGAGATGGTCAATAATAATATAGGAGTGAACAGATTCTAGAAAGAGGTTTCAAAAAATGTACTGATATACGTATGCACTATTGCCCCAATCTGTATACTTATATAAAAGTTTAAAAACCTCAAGTGCTTAGGAATTTCAAATTATAAACAACTGACTTTAAAAAGAAATTATAATAGATTAAAAATCATAAAATAACATCTTTTGTAAACTAAAATCTCTTAGTGAAAAGTAAGTAAATATCCAAGGGATTCAAATCGGGAGACCTTGCAGGTCATAAAACGGGACCTTGCAATTAGGTGTTGCCGAACAAATATTTGAAATATTTGAAAAATAATAAAAGATATTGATGGTGTCCTCATCTCACTGTCACTGTAAAAGTGATTTATGCTGTGTTAGAGAAAAATGTTAATCAAACAGAATGATATTCACACTTGGCTACATCCGGCTGCAACATCTACTTGTTTGGATAGTGTCAACTCATTGACTTGCACCTCATTATTTACCTCTAATGAGATTATTAATAAAACAACAAAGCTTGCAATCGACATACAAAAAGACCTATTTAATTCAATTCTTCATGTTGTGTGTGCTATATTAACAGATGTTCCAAATTTTCTTGTGCTTACTTTATAACGCGTTTTTTTCTAACACGAATTAATGTACTGAAATTTTGGACGTTAATTTCAAGTTTCTAGACATAAAATAATTTTGAAGTAGAGTATAATTTAAATGTGAATGAAAATTTTTCATGTCAAAATGTCATCTCAAAATTTCGTGCTACTAAGCATAGGGTTTATACTTCAGAGGTAAAAACAGTGGTTCCAATGCTAGTGAAAATATTTCAAGCAGACGCTAAAGTTTGACGTCAGCTGTTAAAATACGAAATTACACAGCGTTATTATTAAGGGGGACAAATATATAATGAAGTTCTTTGAAAGACGAATCCCCAATTGGAATTAAAATATACAATTCAAGTCAGTTGTGCCCAGAAGAGTAGTGATAACTGTCTTTATCAATATATGGAAACTTTTGGCCATTAACATGAAAAGGACAGTTATTTTCAAAACTTACCAATTTTAAAGATTTTTTCGCAGTTTCTCCTATCATTTGATAATTCTCACTGACTGTTTGAAGGCAAAGTCTGCAAATTGTTTCGTTCATATTGATTTAAAAACATAAGTAAGTTGATAAAGCATATAACCATAACCTCTTATTTTACCTTTCACCATTCACCACTAGAGATGGGCGGTCCGAGCGGACCCGTTCCAAGTGAACGAATCCGGAGGTGGAACGGGTCCAACCGAATCCACGATGTTGATCGAACTGGGTCTGGGTCCATTTATCTGCTATGATATGGTGTCCTGGTACTGTCCTGATCTGACTACTCCTGACCCTGAGGTCCCGTTCGACTGGCGGGCGGACCACGGTCGGACTGCTAAAAAGCGTTCTAATCAGCGGTCTGAAGTTGATCGACATGGTCACGTTTTATGATACGATTGTGAAAGCGTTCGACCTCGTCCACTATGGGCGTGCCCACGGTGGTCCCAGTCGAATATAGCCTGAGTGCTTAGATAGATTTGAAGTTTGAGTTGACTGTCATCTTGTCATAACTTACCTATATAAAAATAACAGGAAAAAGTGATTTGACAATTTTTAGTTTCCTACCTAATTGCGTAAACATTTTGAAGTGGATCCGATGGAACGATTCCAGCTGAACGGGTGCGCAAGTGGAACGGTTGCAAACGGACCGAATCCACTAAAGGAACCGGACCGCCCATCTCTATTCCCCAGAAGACACAAATGTCACAAACAGCGTGAAAAGCATTCTTCTTCTTCTTTACAATTTATCAGACCTCGAGCCACAAGGCAATCGCCTAAAGCCTCTGTTACATAGAGTTTAACGGTAAAATTAGTGTAGTTGCACTTGTAGTGCGAAAGCTCAGTACATGCATTTAAATGCAACCGTTTACATAGAAACTTATTGCAATGACTTACTGCAGAAGTTAGCAAGGTCCAAGGTCTCTGCACTACCAAGTCCACACTGTCCAATCAGAAATCAGAACGAACTTCATGCGGTTGAGTTCATGTGTCGTTATAACCTCAAATTTTTAAAATAAAAACTGATTGTGTTTTGTTGATATATTTGTGAAATTCAGCAAGTAGGTATTTTAATATGAATTTAGATGATACCTTGGTGTCACTACTAGGATCGTATCCAGTAGTGTGGGATATAAATTGTAAGTATTTTAAGGAGAACATATTGGTTCATGCGCATGCGTAGCGTTCCATAAGTTCCATTGTAAACGGTGTTGAAAAATACCACCAAATCCATTGCTAATTTCACACTAATTTTCTACACTAATCTTATGTAACTAATACTTAAGAGGGCTAAGGAGGTCCGCCATATTGCCGAAATACTGGGTATAGAATTACGCTCCTTAGAAGGCATTAATTAAAAAAGTATGAATGGGGATCTGTCTATAATAATGTTTTGTATTCCGGAAACTCAGTGAAATTGTTATAAAACCGTTAATAAAGGAAAAAAAAATCATAATTTGATTTACCGAGAAAAATACGGAGTTAGCGAAATTCTTTGGTCGAATACCAAAACTTTTTCTAAATACAGCATTTAAAAATAATCAATATTAAAAGCCCAAATCTATACCCCGATGTTTTGGAATTTCTACTCTGGTATGTAGCGGCATCTGAGGCCCGATTTCTTAACTAAAACAGTTTGGCAACATTGTTGATGACCTTATAAGCCTAATAAATAAAAATGTAAGTAAATTGTTAAAATCTGGGAAGCAAGCGCTCGAAAGACAAAGACAGGAGCTCTTAGCTGAGAAAGATGGAGCGAAATATTCCTTAAAACAGAATAGACGGTTAAAATTTTAAATTATTTTATAGTTCTGACTTTTTGAGTGCCCGTTATATTTCAGTTTATTCAAGAGGTTGTTTAGTTTAAACTCATGTTTCTAGCAAGTGTATTATAACTTGGTGTAATGTGGAAAAACATTTTTAATTTATATATTTACTGTGGTGTACTTGTTATAAATTTTTGTGATAGGATACTCGACTTTGCGTTTGTTAAATTTTAAAGGAAGAAAGGCAGGTTTAATGCCTATATAGATAATACTTTTTAGCTATAATTCAGCATCTTACTTAATATTACCTTTAAGAAAAAATTGCAAATTAAATTTTTATTTTTAGTTATAGAGGTGTAGATTTTGAACAAAATATTGTACAATATATGGGTTATAGAAGAAAAGCAACAAAATTTAAAATTTTGAACAAAAACGTTATAGGTACGCAATAAGAAAAAATCGAAAACTTTCCATTTTGAGGTAAATTATACTAAGTAACAGAGTTTAACATATATTGCATCGCATGTATAGTTAAGAAAAAATAAATGAAGATAAGTTTGGAGTGAGCGCGAATTTTTGTATTGCCGTACCTACCTTTTATAATTTTTTTTCCATTACATGGGTGCAGATGCAATTAAGGGGATGAGAAATTTATATGAAAACATTTAACAAAATAGTCGTCAATGTTGAAAAAGAAGCGAAATGAAAACAAATGATCAGTTTTTCTCAACAAAAACAGTCATTTTGGTACGTGTACCTATTTTACTCATATTGAATATGCATATAGAGGCTACTCGATTAGAAACCCCGATAGAAGGCATGAGAACCTAAACTTTCTTATTATCACAATAAGGTACACCTAATTAAGTAAATAGTTAATAATTATTATTATCTTAGAGTTATTTATTTATTTATTTTGGAAATGTCTTCATTTAAAATAATATTTGTTTTATTTACTTATGGACGTGTAGAAATATTTTCATTTTATTTATAATAGTTTGGGAAAATCATATTTATTTTTCTTCTATTATTTAGAGATATATTTTTTTAAGTTTATGTATTTGTTTATTATCCACTTATTTTATAAGGTTTTTGCTTTGAAACTTTGTTTTCTTCAAAAATATCGAATGAGGTGCGCTTAAGAGCTCAGTTCACGACTGGCAACCCCGTTTCTACAGGAAGCCCTTACTAAGATATAGCTTTAAGTTTCAAGCCAACAAATCATTATTCATCTATATTCTCTGGTTGCTTAAAAACTCCTCTTTAGTGAGTTTAATTCCCAAACTTGTGTTTTTATAATGTTCTTTAAATCGATGAATAATTGAATAAATTATGTAAATTTTGTACATAGAAAATAAAGAAATATCATTTTGTTGATGGTTACTTATTTTATTTCAGAAAAAAAATCATTATGAAAGAAAACCAAAAGACTTTACTCACTCAAGAATTTTTCAATAAAATTGACAAGGTTTGTCAAGAAAACATTGTACAACAACATAGTATAATTGGAAATTTGTAGTCTACTTATATAAGATGTACTTAATAAAGTACTATAACAGTATTTTAAACAAGTTCCGAAAACCAATCTTTTCACACGAGTGACAGTTTGGTGGAAAGAGCCGAAGGCGAGTTCCACAAGTCCAATGAGTGTGAAAAGATGTTTTCAAATGTGTTGTTCACAATATTTTTTCTACGACTGCAAGAAAAACAAATAATTCCATAAGTAAACAGGTATTATTTATTTAACAAAACACTAAAAATTTAAAGGACATATATGGCACAATTTTAAGGTATTTTGACCCTCAGTAGACAATTTTGAAATTTTAACAGATTATAGTTTATATTATAAGAAGTAATTTTATTATTGAAAGAAAGTCCTAAGTGTATAGGGTGTATCTGAAAAGTTAAGTAAAAAATAGTGATTTTAAGATATCGCATATTTATTACTGGCGTCATTTCAATTATTTCTTTTCATTATACAACGTGCAGTACAGATTAAAACATGTATAGTTGCTATACCATACAGAGTGTTCCAAAATTATTATCATCAGGTTTTTAGTATTCTTATAACAGATAAAAAGGAAATATATTTTAATTACTATTTACTTAGTGGTATTTGAGTCCTATCTATTTATGTGGTGGTGTGTTTTATGTTATGTTATGTTTAGACAAAAATTATACAAGAAATAGTCCAAAAAAGTAAATATTATTAAGTATTTACTAATGGCCGTTTGGCTAAAAAATAAAAAAAAAACAATCTTGAATGTTGCAATAAAACTCTTATCATTGTCATTAACGGTGGCGGTCCCGAGCGCAAAAATGCGTAAAAACAAGGCATCATAGCTCGACAATTTCTCCCTTATACCTGATCGAGGAAACTTCTTTTCTATAAAACTGTTTCGAAAGTTTTATAGAAAAAACTTCATAGAATGGTACCTGCCTATTAAAAACATTACAAAAAATAAAAAGTATTGTTCATTTTTTATTTTTTGTTGGATTTTTTAATAGGCTATGCAGGTACCATTCTATGAAGTTTTTTCTATAGAACTGTTGAAACAGTCTTTAAATCGGATCAGGGATAAGGGAGAAATTATCGAACTATAATGCCTTGTTTTTACGCATTTTTGTGCTTGGGACCGCCACCGTTAATGACAATGATAAGAGTTTTATTGCAACTTTCAAGATTGTTTTTTTTTTCAGCCAAAAACGGCCATTAATAAATACTTAATAACAATTACTTTTTTGGACTATTTTGCATTGTTTTTCCATCACCAGAATGTTCCTCGGATAAAAATATATTTTTCTAAACGTGCTTATTAGGTAATCATTATATTTTTGGAACACTGTATGATGTAATACAATGTATAATTTTTGTCTAAACATAAAATAACATAAAATCCACCACATAAATAGATAGGACCCAAATACAACTAATTAAATATTAATTAAAATATATTTAATTTTTCTGTTATAAGAAAACTAAAAACCTATGATGATAATAATTTTGGAACACTGATGTATGGTTTAGCAACTATACATGTTTTAAACTGTACTACACGTTGTATAATGAAAATAAATAATTGAAATTATATGTTAGTTTTTATTTCTGACGCCAGTAATAAATATGCGATATCTTAAAATCACTATTTTTAATTTAACTTTTCAGATACACCCTGTACACTTAGGACTTTCTTTCAATGATAAAATTACTTCCTTTAATATAAACTATATGTTAAAATTTCAAAATTTTCTACTGAGGGCCAAAATACCTTAAAATTGTGCCATGTTCTTTAATGTAAAACTGGAGAAAGTTAAACAAGTCAGTTGCTTATAAATTTGAATAGGCTATCCTACTTCAAAAAATACAAATAAAAGGTGTCTGTTCTGTTTTTGACAGAACGGTGTGAAAAACATGTTATTTTTTTTGGATTATTGCACGCATCGTGTGAAAAGAAACAGTTTCGAGTCATTTCGGTTATTGTGCGTTATTTGTCATTTTCGAAGACAGTTATTGAAAAGCTACTTTAAAATGTTTTTGAGACGAGGACAAATGGCGAACGTAACACATTGTCAACAGATCTCTTGTACTGTTCGTCGTTTGTCCTCGACTAAAAAACATTTTAAATTAGTTTATAATCCTCTTTAACTATATTTTGATACACGTAAAGAACCAGTAGACAACAAAATATTCAACGATTAAAGTAATCTACCTCTTCTGGGTACATTACTTTTGCGAAATTATTTAATTTAGTGCTACACTGGTAATACTTTATTAAATGAATCACTATACGCTTTCCTTAATTATAAAAAATATTTCTCATGTATTATTTTAAAAATGATCCAAATAACAAATGAGAGTCACAAACACTAAACACAGCATTAGGTCTTTAGCAACACGTACAAATTTTTAAAAATGTAGGTAGGAAAATACTGCAAATGACTCAAAACAAAATTCTTGCCACCTTATAGGTTATGTTTTGATTGTCCTCGAAGCTGAAAAATAACGTAAAATCGTTCATTTCACTTGGCCTGAAAAATATAAGATAAGAACTTTAACATAAAATTTTTCATTAAATAATCAGTTTATTTGTAATCCAAAAATCATTATATAAACTAAAACAATTCAAAATATTCACATTTTACAATAATAAAATAACCAGACTCCTTGCAGAAGGCAATGTTGCCAGCTATATTTTGACGGAATAAAGGTACGATTAATACTCGACATTCCCTGTTAGTTGCATCACATTCTCTAGCTGAACTCTGAGAGCAACGGACTCTAATTACGTATTTCTGTGATAACGTAAGTGTAACTATGGGAAATCTGCGACGCGCGGGGAGTATTGGTGGCTTCGATAGGTTCGATCAGCTGATCCTTATCCCTCTTAACAATAAGTTAGTTTCAGTGCTGCCAATGGCAGGGATTTTTCCCAAAAACCGGGAATTTTAGAGTAATATGGGAAATTCTGCGGGAAAAGATTTTCTGTGGGAAATTTAGGGATTTTTAACATTGTCCTGATTGTCCAAGTTTATTACTATAGCGGACACTGTAAACACGGCGTGTCCTCGTCTGAGGGCCGGTTTTTCAATGCGAGGTTAAGCACTTTATCATACAGATAAACTAACTAGAAGTTTAGATTGTGCTTCTGTTCTAAACATTTTAATATCGCAACTTTACATTCTAAACTTCTAGTTAGTTTATTTGTATGATAAAGTGCTTAACCTCGCATTGAATAACCGTCCCCTGTTAAGGCCATCACATACACACGTCAGCATAATGCCAGGGATTTCAACCAATCATGGACGATATAAATAAACATTCTTTATACCTACTTTGCTATTGCATTATGCTGAGGTGTATGTGCCTTTACATAGTAATATTTGGGCTGAAAACAAAATTATTTATTTTACCTAACATTTATTTTTATTGAATGTTTAATACCGTTTATTTTAATATTGTTAATTTTTTAAAATCTTGTATATTGTTTTTAGCGCCAAAATATATAAATAAAATTTGGTTAAATACATCAAAATAAGCCTATACTCTATTTTAATTTCGTTTTTTCATTACATACTAAAATTTTATATACAACTGTATTAGATGTTGATTTAATACAAAATCGACATTTTAGCCGGGAAAAAGCGGGAATTTTGAAAGTTTGCTGCGGGAAATTTCAGTTATAGGAATTGGCAGCACTGGTTAGTTTGAATATTAGCCCGACTGATCACAGCTGATCGTTAAGTTATCGGCAGCCAGTGTTAGAGTCAGTTTTCTTGTTTTATTGAAGTCAATATAAATTTAACAGATCTTAGTTTTATTTTCAAAGAGTTGTACTTGGTATTTATACTTTCTTTATTATTAAAATAGCGTCAGATTTTTGTGCATAATTTTTCATTTAAACAATGATTTCTCTGTTGTTTTATAGGTGTTTCCCTTTCCAACTTTCCAGGAGTACATAACCCATCCCCTCCTGCTGCATTCAGCAACACACTCTTCCTGCATTTAAGTCTTAACATTTTGCGCTTCATTGTATTGTATATGACATCAGAAGGATAGAGGAAATAGATCTTAAAGCATCTCTGATCTGAAGTTGTATTCAATGGACTTAGCAAAGGTTGGAGAGTTGAATCTACTAACCGTAGAAATGTACCGTGTAACAAGTGGTAGTGGGTTCTCATCTCCCAGGAAAAAGGCGCCTCAAGAAGCAAACATCCGTGACACAACTTGACAAATCCATCGTTTAAGTGAACCATTTTTGCATTGTAGCAATATTCCTGGAATATTCGGCAAAATAAGTCCTAGTTGTGAAATATTCTCTGAAAAATCTCAGAATGTATACAGCATATTTATATATATTCCTGGAATATTTCTCAAGATATCCTGAGAATACTGTAAAACGGGACATCGTGTTATTCCAGGAATATTCCCATGGATATTCTGAGGTCATTTAGAGGATATTTCAATATCTCTTGTGAATATATGAGAATATTCCTGGAATGTATAATGCTATCTGGGACATACCAAATTAAAATAATAAGAACTTTATTTAACAAACCTAAACAGACAAATGTTTTTGAATTTATAATAATTTAAAGAATGGAATATTAAAGAAATTGTTAAAATGGAAAACTTAAAGCAAAAATACAGAATATATTGCAAATATACAGAATATATTGCAAATAAACATGAACACAATGAAAAATTGCGACATTCAAATGTATTACACAAGAACACATCAACACTACTACCTCCTATCCTGTGTTAAAAGTCAAAGCAGAAGAAATATATCATATACAAAGTAATACATTGGTATAACGAACCGTCAGAAGTGATAAAATCTACACCATCTTTACCTAGTTTCATAAAAACATTAAAAATACTATCTGTTTATCCAAAGGACATAACGCTATTAATTGTAGTATAATTAACACATTTGTCTTCTAAATTTTTTTATAGTATTTCTCATATGTACATGTAAGCTTCGAGCATATAAGGGAAAATATATTCCACAACAATGCGTATGGTTTGTTCTCAACACATATGGGCGAGGGACGCGAGAGGCGTAGTAAACACTGTAGTAAATACCCACAAAACACAATAGAAAACGATGGTAAACAATACGCAAATGATACTAAATGCCATATTAGAAAGGATCCCCTATGGGGATGAGATCATTATTTTGCACCAGCCAAGGAATCGGTGATTAATAATTTGCTTCTTTACAGTTGTAGCCCGAACAAACAAACGGCTGTTTGGCAACCTCCACTTTCCCCTATATTCTCGAAGCATGTAAGTACCTACCACTGAACTCTACTATATAAATGGAAGGTCAATATCTATACCAATTTTTACGTGAAATTGAACCTCGAGCAAGTATGGCGACCTTAAAGCCAAGCGGAATCGCACTACTATTTTGGGTTCTATAAGGCGTTGGAAATGACCAGGTGAAAATTCGAAGAAACACCGAATTTTCACTTAGGAAAAATATTTTTGGTTCAGAATATGAGAGCAGAAGTATATAATGACAAAGATTTATGAATAATATACTTTTTCAAAGGTACCACAAATTGGACTTTGAAAAATAATATTTCTGGAAGAGCGTCAAAATTTGGCTCAGGAATCGATTTATCGAAAGTACGCCAAAATTTCACTTGCAGACTAATTTTTCAAAACTGCGTTGAAATTTGGCTTGAAGATCGATTTTTCAAAAGTACGCCAAAATTTCACCCGCGGATTAGCTTTTCAAAAGTACCTTGAAATTTGGCTTGAAAATCGATTTTTCAAAAGTATGCCAAAATTTCACCCGCAGATTAATTTTTCAAAAGTACCTTGAAATTTGGCTTGAGAGTTGATTTTTCAAAAGTACGCCAAAATTGGTCTTAAAATAGAATTTTCAAAAGTACCACAAAGTCAGTTTAAAAAGTACCACGAAAATATACTTTAAATTATTTTTTATTTTTTATTCCTCAACCAAAGACATTGACCTTTGAGGTACGGTCATTGAAAGCCCAATTCTAAAGTATGAGCATAAAATTTTAACGATGCACTGCATCCAAAAGGCAAAATAGAAGATTTTGACAAAGCCGGCGTAGTGCCGATAAGCAAAAATTGATAAAAATCAATGCACATGTACAAGGCCGGTTTCTCGCATAGAAAGAGTTTGGATTGACTCAGCGGCTCGCAATTTGGTCGAGCGCGTTGAGTGGTCAAGACAAAGCAATGATAGAAAAGCCAATAACAGGGCTTTTCAAATGACAAAGTTATAGAGGAAAACGCCTTGGGCATAAAAATCCAAAAAATCAATTTTGCCTAAAAGTCGCTCGGAGGTGAGTAGCTGCCATATCGATAATATTGAACGACTGTGATAAGGGCTAGTAAGTCGTGGACTGATCGAACGCCACTCAACTTATGCAGTAAGAAGTCCTCTGAATGTGTTCGAGTACGTGGCTCTTCACGATACAAGAACTTTAAAGCTAAGTAGTCTCTAGCGAACCTAAATTCAATGAGTAAAACTTTTTAAAGTTATTTTAGTCAGCCATAATTATTTTTTTACCCAGAGTCTGAGACAACTCTAAAAATGCTCGCATTTTGATTCTAAGAAGGTATGTATGAATCTTTTCTACCTAATCGATCGTTAGCGTGATCGCTCTCGCTTGTATGGTCTGAAAGTCATTACCTTGATTGGGGAAGGCACGATTCTTATCTTGAGAATTTTGTAAAACCAATTTTGTTAAATAAACGGATTCTTTGAACTAATGTTTCTTAATTGATCTTGAGGCCTGTTGACGGTCCATAATCCCTGGAACTTTCGTATAGAAAGCCGGATGTGTCGAATTAATTCACATTAACGTTCGACCTTCTGGTTGCTTTACGGAGGTTTGAGAGGGATTTTTTTATGCGTTTTTTGAGAAACAGATTCCGTCATTAACGGACCAAAACGTGGTTTCCACGTACAAAATTAATCTCTCCGCAGAGAAATTCTTCGGTTGGGATTTTTTTATGCAAAATTTCAGGAAATTAAGAGGTGCCTAAACACCTAACGGGGGAATTCAGGTCCAGAGAGAGCGTCATTTCCGATCTGTGGTAGTGCAGCCTTGGTCCATTACTCGGCTATCGAAGTGCATCTTATCTCGAACCCGCCTGGGAGGTAGAAGAACGGGGTAATACGCGACTGGCGCCCCCTGAGAAATAAATTGGTGTCGCGGTCGCGTCATTTTGACGCCCGGTAGTGCGTTCTTCTACATAAACACGTAACACTATAATTAGTGAACATTATGCTTTTATATTTAAATCTTTGGTGAATGTTTTGTATCGTATTTTTATCACACATAGCAAGGTTGGCCAACTAAAACAAAAATTCGCGAAGAGTGTCAAAAGTACTTTAAATACAGAAATGACACTAGAATATAAGGATATCGCCTTTATTAAAAAAGATAGATAATTTAATATAATTATATCAATCCTCAACAATACATTTTCTATAGTGAATATCGATCAATTTAATACAAATTAATGTTAGTGGTAAGATCCTAACGAAAAGAAAAAGGTTCGATAGAATTCAAAAGTGGTGGTGACTAGGCCCGGACTGGAAACCATTCTGCTATCGGGCAACTTCTTTGATCAGCATCAGCCCCCACCCATTTTATGCAGCAGCACGTTACAAAACATTTTTATTTTATATTAACACATTCGCGGACAGTAACTGCTATAGCAGTAAATTTCAGATGATGTTATGGGACACTACTGCTATAGCAGTGCATATTTGAGAGGCCAGAAAACACACTACTGTTGTAGCAGTACATTTTTAGGTAAGAATAAGTGAAGTTGCCTATTTACTGTCCCACAGCAGCATTAATTTTGGGCACTGTCCTCTTAAGTCTTGTAAATGCCTCAAAGTCATTTTTGAACTACGTGGTTATTCACAGGACAGCTACTGCATATGCAGTAATATTGCCATTGTGATCTATACAAGTGTAGCGGGTAGTGTCACTTTATTTTTTATGCTTATAAGTTATTCAAATTTGCTAAGCTAACATAGTTGAGATAGTATGGAGTTTTTGTAAACTAATGCTAATACAACTGTATTGAATAACTTGAAATATTGTACATTAGTTTATGCAATTTATATTTAGCCAGAACCATTCCTAGATGTTTGTGCAAAATGATGTGAAAAAATTTTCATAAAAATCGCACCAGTACTTACTTCAAAAGTGTGTTTTTGAGTTCCTCCGCAATTTTAGTACTGTCCGCGAATGTGTTAATTTAATTGATTAAAAAAAGAAAAGAAAAAGACCTTTATTTTTTTTGTGGATCCTCGTTAGGCCCCGTAACCCACCGGACATTTTCTCCTGTCCTGTCCAGGCCTGATGGTGACCTGAAGTTGTCACTACCACTTTTGAAGCACCTCCACCTCCAAGAATGAAATAAATTTTTGGAAGTTTTCCAGAATAATCCCCACACCAGGATCTGGAATATGTATCCAACTATTTAAATAGGAAGTCATCCTGAAATTGCGCTTTTCTCTTGGAGGGAATACTTTCAGCACAAAGTTTTTAAATATCCTAGACTGGAAGTAAGTCTGATCTACGTTTATGGGAAAGTTCGTGTCGTTTAAGATTACGCCGACGCCTTGACTCATACGAACACAGTTCACATTTAAACATTGTTACATTTGAATTATGTATCAGTTTGTGTTCTTTCAGATAATACAAACGTTTTGTTTCATATGAACACAGATCACATTTAAACATTGTTAACTCTGAAGTACTTTTATGAATCAACATATGCCGTTTAAGACTGCTCTTGTGTTTTGTCTCATATGAACATAGCTCACACTTAGACAGTGTTAATTCTGAAGTACTTTTATGGATCAAATTGTGTCGTTTAAGATAATCCCGACATTTTGTCTCATAAGGACATAGTTCACAGTTAAACATCTTTGTGTCTGAAGTACTTTTATGGACCAATGTGTGTCGTTTAATATGACTCTGATCTTTTGTCTCATATGAACATAGTTTACACTTAAACATTGTTACATCAGAAGAACTTTTATGGGTCAAATTATGTTGATTTAGATTACTTTTACGTTTTGTCTTGTATATACACAGTTCACATTTAAACATTTTTATCTCTGAAGTACTTTTATGGATCAGCTTGTGTTCTCTTAGATTATACAAACGCTTTGCTTCATATGAACATAAGTCACACTTAAACATTGTTAATTCTGAAGTATCTTTATGGGTCAAATTGTGCCGTTTAAGAGAATCCCGACATTTTGTCTCAAAAGGGCACAGTTCACATTTATATATTGCTATCTCTGAAGTACTTTCATGGACCAATGTGTGTCGTTTAAAATGACTCCGATCCTTTGTGTCATATGAACATAGTTCACACTTAAATACTGTTACATCGAGGTATCTTTTATGAAGCAGTTTTTGTTGATTTTGATGATCCACATGTGTTGTTTCACGTTTTAATATTGGTAACACTGGAGTACTTTTGTGGGCTGATTTGTGTCGTCTAAGATAATCCTTATTTTCTGTGTCACATGGACATTCACACTTATATACTGTCTTTCGATCAGAGTTTTTATAAGTCAAACCATGACAATTAACACATTTTATATGTATTCTTCGTGAAATATCTAAAGGCCCATCATCCATTTTAATTACTGTTGAAGGTTCTTGAAAGCTGAAAATAAATGTTATTACTTTCTTATGTGTGTATTATTGTAGACAACAAATCTACAGTACTAAGATTGAAAATTGGTCAACATCGAGCAGTGAACAAAAGTATAAGAACAGGTTTTTTTGTTGTCGCACCTTTATGATTTTTCTATAAGCCGAATTTGACAAATACTTTTTTCTTAAACTTTTTTCCGTTCGAACGATGGTTCGTAAGAAAAACATGAAAAACAAGCATGAAGCTACGGCCGGGGGTGCTTTTTCAAATATAAGAAAGTAGAGTTCCGTTTCAGCTACGCCTGTAGTATTTTCAAACCCGTAGGGGGGACACAATATGCAAAATTTGTCAGATTAAGTTGTTTTTTTCGAAAAGTATAATGTGCCACTCTAATTTTTTCACAATATATTAAGAAAGTAATATTCTTTTCAGTTATGCTACTGGTTTTTTTGCATCCCTTGTACGGACAAGGGGACGCAATATGCAAAATTTGCCAGATATTATGCAGATTATATTTTTTTTTCTCGAAAAGTATAGTGTTCCTCATCTCTGTTTATTTCACAATACATTAAGAAAGTAGTGTTATTTTCAGCTTCGCTGATAATTTTTTCGAGAATCTTAGGCAAAATACGAAGTTTTTAAATGATCAGATCTTTTGTTAATATGTGGGCGAGAAGGCCGTACAATTCGACATCGAAAGAGCAAGAAAGACATGTTAAGCACATCGTGAATTGGATGTGCTGAATCAAAAATTCGATCTGGCAAGAGGGTATAAAAGATGCCATTTTATAACGTTAGACAAAATCGGCTTGGCGCCTTACACAAAATTTGTTATTTCAAATTTCAATATGGAAGTTCCTCATTAAAATAAAATCCAATAAATCATAAAATCATTATTTAATTTGTAGGTTTTACAATATTAACTAGTGGTCTTAAGTTCCATCCACTGGGCAGGTGGCAACTCTTCAGATGTGTATTTCTGTCTCTTTTTGAGTTCATATATGAAATATCAACAGTTTATAAATAATTCCTCCTAATTGCCCTCTTTTAATCTAATCTGAAATATAAGCATTGGAGAGCAAAAAGTCCAAATTTTAAAATGAAATCTAAATTTTTTACTTATAAGCGATCGAAACACAAAAACTAATGTATCTCAGCTCCAAATGCAAGTAGAGCATTATTATTTTTGAAAATGTTATTTTCATCTACTTTCATAATTCGTTTACCATTTACCGTTTTTAGTTGAAAAATCCACAGAGTAATTTGAATTTGTTTATAACAGCAATTTCGAATATTATAAACAAATTTCAAAAAAAAAAAATGTTTAAATGAAGAATTTTTTTTCTCTTAACATGACTGTAAAATAGACATAACAGCCATTTTGAAAAAAATTTGTCCCCTTAAAAGTTTCATCTCTTCACAATTTTTAAAAGGTTTTTATTTTTTTACAGTTTAGCAAATTATCAGAAAGTTTATTTGTCTAGTTTCATTCGAAATTTTATTTCGAACATTTTGGTAATTTTATTGTTTAAAATATTATAGGAAGCAATGGACAGATTTAATCCAGAACTTGTCATTACACTTAAAGACACCTAAAATAAATTAAAACTTTAAAATCGCTGCAATAAGACAATTCCTTATTTATCTTTTTTGATACTTAATTGGACTACACTAACATTATTCTATTTAAACCTCCATGTTTTAAATGAAAAATCCGCAAAGCCCAAGAAAAATTTTTGGTACATTATATAGCAAAGTTACGGTTGTCAAAATGACAGATATGTATAAAAAAAGATTACTTATGGTATTTATACTTATACTTATGGTATTTTAATACCATAAAATGCAACAAGAGGCAACAATTATTACTGGTAATACTAATTAATTAAAGTAAGGCATTCGTAAAATAAAATCCATTCTAGAAAAAAAAAAAGAACGTAACAACAACCACAATAACAGAACTCTTAAATAGTGAAAAAATAAACTATAAACTCTTTAAAAAGCATGAATAAATCAAATAAGCATAAAAAACTTTCAAATACGAGCTTTAACTAAAAACTAGCCTCATTCTCAGAAAGTAACAACTCTGACGCATTGTCACAGTCCTGTCCAATGCAAATTACACAGCTGGTACTGCACTTAAGGTTATATTTTTTACATTTTCAAGACTTGTTTGCAATTTTTCTTTCAACCACAGAATAAAATATTTAAAATGAAATCAGGGGCACACTTTTGTACTATTTTTATTGGTTCTAGATAACCGCTGTTTTTCCAACCCCAGTTCTCTGGATTAAAATTGTCGCCTAACCAGACTTGAATTTGCCAATACACTCTATAAGTATAATATTTAGTGACATTGGATGTTGGTGGATGAATTGCTAGATTGAAGTCCTGGAAAATATTTTGCTTAGCAAAAATCTGATTGTTCCTAATGAACCTGTAATTATTTAAACTGTTAGTTTTTTTACTGCCATACCATCTTAAAATAAATTCTTCCCCAATCACTGTAAGCTGATTTGCTACAGCAAAACTTTTGAAGAATAATAGGCTGTTACTTAGTTCAGTATTATTTTCTAAAACTGAAAATACTGTTTTTTGCCATTTTTATAGAATGCAGAGGTGATATCGCATCCGAATATGGCATGTGCAAATAGAGTATTTTTTACTACATTTTCACTTGCGTAACGTAATTTGCAGATATTCGTTATTTTATCAGATTTACCTCATCACCGGGTCTCATCATGTATACATTTTTTTGTTTTGCAATGCTCAATAAGTAATGTTATTGAGTCTGTATCTTGACCAACAATTATAAAAGAGTTACACATATTAGCTGAGCAATCAATAGCAGCTTTTACAATTAAATAATCAGCATCTGCATCCGCACATTTAACTGTGATATTATTTTGATTGAAATTTGATGTTAGAAGTTTAATTAACTGATCTTCATTTGCTAAAAATTCGTTTTGATATATCTCTACTACTTTTTTCTGGATCAATATTAATTTCTTTCTGAAATGCATTTTTAGCTCTTTTTTGATATTCTGTAAATTTAACGGAAGTGCTTTTATTAGAATTTCATTAAAATAGCCATGGAAAATAATAATACAATTTAAACCATAATGATAACGAACAAATGAAACACACTGAAGAACAATATCTTTATATTGAGCCGGGCATTGCCACACAACTTTTCTAAGGAGACTCCTCATCTATTACAAATTGTTTAGCACTTTCAGGTAAATTTGGACTTAGTGTAAGTATTTTATCAAAATAAGAAAAAAAGAGATGATTTTGTCGTTTTTCGAAACGAAATATCGTCAAATAAACTAACCGGTATATGATTTATTTCATATTTAAATAAATCGTGTTTAATTAGTATTATCAACAAAAGTTTCTGTTGACTATTGTTACATTCTTACGGTGTTAAAATACAAAAAATACCCTTTTTTGAAAAGAATCTGTCATTTTGACAATCAACTTTGTTAATATTTAACAGATTTATACGATATTGAAGCTTAGCTCTTTCTCTCAAAATGCCTGATGTTTATTTTTTTTCCTAAAGTGTCATCTATGTGGGCTATGTGGGCTATTTAAATATGAAATAAATCATATACCGGTTAGTTTATTTGACGATATTTCGTTTCGAAAAACGACAAAATCATCTCTTTTTTTCTTATTTTGATAAAATACTTACACTAAGTTCAAATTTACCTGAAAGTGCTAAACAATTTGTAATAGATGAGGAGGAGTTCTCCTTAGAAAAGTTGTGTGGCAACGCCCGGCTCAATGTAAAGATATTGTTCTTCAGTGTGTTTCATTTGTTCGTTATCATTATGGTTTAAATTGTATTATTATTTTCTATGGCTATTTTAATGAAATTCTAATAAAAGCACTTCCGTTAAATTTACAGAATATCAAAAAAGAGCTAAAAATGCATTTCAGAAAGAAATTAATATTGATCTACAAAAAAGTAGTAGAGATATATCAAAACGAATTTTTAGCATCAGCGTCAAATGAAGATCAGTTAATTAAGCTTCTAACATCAAATTTCAATCAAAATAATATCACAGTTAAATGTGCGGATGCAGATGCTGATTATTTAATTATAAAAGCTGCTATTGATTGCTCAGCTGATATGTGTAACTCTGTTATAATTGTTGGTCAAGATACAGACTCAATAACATTATCTGAGAATTTGCAATCTGGTCAACAAAATATGCCTGTCTCCAACGCACACCTGCAAGTAGTGTCTCAATCCAGGCAGCAATTACTTGAGAAAGGAAAATCAAAGCAACCTAAATTCTTTAAGCAAAATATAAATACAGCCCCCACTGCAACTACGTCAGGCATTTCTAAATATAGACAAAGCCACCATGTTGAAATGAACAGTTCCCCTCAACACCAAACATCTATAAAGGGCAAAACTAAGGGCAAGATCTGCTCTGGTCCAAGTAGGCCTAATATCAAAGTAGCCAACCCTAACATTGGAGAGAAGATGCCGGAACTAGCTTGGATCTATTTATCAAACCTTAACGTAGAAACGAAGACAGATGACGTGCTAGAAATCCTAGACAGCAAATATCGTCATCTGTGTAGATGCATAAAATTGCGTTCCAAATTTAGCAGACCCAGAAGTGCAAGTTTCAAATTAGGAGTACTTAAAAATTCTGAAGAACTACATTTGTCAACAGATTTCTGGCCTAAAGGCTGCTATGTGGACAAGTATATACAAAAAAATTCAAATAATACCAGAAATATAGCAAACAATTTTTTAGACAAATAAATTCTGAAAATAGTGTAGAAATCACAGAAAATGTTTCTATTTTCCACCTAAATATGCAATGTTTGAGAAATAAAATATTGGAAATAGAACACTTTTTAATACTAAACCCAAAAATCAAAATAGCATGTATCACTGAGCATTGGCTTACGCACGGAGAGATATCTTGCTATAACATTAACGGATTTAATAATATTAGTTACTACTGCCGAGAACACAGAAAAAATGGAGGATCCTGTATATATCTGCACAAAAGCATACAAGGTGTTGAATTAACTAATCTAGTACAGCTATCAGTAGAACAGGTATGTGAGGTGTCCGCTTGCTACATAAGGCAATTTAAACTAGTAGTTATATGTGTTTATAGATCTACAAAATTACAAAATGTTGATACCTTTCTAGAGATAATGTATAATATTCTGACTTATTCTGAGACACTTGATGCTGAAACTAATATACTTCTTGTTGGAGACTTCAATGTACATTTTAATGATGTCAGTAATGTAAACACCCAAAAAATTGACTCAGTTGGTCGTGACATTCGGTCTTCAACAACGAATATTTGATAATGTATAATATTCCGCGACTATTACATAATGATAAAGGTAACTGTTTAGATAACATTTTTACAAACTTCTATTGCTCCAATGCCACTACAGTTGAATTGGGCGTTTCAGATCACAAAGGTCAACTACTCGAACTGACTGGTTGCATAGTAAACAAAGATATTAATTGGGAAAATATTAACAGAAAATACAGCAACAATATAAACACATTTAAGTACTACTTACAAAAAGAGATGTGGGTAGAAGTATATGAGGTTGACTCTGTCGAAGAGAAATATAATGCATTCCATAGCACTTTCATGTATTATTACAATATATGCTTCCCATTAATTTCTAAATGTAGTAATGAAACCTATTCCAAAAATTGGATAACACCTGAAGTTACTGAGACAAAAAACCGCTTACTGTTTTTACATAGCTGCTTCAAGCAAACCAATAGTGAAGAAAACAAACAACTGTATCTCAATTATAAAAAAGAGTATAACAACTTATTAACTACTGCTAAGCAAAATTATTACCAACAATTTCTAAACCAAACTGACAATTACAGTAAAACCGTTTGGGGTATTATTAATAACGAAACGGGAAGATCAAATACACAAAAAATATATTCAGATACATTGACAGCTAATCAGTTAAATCATTTTTTTGTCAACAATGCAGATGCAAACCTACAAAATTTAAAATCATCAGAAACTGATCCATTATCATTTATAGACAAAAAACTACAATTAAAAAATTCCATGTTCCTAAAACCTATTACTCCCGATGATGTTAGAATCGCTATTAATAAGATAAAGAACAAAAAAACAGAAGATATATATGATATCAGCATGTTCATTTTAAAAAAAGTTTGCAATTTTCTAACTGAACCGCTAGCAGACATAATTAATTCTTGCCTAACATCAGGCATCTTTCCCTCCAAACTAAAAATTGGGAGAATTCTCCCCATTTTTAAAAAAGGGGACACCTCTCAACCGCAAAACTATAGACAAATTTCTATACTGCCAGCCTTCTCCAAAATATTAGAATCGTTAATATCCAATAACCTAGTAATACATCTAGAGTCAAATAATATATTATGCATGCAGCAGTTTGGATTTAGGAAGGGTGTAACATGTTCTGATGCAATCATATCATTAACAAACTCTATAAAAAATGCATTTGAAAATAAAAATCAATGCTTAGGGATATTTACTGACCTAACAGCTGCCTTTGACAGCGTTGAGCATAATATTTTACTAAATAAATTAAGTTGGTATGGAATTAGAGGCAACTGTTTGGAGCTATTTAGATCCTATCTAAGTAATAGAACTCAGTTAGTAAATTGGGGCAAACAAAAAAGTGAACTGCTGCAAATTAAAAGAAGAGTCCCCCAAGGCTCGATTCTTGGGCCCATACTTTTTCTTGTCTACATTAATGACCTGCCACAGAGTATAAATAATTTGAACACTGCAACTATTATGTACGCAGATGATACTACTTTTGTAACAAGTATAGACAAGGAAAGTGATAATCAGGTCATTGTTCAAAACATTTTGCAACACGCTAAAGCTTGGTTTGCACAAAATCAATTAGTCATAAATGAGAGTAAAACAGTAACCTTAACATTCGAAACCAAGGCTACCACAAAAATCGAAAATCATGAAACCAATGTAAAATTTTTGGGGGTACATATTGACATCAAACTAACATGGGTAGATCATATTAACATGCTATGTGGAAAGCTATCTAAAAATGTATATGCTATCAGAAAAATAAAAAGAACTGTTAATCAACAAGCTGCAGCCACTACCTATTTCTCTTTATTCCACTCGTTACTCCTGTATGGGATACTAACATGGGGAAATGCAGCTCATACCCATCTACAAAGAGTATTTATCATCCAGAAGTCTGCAATAAGAAGTATAGTTGGTGCCAAATGGGATGACAGTTGTCGTCCACTATTTGTATCACTAAGGATAATGTCGCTGTTTTCTATTATAGTGTATCAGAATATTCTCCATATAAAACAAAATATAAACAAATATACTACACATGATGAGATACATGAACATGACACCCGACATAAACATAACCTTGTAACACCGCTGCACAGACTCCAAAAGAATAATCCCATGGGCATTAGTTTATTCAACACATTACCAATTCACTTTCGTAATCTTCCAATAAACGTATTTAAAAATAAGCTTAAAAGAATCCTAACTGAAAACTGCTTATATAATATACAGGAATTTTACCAACTTATTGGTCAAAATGGAAGCATTTTCTAGTTTATAGTTCAGAATTACGTAATTTAACAAATGAAGCAAGTTCGTCGCTGAATGTATTGTTTTGTGCTTTACTATTTATAACTGTGTATTGTATTTTACCATAATAACTTTTATTAATTGTATAACTTAAGTATATTTCTTTTCCTTGACTTGTCTATAAAATGTAAAATTTTCTTAGGATCAATAAAATTATTATTATTATTATTATTATTATTATTATTACCGATTAAAGGAAAAATGCGCCTAATTTCAACATGGCGGATCATTTTTTCTTTATTTCTGCACGGCGGATTTTTTGGGATTTTCAGCCAGAGACTCCTGGATAGTTATACAATACAATCCCGAAGAAATTAGCTCGTTACAAATTTGTTCCGGGTTTGGTCCAAATTTAATTCTATTTTACTGAAGTATAAGAGCACCAGAGGTTCATCAGAAAAACAAACTTGCATGCACAAAAGCAGATCTTTAGTTTTTGCGAAAATAAAGGGAAAAGGCGATTGGAACATAAAAATGTACAGGCTGGCACCCCATTGGGGTAAGTTAGCCACAAGTGCAACCAAATTTTTGGTAAAATATTTTTGTTATACCCTCGAGTCCCAAATTAAAGTGCTTTCATACACTTCTGGTTGATGGTTGAGATACCTGTCCTCTAAAGGAGGCATTCGCCCTTGCCATGTTTGGCAGGCAGTTTTTACAAGTATTAGATAGTTTATTGTTTATAATTTATTATTTGTGGCATATTCATGAGTTATTATGTTTGTTGGGTATTTTTCCATTGTAAAAATATTTAAAAAATTTTGATGAAATCAACCTCTAGTGTGGTGGAGATATGTTGATGATATTTTTGCGTTCTAGGGATAGTCTAGGCATAATTTTTAATCATCAAATAAGATATATATACATGGAATAGGAGTAAGAGTACTAGAAGATGGTTAAAAGTGTTTAAAAATGTTTTATCGTCTCCAGATGATGTACGCAGTCCCGCTACCAAAAATTATGTGAGCAAGTTATTTCGCATTAGGAATAATCGCAGAGGTCAAGCCCAACTTCAGTGGAATGGGGAAAGGGCCGTGCACTGGGAGAAGCGCCTTATTGATCACAGCACCACCATGCCATGTAGTATGGTTATTATTTGTCCATTATTAGAGCTACCCTCTCTAAAGTGTTTGATAAAAGTGATTCAAAGTACATCAGCAACTTAAAACTAATGTAAGTTGTGCCATCTTCCTGTATGAGACTACTTTTAAAAAACAATGACAACTTTCGTTTACCTCTTAACTTAAATTTGAAGTTCGTTTATTATTTAAAATTTTGGCAAAAGATCATAAATATATTAAAAACACAAAATCATAAGATTGTGTACATCATAAAATGTATAATTATTATACCAAAACTATTTTTATATATATTTGTGCAGGTATCGAGATTTTAAATAAAAATTAGATTTAAATGAAAAGTTAGTGATAACATAATACATTACAGTGGGATTGCCTAGCAAAATCTAACCTCAAGCTCGTAAGGTGTGGTACGGTATCAGTTTCGGTAGCGAGACCTCGATGGGCGAAGTTAAGGCACGCCGGGTGAGTCCGGCACTTGGATGGGTGACCGTATCTCATCTCACCATCCTGGTTAAGTGGTGGAGTAGCATAAGCTAAACTTCGCCAGGACGTTAATATAAATAAGGCAATTAAAACAAAGAAATAGAGTACCTTTAATTACATATATTGTATTGTATTCCAACTATAGAGTTTTCAAGTGAATCATGCATGATATACTGTTCAGTGGTTTAATGAGTTAAAGCCCTGCATTACAAATCATTGACATCGATAATCGGCGGTTCGATCCCAAACTTTATTAACAATTATGGAAAAATATAATAGTAACTTTTCTACGATTGTTAAAAATACTGTACCTGTTTTCATTATTTTTAGTGCGTGAAACCTATGTTTATAGTTAATAGTGAAAAAAGCAACATTATTTATATGTAAAAATTACTAGTATCTTTCCAAAATTGTTAATAACGTTTTTAATGAAAATGTGTGTGGGAATCAAACCACCGACCTCTTGATTCGTAAGGCAATGCTTTAACTCACTGAGCCACTAAATAGTTATGTAATGATTCACTTAAAAACTGTATAGTTGGAAAAGGTCAAAAATACATGAAGTACAATATAATAGAATAGAATCTATTTTACCATTTTCTGATACATATGTGCATCTGGCACGTCTAAATAACAATATTTATTTAAGTAATTCACATAAAATTAAAATAAACAATTTGTTTGATTTTATCATGCATATTTCATGTATCTTATACGAACTAGTGTTTACTGGGTAACTATAGAAAATTAAACAAATGTTGGAATCTACAGCAGTTTCTAAAATTGTTTTCAAACTCTTTAGAATATTCCATGAATACGATCTAAAGTATATACCTAATTTAATATTATTAGTATATACAGTGTCCCATTTTTCATGGAGCCACCCTCATATTTCGCTCATCTGATATCCGAATATTTGGCGAAACCCCGATCGGCGAAGTTAAGGCACGCCAGGTGAGTCCGGCACTTAGGTGGGTGACCGTATCTCATCTCGCCATCCTGGTTAAGTGGTGGAGTAGCATTAGCTAAACTTCGCCAGGGCATTAAAATAAATAAGGCAATAAAAATAAAACAATAAAATAAAAAAAACAAAGACTCAAGGTAAATCTCAGACATTTCCAATAAAGTATACTCAGAGTGGTACTGGAAAGGAGAAGTTACTGGTGCTTACTAAGACGATGGTGATGCTTTGTCTCATCAGCATAGTGCACACTTGATCCTTCTTAATCTGTCAATTTGTGAGTCAATTTGTGACGTTTAAGATCATTCCGACGTTTTGTCTCATATGAACACAGTTCACATTTAGACATTGTTATCTCTGAAATACTTTTATGCATCAATTTATGTTGTTTAAGAGAATATTGACGTTTTGTCTTATATGATGAACTTTTATGGAGCAGTTCGTGTCGCTTGAGATTATCCTGACGTGTTGTTCCATATGGACACACCTCACATTTAAACATTGTTAACTCTGAAGTATTTTTATGGGTCAATAAGTGTTGTTTAAGAGAATCCCGACGTTTTGACTCAAATAAACACAGTGCACATTTAAACATTGTTAACTCTGAAGTACTTTTATGGGTTAATTTGTGTTGTTTAAGATCTTTTCGACGTTTTGTCTCATATGGACACAGTTCACATCTAAACATTGTTATCTCTGAAGTACTTTTATGGATCAGTTTGTGTTCTTTTAGATGTTGCAGACGCTTTGTTTCATATGGACAGAATTCACACTTATACATTGTTAACTCTGAAGTACTTTTATGGATCAATCCATGTCGTTTAAGATAATCCCGGCATTTTGTTTTGTATGGACACAGTTCACACTTAAACATTTTTAACTCTCTATGAGTCAATTTGTGTCGTCTAAGATAATCCTCACGTTTTGTTTCATATGCACACACTTCACATTTAAACATTGTTGTCTCTGAAGTACTTTTATGGGTCAATATGTGACTTTTAAGAGTGTTCCGACGTTTTGCCTCATATGGACAAAGTTTACACTTTAACATTGTTACATCTGATGAACTTTTATGAGTCACTTTATGTTGCATTAGATCATCCGCACGTTTTGCTTCATATGGACACAGTTCACATTTAAATACTGTTACACCTGAAGAATTTATATGGGTCAATTTGTGTCTTTTAAGATGATCAAGACGTTTTGCTTCATATGAACAGAGGTCACATTTAAACGGTGTTAATTCGAGTTTTGCCTCATATGAATATGTTTCACACTTGTACAGGTTTATCCCTTCAGAGCTTTCACAGGTCAGCTCATGTATATTAACACACTTTTCATGTCTTCTTCGTGCCTTAGGTGCTGAAATATCCAAGGATCCATTATCAGTTTTAATTTTGGTAGAAATTTCTTGAAAGCTGAAAATAAATATTATTATTTTCTTATGTATGTATTATCTAGACACCCAAGTTCATATCAAAATTAACTGAATAGTTTGAGATAATAACAATAATAAAGAAAATTTATTCAGTCATACCATATAAAATATAGTAGAATCAGGGCCGGTTTTAGGTAACCGGAGGCCCTAAGTTCTAGGTATGCTTTTGGTTGAAGCTTTCTCTTCTAATAAAATAAACGTGCTTATCTGCGTACGAAATCTGAGTTCTGAGGCCTCCCTAAACGCGAAGCCCTAAGCTGGCACTGAGTAGAATAGTGCTATCAACTATTGAAGAAGGCAGTTTTAAATATAGTTTTCATTATACAGAGATAATTTCATGTGTTCAAATCTCAAGATAGCCATGATACCATTAAATCTGTTTCTTTTTTCTCCTTCCAATGATATAAAACAATTTTAACTCAATAGTGCCAAAATTTAAAATTTTATGAGAACCATTACTACATACCATGGAATCGTAAAAATGAGCATGTATGTGTATTAAAATATATGGTGCACAATTTGAGCATATATGTAAAATAGATACACATTTTCCTTTCAGTATAGTATTTTCGCACTATCAGTAAAAATGTTTTATATTGTTGGAAAGAGAAAAATGTAACGGATTTAAAAGTGTCATGGCCTACCTTAAGAAGTTATTTTTATTTTTGTACAAGTGTATGTCAAAAGCAACTGCATTTTCCGAATTTTTTTATACATATTATTCTCATAGTCTTTGCCATTAACTGTCATCCCTTTAATTTTTTTGGTATCTCCTCAGATAAGGAAGATAAGTGTTTGTGGTTTTCCTATATTTCATGATTTTGTATTATATCTCACAAAGTATACTGATAAAAGTACTAGTAAAATACACACACTAAATCACATTTTTTTTTCAACTCCTTTTATAATGGGGTGGGGGTTAGTAATGGCTAATGCCAAACATTTTTTTGAGACATTATTACTTCTCTTGTATATACCAAATATCAATTTTGTGGACTCTTATCTGCTTGGTTTACCTATTTACCACCATTTACCAATTTACCCCCCCAACCCTTCAACGGAATAGATGAAAATATAATCTGGTTCCAGGTCTCGTTAAAATACATACATGTACCAAATTTCAAGTCAATATCTTAAACGATTCCAGGGTAAGATTTTCCTACAAATTAGTACATGTCATAAAAAACCAATTTTCTCACGAGAAGGAAACTTTTCTGTCGAAACATGCTATTCTATGTCGAATAAATAAATGCGCCTCCAAAATTCTTTTGAATCTGATATTGTTCAAATTTATTCAATTTTTTTTAAATTTATTTCGTAAAATTGCCCTAAAATGATGCAGCCATGTATGCTGAATACCCATAAGTGATTGCTGTAAATATTTTTAAGTCATAAAAAGTAAATTTCACCTTGAACTGATAACAATGGCTACTCTGATACAATTACTTTTAGAAAGTACAATACGCTTCAATGGAAAAATCCGAAGAGGGTCCACTATAGAAGTAGTTAGAAATCTTTATTACAGAACTTACTTTATAAGCCATATTTCTCGAAGATGCTCACTATAAAGCTAACAAAGGGTAACCTGTACTCTGGCTTTCCACAGATTTTATACAACTTTTCTATATAAAACCCGTAGAACCTAATGATTATTTCATTGCTGTGTTAATGCTATTACAGCAGGTAACGCTGCTCACTAAGAGTGATGACAATCTCCTACAGTAAGAGTCCCCACTGCAATGCTCTTTATATAACTTTCATCTATTTATTCCATTTCATTTTCAATTTAGTTTTTCCATTTTTCACTAAACATCAAAGCACATCTATAGATAGATAGATAGATACTCTTTATTAGTTCTCATAAGTGACCCATATGGGTACAGAACATGTCAAAAAAATCTAATTACAATTTAAATTTATTTCACAGCGGATTACAGTTATGCGTTTAAAAGTTACCATATAATAACCCAAGCAGCATTCAAAGTGATGGGAACTGGCATCTGAGGCATCGGAACTTTAATATAGTGGGAATGACATAACTGTTACTAATTTTGCGACTTCAGGCTAATATTCACTTTGTGGTATGCATTTGTAGTGACAATTATGTAGATTCTACTTAATTTAGGCATTGTATAGTTATAACACTTTCAAGTAACTGCTGGAGAATCTGCAACGACGCGGATACTACTCTGCATTACTTTGAAGCATCCTCAACTGCAAAGTGAAAATTGGTAGTAATGCCGTCTGCACAGCTTTACCAAAGGACCACTTCAAAGTAGTCTAACTTGTTATAGTGACATCTCGAGTAAAAATGAGGTTATTTCTACGAACATAGGGGCTTTGAAGTTATCTTTACTACTCCCCACTAATTGAAAATGACTTAAAAGTTACAAATACCTTGAAAATCTACTAAAGGGTAAAATTAACTTTTAAGACAATTTATATAATTATTGGCATTGAATAAAATGGTGGCATCTGAAATGCTCAGTAAAAGCGAAATAAAGTTTATCGGCACTCATCCACGTTTTATAAAAAACTGAAGAAACATTAAACAGTAGTAGAGAAATAGTGATTCTTCAGAATATGATGCAAACATGAAAGATTATTATTTCGCCGCAGCAAAACCATCATCTTTGGCAACAAGTGCAAAAGTGTTTCCATCAACACGGAGAAAAGTAATCGAAAACTATAACAGTCTGCAGTGATATTAGTGATACTGTGTACTGCACGAAAGTTACAACTTGTCTTTAAAACACAGATTGGCCCATAGTTCAGTTAGTGATCCACTGAGCATATTAAATGAATTTGCCGATTAAAACCTCCAAATTTAATAAATATTTTGTGTCGATGGGGAACGGACAATTTCGGTATAAACGGCATAAGACATTGTTTGTGTACAATAAATTGAACTGAATATATATATACAAAAAAAAATAGCAAAAAAACTACATTTATTTTCTAGAATATCTCAAAGTTATATGAGTGACGACAAAAATAACAGTTTACAACACCATTTCCCAACCTCGTTTCGATTACTGTGCCAGTATATTATATTCCTTCGATTTAAATAAAATAACTTCCCTTCAAAAACTACAGAATAGAAGAATGAGTGATTTTGAAATGCAGCCGATATACCTCAATCCAACATATGCTTTCTTCTCTTCAGTGACTGTCTGTAAAAGATAGATTGCTTTCCATGGCTATGGTATTTATTTTCAAAATTTTAAATAACAATACAATTTTATAAATCAAGGCAAAATCTAGGAAAATTATGTTATATAAAGGCCTCGATCAATATAATAAGTTGCCAGAGGATGAAAGGAATCTATCTCTCTACCTGTATTCAAACGTAAAATTGTAAGCCATATAAAGTCGATTGATTAACTCCACTTGTTTTATATAGGTATTTTTTCCTCGTTGTTTTTTAAATTTATTTGTATATGTATTAGTCTGAGTGTATAAGTGCGTGTATTATTTATTTATGTATAAATTATGATTCTTTGTAATTACATTAGAAAAGTGAATTTGTATATTAGGATTTTCCTATTCAAATAAATACTTACTATTTTTTGAATGAAATTAAATGTAAACTGATCAATAAAATATGAAAACTCATGTATTTTTTCCATTATTATTACACACGTTATGTTCACAAATATATTTAGGAGACATACATTGTACATCGTTTTCAGTAAAAAAACAAATATTTTATTTGCACAAATTTATTAACAACTTAATATCAGATAATAAAAAGTACTTGGTAAAAATATAATAATTGTTATTTTTAACCCACATTCGTGTCCTTCTCCACATCACACAGAGTGACACTTTAACAGTTATTACCGTGTTGCCAATTAAAAAAAAAAATTACCTATCTCGTATCTGCCAATTGTACCAACATGAAAATAAGTTGATAGCAATAGTTACCAAGATCTTATACCGTCATTGGTCCCATTTGCTACATCTAGGTAAATATAACTACACAGTGAAATTGTTGTAGTTCCCGTCACCACTTTTAAAGTAGTAACAACTATAACGTTGGTGGCATCTGCTACTTTATGGCAAATGTAACTTGTAGGGAAATAATTTTGGTTTTTGCAACCTCTAAGTTACTGCAATTAAAATTGCCATTTTTCTGTTGTTGAATGAAGACGCCATATTGACATAGATAAAAATATAATTCAATAAATTTTTTTTTTATTATGGTCATTTACAAATATGTTTTATAAATAGATTATTACTTTATAATACATGAAATTAAAAAAAAAAACGTTTTCCATAAAAAATTTTGCAGTTTTGCTTGTACACATATTTTTTGCAAAAACATTTTTTTCCGAAAAAACCATTTTCTCGAGGGGGCGTCTTTTTTATCGAAGTATCATGATAACATTTTACAGAAAACAAGTGGTGATTTTAATATCCACACCCAGGGTAAATGCAAAACATCATGATTTAATATATGCTTATGCATGTTGTATATAATCACCTTAACTTGGACCTTGGACATATCATGTGCTTAAACTCAGTAAGTCATTAATTTGCTATTCGAATAACAGAGAGCCAAATATATAGTTTGCGCTCTCATTTCGGTCAGCTGAGCTGTTCCAAAAGTTAGTCATTTCTACTACTTAGTTACATCCCGTTTACGTAAGAACCTAGTTCTCGACACGGTAATGGTAGAAGTACCGGAATAGTAGTTTTCCACGTAATTATTATTCCCCATTTTGGTGAATACTTGGCAGAAGGATGGTTGCCATTACGTAACAGTCCTTAGTTGCGGAAACCTTTAAAGTTCCCCTAATGGCAACTATTACGTAGAAACTACTAAAATTGCTGCTTGGGAAGTATCACAGCAGGTGATTAATTAGCATTATATATGTATATAAAACTTAAATTTAAAAGTATATATTTTTCATGTACAATTTATATAAATACTAATGGTAACTATTTATATCACAGAGATATTGAGTCATCAAAAAAATCCTGTAGTTTGTAGTATGCTTTATTGAGAAGAAAAAAAACAAGGAAATGTTGAATATAGTTAAAAATCAGTGCGGGCGTGTCGCTAAAATATTTCAATGCGACGGCGGTTGGGAGTTTGACAATAAAAACGTTCACAAACTTTTAAAATCAAATGATGTCAAACTAATTATTACAAATCCATATATGTCTGAGCAGAATGGTTGCGCTGAATGCACTAATAGAGGTGTTGTTGAATTTGCTCGAACAATGCTTCTGGTGAAGAATTTACCAAAATTTTTGTGGGCTAAAGCAGTTAACACCACCGTTTATGTTCTTAATCGAATTGGTCCTAGCCGCGTTCATGGAAAGACACCATATGAATTGTTTACGGGGAAGACTGCACCCCTGGATAAACTTCATGTCTTTGGTACCGACTGTTATGTGCATGCGCCAACAGAGCAGCGGAAGAAGTGGGACACGAAGGGGAAGCTTGACGTATTTGTCAGATATTCAGATGATGTAGATGGTTTTAGAGTTTGGATGAAGCCTGATAGTCGTGTTATTCGTAGGAAGAGTGTCGTATTTGAACCGGAAGTCGCTGGAAACACGTTGGCGCTGTTTTCTGCCGAAATAAGCGACAACTTTGAAGAAATTAAATCAGAATCAGAAAACGAGCCTAATACTAGTTTATCAACTGAGATAACAACTGATTCAACGACGAGATAATTACGAGACTGCACAACGATTAAAGCTCCTGATCGTTTGATTGAAAGTATGATAGCTGAAATTGACGAGCCGAGAAATTACGCTGAGGCAACTAAATCATCGGAACAACACCATTGGAAGGCAGCTATGGAAGAGGAAATCGAATTGCTGAAGGAAAATTCGACTTGGACTTTAGTCGAATTACCAGCAGGATGCAAACCCATTTCAAATCGCTGAGTGTACCATATCAAACGAAAGGCTGATGATAAGATAGATCGATATAAAGCGAGGCTGGTTGCCTGGAGGTTTAGTCAGCAGGAAGGTATCGATTATAGCGAAACTTTCAGTCCTGTTGCTCGATTTAATACGATCCGAGCAGTATTAAGCATTGCAGCAAACGAACATCTCAAGTTAGCACAATTTGATATTAAAACAGCTTTCCTCAAAGGCATAATTGAAGAAGAAATACATATGAAGTAGCCTGAGGGATCTATTGATGGAACTAATCTTGTCTGTAAACTTCAGAGAAGCCTGTATGGATTGAAACAATCACCAAAATGCTGGTACAAACGTTTCAAGGACGTATTGTTTAACTTCAGATTGTATGAAAGTACTGCGGATCCATGTTTATTCTATCAAATTGAAAATGGTAGGAAGCTGGTGCTTCATCAAAATGCTAGGAATCATGTCATGTAATTCAATACTTCGTCAGTATCAGCTAGAAGAGTAGTTGTTTTGATTGGTTCTGCAATAATAAGTGTTTTAAAGTATTTACCTAACTAGTATATCAGCGTGCCCAGATTGGGGCAACAATACAGGGTGATTCAAAAGAAAGTACGTTAAATTCAACTGTAGATTGGGGTGCCCCAGAGATGAAGATTATCCTAATAAAATTTTTTTCTACCGTGCCTCCTAACCGAGTTACGGCCCCTTAAAGTGCATGCCGGGCAACCAGTTTTCTCCTAATAACCTCCAAGCTCATTGACGTACGATGATCAAATTGTGGATCCAGCTCCACAATTTGATCATCATACGTCAATCCGCTAAAAAGTTATTAGGAGAAAACTGGTTTCCAGGCACCCATTTTAAGGGGCTGTAACTCGGTTAGGAGGCGCGGTAGGAAAAACTTTTATTAAGAAAATCTTCATCTCTGAGGCACCCCAATCTACGGTTCAATTTAATCTACTTTCTTTTGAATCACCCTGTATACAGAAAGTAGGTAATTTCATAGTAAATAAAAAAATGTGTAAGTTGAGATTTTCTTAATATCTAAATAATATTCTCTAGAACAATTTTATTCACAAACAATATTCGTTTGCATCTAATTCTCAATATCAGATTATTCATTACTGCTCACTATTATATTATGTATGTCTATGAACCCTACAGGATAATAATATCAATAAGATCAATAAGTTATCATTTTAGTCATATATGTTCACACTATATTATAACTCTTACTTACTCAATAAAAAAATTACAGCAAAAGTGGTGGAATGTTTCTTTTCATAAAACTACTAATCTTTACATAAGATTATACGTAGGTAGTTGAGACGCTGACTTAAATAAAACAAGACTGTTTAAGGTTAGATATTATTTTAAAGAATTCAAAAGGGGGTGTTATGAAGGATTTTTGAAATGCTACTGCAACGTTTCGTAACAGTCTTATAGATTCTCCACTTTGTTGATCTAAATGTTTAGAAATGATGATACAGCAATGTTTTGGTTTTATTAAACTTTAAGTAAAAGTCACACAGTTTACAGTAAAGTTTTTTAATGTTTAGTAAACCATTATGTAATCAGTCTGTGCTACTTGAGGTCTATGTTGCTTCAGATAATCACGTTTTGCTTCATTTGAACAAAATGTGCTCTTAAACATTGTAATTTGAAGCACTTTTGTGGATCACTTCCTGTCGTTTAAGATAATCTCGACAGATTGTCTCATATCAACATAAATTACACTTAAATATTGTTAGATTTCATGTGCTCTTGTGGGCCAATTCATGTTTTTTTAGGGAATTCCTACGTATTGTCTTATATGAACACAGTTCGCATTTAAGCAATGTCATCTCTGAAGCTATTTTGTGGGTTAATATGTGTCGTTTAAGACCGCTCTTATATTTTGTCACATATGAACACACCGCACACTCAAATTTTGTTATTTCTGACAGACTTTTGTGGATCAATTTATGTTGTCTAAGACTATCTCGACGTTTTGTCTCATATGGACATAGTTCACACTTAAACATTGTTACATCTGAAGAACTTTTATGGACCAGTTTATGTTGCTTTAGATGAGCTAGACGTTTTGTTTCATATGAACACAGATCACATTTAAACATTGTTAACTCTGAAGTACTTTTATGCGTTAACATGTGTAGTTTAATATAATCCCGACGTTTTGCCATATAGGGACACAGTTCACACTTAAAGATTCTTGCATCTGAAGAACTTCTATGGAGCAGTGTGTGTTGCTTTAGATAATTCTTATGCTTTGCTTCATATGGACACAGTTCACACTTAAGCCTTGTTATTTCTGACGCACTTTTATGGGTCAATTTGTGTCGTTCAAGATTATCCCGACGTTTTGCTTCATACGGACACAGTTCACACTTAAACATTGTTAACTCTGTGGTACTTTTATGGGTCAATTTGTATTGTCTAATACAATCCTCATATGAACATGTTTCACACTTATACACCATTACACCATCAGAGCTTCTATAGGTCAACTTCAACTCATACCCATCAGCACACTTTTTACATCTTCGCGAATTAAGCATTGATATATCCGAAGGTCCATTGGTTTTAATTGTGGTAGAAGGTCCTTGAAAGCTAAAAATAAATGTTATTATTTTCTTATGCGTATATTATAGTAGGCACACAAGTTTACATTAAAATAACAAAATTTCCACCAATGAACATTCTGAGATTGGAAAGCAGTCTTAAGTAATCATCAATGGGCACCATCTTTTTTTATCGAGGACAAGAGGCTCTCAGGAGATAAAACAAGCTAAAAATGTACTCTTCGCCAATTTATTGAACTTTTTATATAATTGTTATACATTCTATATGATACTCTTCGCAGTCATCTTGTAAATAATGTTAGTTTTTGGACATTCTAAAACCATCTTTGTTGTGAAAAAAAAATATATGAAAAAAAATTGAAAAAAAAACATCCACTTGTCTGGGATTCGAACACACGATCTTTGGATTGCAAAGCAAAATTTTAGCCACTGGACCATCACACATTACTATAAAAATTGAATGTGTGTAATATGTATCTTTCGAGAATCATGTTTCAACCATATACTTATTAGAACCAATACCGCTAGCTTCCTATATCTCCCATCCAGTAAAATTAGGCCAACACTTCGCGTACTGCGACCCTTCTACGCATGCGCAAAACTTTTGGCAGTTAGATTTCAGTTAGTGTATGCGTATTATCAAATTAGAGACGTAGGGTACTCCGTTGTGGCAAAAAATTGTTTGTATTAATTTTATACTCGACGAGGATGATAATACGCATCCTGAAGGATCAGTACATGCGCATAAGCTATTGAGTACGCCAAGTCTTGGCCTAACAAAATATTCTGAACTAGCAGTATTGGTTCTAATAAGTATATGGTTTCAACGCATTAGATATATTATTATAAAATATATATTAGTAAAATGTATAAACAGAAAAAATATCCCAGGTAGCAAGGGTACGTTATAATGACGTCAAAATCTGGTGATTCTGGTCAAAAAGACGTCAGGGCACTAAAAATCGACGACAGAATGACGTCTTATAAATGATATTAAAATGACGTGCTACACATCACGTCATATTGTCGTCTTTTTTCGGTGTTAAATTTATTTATGTTTTATCGGATTACAAACTTTAAAACTCGCTAATGGCATTTTGTTATCGTAAACAGAGTGTAAAGTTTAAAAAAAAAATAAACCGTGTCGTGATGAGGGATAAGTATTGGCGTTTTTATTCGAGGATACCGTTTTTTAACATTATGCAAAATAATTAATATTCGAAAGAGTTTGCAAAGATTCGGCAGTTTATTTGTTTAAATTATATTTCTATCTATTCTTTTAATAATAAAATTAGATTACAATGCATTAAAAAGCAAAATCTATCCGTTGCGTGTTCTAACTATAAAGTCTTTGGGTAAGTAGCCTCAGAAAGGTTTGTGGCCGAGTGTTTAAGGCGTCGTCTTCCAAGTATGAGGTCGGCGGTTCGACCCCTGCTCATTCCGTTTTTTTTTTGCGAAAAAAATTTTAGTTGTTTTTTTTTTTAAGGTAATAATTACTTATTGTTTTTTTTTTCAATTTTAGGTGTGTTTTAGACCATTAAATATTCTATTGTAACGAAGCAATTTTCTGTTGGAATTTTTACATAATTTTGGTTCTTTTCAAATACAAACTTCGTTGCGCATTTCTCCTGTAAACTAAGTGATAGAAATTTAATTTATTTTTACCTTGCCCGCGTTAGATATTTTACTTTCATATTGATAGCAAATAAGTCTGCTATTGTATTTTAAATTTCATAATTCAATTTGCCCTGTCTGTATTAATTATTTTATGTTAGTTCTAATATTTTTCAATTTAATTTGGTCTGGCTATATTAAAAGATTTATTTCGAATAGTTTTGTTAATTTGAAAACTAATGTTTGGGAATGAAACTGAAAAATAATTTTTCAATCATAAAATGTGAACCTATCTATAAGAAAGTGTTGAATCCGTTTTCAAATATAAAAATGTAGATAAAAACAATGCATGTTTGCAGGCGAGGCGATGTGTTAGAGGCACTCAATGGGTAAATTTTGCACACGACCCCACTAACGCCGCGAATCATATAAAAGCCGCGAACCCGCGACCAAAAAGAACCAGACACAATTCCACGATTACGGTGTTAAGACCTGTCCCGTCTGTCTGTCTCTAGGTGAGATTCCTGTATACCTGTACTTGTCTTATAAACACCTATCTCTCTGCAATAAGACTTTGCCTGTTATCCCGTGTGCATCGAGAGATCCAGTAGTAAGTTATTATATTTTAACTCAAATATAGGGTTTACGAGGGACTTGTGAAATATAATTCATAATTTATTATCCGGCGACTTACGTTAGTTCAACACAGGCCCCTGTGCTTGCTAGCCCTGCTCTTTGACCGTTCCTCGTTATGGCCGACGAATAGTCAGAGACATAAGTCCGTACCCCGCATCTGGTTTATATCAGATATATTGCTAACCCTGTTCCGAGTCTTTTTGACCATTCCTCATTATGGCCGACGAATAGTCAAAGACGTAAGCCTGTACCCCGCATCTGATTTATATCAGATATATTGCTAGCTCCGCTCCGAGCCAGGTGTTGACTGCGACCTAAGTTAACAACCAGAATTAATTTTGCCAGGTCTTTTCCTACGCCTTATACTTTGAGTGACATCTGATAATTTTAATAATTTAAAAATGTCTTCCGCTGTCCGGTATTCGTACCCGACTTGTCGCTGTCGCGTACTTTTCGAATTCGTAGATTTGCTTGCCTGGGGCACACGCATGGTACATTGAAAATTCATTGTAAATTTGTACTATACTGTATTATAATTCGTAATGGTTACAAGTACCTGATTTTGTTTATTTATTTACACTCTTGAATAAAGACTGTCATTTTTTTAAACACGTGTTTTACTGCTGTGTGTGTGTGTTTGTCTAATCTGTCCTAACGACCTCTGGAATCACCGTTCTTTACTGTAGCTATCCCAGCTCTACGGAAACAGGCTGCGCTAGGAGGCTGGTGTGGGATCCTTTGCCCCACGTAAATAAATTGTAAAGGTGGCGCCCGAGACTGACTGAAAATAAGCTAAAAATTGACCGGCGCTAAAGTGACGCTTCCAGACGTCTAGTGCACAAGACACCTGGAAGAAAAAGACGTCACACTATTTATGTCGTAGATGACGATATTACACTTTTACCGTTTTTTCTCCAACACGCTTCCCAGGTTTGTATAAGTACTTCAACTTAAAACTTTAATTCTTAAAATAGTTGACTCCTGACTTCCCCTCCACCGCTTATCAAATTTGAGATAAGGAAAATTTTTTTTTCGGATTTCTCCCTCTCTGCTCTTCAATCGAGATCAGGGGAAAATATATTTTTTTTAACAAACCGCCACTAATACTAATTAATGTAATAATAACATTGTTCAACAACTACTCGTACTTCTCAGGCGACACTGGTGACAGTTTAACTAAATTAAATAAGTTCTTCTTAATAATTGTAAATAAATAAAAATACTAGTAACTCGATATATTTTAAATAAGGCAAGAAATTCAATTTCACACATAATAAAGACTTCATACACATCATAAATACTGCTTTTAGCATCCGAAATAGCGATCACCACGATAGCTCAGTTGGCAGAAGTGTCAGTACTGTAATACAGACATCGGAGTCATGCAAGTTCGAACCCTACCGACCGCAGTTGGTAAAGGTAAGTAAAAATGAATTTAATAACTTAATAAACATTATAATTTGCAGGCAACCTTGTGAGAAAAAATAGGAGTGATGGTAAGTAAACAATATTAGATAGATAATAATAAATAACATGTTAATGTAAATAAAAAATATACGGATGGCTAACGAACAAATTCATAGATAGGACAATACTACTTATTTATTTATGCATTAATTACTTCATTTTTATCAAGTAGACTACAAACTAGTATGTAGTTTTATATGTTCCTATTACTAAAAACCTGTGAGGGGATTATCAAATATAACCTGAAAAAGACGTCAAATTAACGTCTAGCATAAGACGTCATTCATCTGAGACATTAGGAAGTCATATTTTCACGTTTCAATTATGTCATCTAACTCGTCATTTCTCGTCACTCCTGACCATTTTTTCACGTCATTTTCACGTGCCTTTGCTACCTGGGATATTATAGAGATAACATATCGCAAGATTTCTATTTAAGTACAAGCATAGGGGCGAGCGTAGAGGCGACTTCAATGTGAATGTCAGTCGATATTCCGTTGAAGCAGCGTCGAGCGCGGTTAGTACTTGGATGGGTGACCCATCTTGGGAAATACAGCGTTCTCGTCCCACCTTCTAGTGGCTTGTATATCAGTGTATACGCGGAAGCTACGTAATTTCAGACGAGGATTTCGTAGTGGATATACCATCCTTTGGAGGGGATGTAAAGCAGACAGTCCCATGTCTATTAAATGTTAGGCAAGTAAAAGATCCCTACTCTTCTTAAGGGAAGAGGTTCGGCAACATTTCCAGGTTGGAGGCAGCTCGTCTCCTGGCGTCGGTGATAGGCCCTGGTAGCGGAAATAGGCCAACGTTAAATAAATAGATAAAAAAAAAGTACAAGCGACAAGAATTAAGAAGCCCCCGCACAATATAGAAACTTTTCTGAGAAGCATTTACTATTATACTGCCAAAAATAAACGAAATCCGTTCAATATGACATTATTCCGAAGTTAAAACTTCTAGTTACTGTACTATTTATGGTATAAAATTTGATTCGGGTAATTTAAGGAAGTGGCATGTTACCTTATCATTATTACACCTCGGAAGAATGTTCAACTCCCTCATGGTACTAGGAACCTTCAGAGTTTATTTGTTAATTAGCCATGGCTTACACTGCTTAAATTAATTTGTTGATAAATTGTTGGCGTATGCGGGCATCTAAACAGGGCAAAGCGGTAGTGAAATCTTTTCTCAGTATTGTAAAATGTAGGCAGTTAGGTGCCGCGTAACGTTGTGTGCATTTTCAATCACCTTATGCCTGGGACTTATTTACATGAGAGTCATAAGTTTCTCAGTTAATACTTGTTTACGCCAATGTTCGGACAGAAACAGCAATGTTAGTTGTTTACGTTTAGAATCAGGATATCGGCTGAGCGCACTGTCTGTACAGGTTGATCGCGTCATTGCGTGGTGTATGAATTCTAATTAGGTACCAATTGTTTTTCATTACGGGTTTCCAACGAACATGGATTCGATTTCGGAAACAAGGGTTTGGAAGGAATTAACGGCCATTTAAGCTGTTGGGGCACCAAGCACATGGGCTAGATAAATCACTTAGTGAATTTTGATAATTTATATTTAAAAGGAAAGGCCATTCTGCGGGAAGGTACGTCTAAAGTTTGTTTCGCCGTGGAGGCGGTTTGTTAATTGATCCTCATTTCGTAACTTGTACCCTGCAGACTTGCTGTCTTGGTATATCATGATTTTATGATCCTGGATCTATGGTAATTTGAGCTGTAATACTATTATATGGTTGGAAGCGCTGTGTGATTCGATTATTTAACCGACTATTGGAAAATCACGGTCGCACGTGGAGTAGGCTGCCCTGCTGCTGGGTCGGATACCCTGATGAGAACACATGGTTGTAGCACGTTATGCAATAAGGAATTGCCCTGGATGTCCTGGTACTGGGAGGTATCGACAATTTAAAAATAAGGTTAGACTGTTTTCTTTATTTACTCAGAGACGACGACATGAAATTCCCTCTGATAATACCATAAACGTCGTGTGGGACGACGGTGTCGAATTATAAATTTTATCAATCCTTTCAATTAATTTTTTTGCCAAATTACCAAACCAATTTTACACCCAATTTAAGTCAGATAATTTCATTAGTACTCCAAATTTTAATAAGTTCCACAGTAACTGTGAACCACAAATAGTACTATTTGAGGGGACCAAAAATGAACCATTTGTGAAATTTAATAAATTAATAAGCAATTTTGATGCTCGGAGAGCACATTCTTAGCCTATAAAGATAAGTTATTGTGTTATAATTTTTAAACTTTATTAAATCTAAATTGAGGACCCAACCTTGACTTTGTTTTTTGCAACGCCCGCAAGCCCAAAAGGCTAGGATAGGCAATTTTTCTTGGTCTTAACTAAAACAAGATTAAGTGGCGCCTGTTTAAATAATTGAAGACTTTAAAATTAAATTTTCCAAAGACCCTTACCCACACCCAATGCCTCCGACGAGAGAGCTGCCGCCTAGCAAAGCATAATCCAATAATTACAAAAAATGTTGAATTTACTACCACAAAAATCTGAAATAAAATACCTTTAGCATTAAGAAATCTTCCCAAAGAATAATTAAAAACGCAATTAGAAATCTATCTTCTGAATAAAGCATACTACTATCTAAATGAGTTTTTAAATGAAAGTAATATTTTAAACTACAAGGCTGTGATGTATTTTTGACCCCTGGTAAATTTCATATTTGAATTTTTAATTTCCAATATATTTTGTTTTTAAATTTGCTATTAGTGATGTTTATGAGATATTTTTTCTCAAAATCTGTATGTTTTCATTTTATATAAGCTGTAATTCTATTGCAATTTTTTCCTAAATTTGGTTAACAAAAGAACAAATAAAGTATTATCTATCTAGCTATGAACATAGGTCACACTTAAATATTGTTATATTTTATTTGCGTTTGTGGATCAATTCGTATTTTTTTAGGGAATCCTGACGTGTTGTCTCATATGGACACAGTTCACATTCGAACTGTCATCTCTGAAGCACTTTTATGGGTCATTGTGTGTCGTTTAAGACATCTCTTATATTTTGTGTCGTATGAACATAGCTCACATTTAAATTTTGTTATTTCTGACGGATTTCTATGGACCAATTTATGTTTTGTGAGATTATTCCGACGTATTGTTCCATACGGACAAAGTTTGCACTTAAACACTGTTACATCTGAAGAACTTTCATGGATTAATTTGTGTTGATTAAGACAATACTGACGTACTGTCTCATATGGACACAGTTCACATTTAAACATTTTTCTTTCTGAAGCAGCTTTATGGGTCAATGTATGCCGTTTAAAATGACTCTTATGTCTTGTTTCATATGAACATAACTCACACTTTAATTTTGTTATTTCTGAGTCAGTTTTATGGCTCAATTTATGTTGTCCAAGATAATGCCGATGTTTTGTCTCATAGACACACAGTTCACACTTAAACATTGTTACATCTGAAGTACTCTTATGCTCCAATGTGTGTCGTTTAAGACTACTCTTATATTTTGCTTCATATGAACATTGTTCACACTTAAACTTTGTTATTTCTGACGGACTTCTATGGGTCAATTTATGCTGAGTAAGATTACTCCGACGTTTTGCAACATAGGGACATAGTCCACACTTAAACTCTTTTAACTCTAAAGAACTTTTATGGATTAGCACATGTTGTTTAAGATTATCCTGACGTTTTGCCTCATATGGGCACAGTTCACACTTAAGTCTTGTTATTTTATGGGTCAATTTGTGTTTTTTTAGGTAGTTTTCACATATTGCCTCGTATGGACACAGTTCACATTTAAACTTTGTTATCTCTGATGCACTTTTATGGGTCAATGTATGCTGTCTAATACTACTCTTATGTTTTGCTTCATATTAACATAGATCACACTTAAATGTTGTTATTTCTGACGAATTTCTATGGGTCAATGAATGTCGTCTAAGGTGATCCAGACGTTTTGTCTCATAATCACACAGTTCACACTTAAGCATTGTCATTTCTGAGGAACTTTTATGAACTAGTGTATGTTTTTTTAGATGATCCGCACGTTTTGCTTCATATGCACAGAGTTCGCACTTAAACATTATTAACTCTGAAGTACTTCTATGGGTCAATTTGTGTCGTTTAAGATTACTTTGGTATTTTGCTTCATATGAACAGAGGTCACACTTCAATATCGTTAACTCTTCAGTATTTTCATGAGTCAATTTGTGTTGTTTTACGTAATCTTTAGGTGTTACCTCATTTGAATACGATTCACACTTATTCACCATTATCCCTTGAAAGCCTTCATAGGTCAGCTGATGCATATTATTAACACAGTTATGTCTTCTTTGTAGTTCAAGCATTGAAATATCCATAGATCCATTAGTAGTATTAATTATAGTAGGAAGTTCTTGAAAGCTGAAAATAAATGTTATTATTTTCTTGTGTATCTATATCATAAATCCCAAGTTTACATTAAAATAAAAAATTGCCACATGAATATTTCAAGATTCGAAAATAGACTTATATAATGATTTAAAGGCGCCATTAGGAACATTTAGTGCCAACATCTTTTGCCATGGCATTTAAACTTTTTACCTGTCCTTCACTCCTTCAATAATAAATTGATATTGAAATTTATTATTCGAGGCGCCCTACCAGTCGCCCTGGAGCGTCGGCGCTAGATGGAGTAGGGCCTACTATCTATAATCATTTTTATTGTTAGCACTTACATGTAGTTCTATAAGCCGGTTCATTGTGTAGTTCGTTTGTTATTTAATGTGGTTTAATGCTATGGATTCTACAATAATTTGTATTTTATAGTGTTCGTCAGTAAAAAAAAATTACCTAATACATTTGTTAAAAAAGTTTAAAAACAAGACCTTGCAGCAAAAACCTGGTAGTAGCATTTTAGGATTAATATTGATAGTTATGTCTTCTTTGTAGTTCAAGCATTGAAATATCCATATTACAATATATGCTTCCCATTAATTTCTAAATGTAATAATCAAACCTATTCCAAAAATTGGATAACACCTGAAGTTACTGAGACAAAAAACCGCTTACTGTTTTTACATAGCTGCTTCAAGCAAACCAATAGTGAAGAAAACAAACAACTGTATCTCAATTATAAAAAAGAGTATAACAACTTATTAACAACTGCTAAGCAAAATTATTACCAACAATTTCTAAACCAAACTGACAATTACAGTAAAACCGTTTGGGGTATTATTAATAACGAAACGGGAAGATCAAATACACAAAAAATATATTCAGATACATTGACAGCTAATCAGTTAAATCATTTTTTTGTCAACAATGCAGATGCAAACCTACAAAATTTAAAATCATCAGAAACTGATCCATTATCATTTATAGACAAAAAACTACAATTAAAAAATTCCATGTTCCTAAAACCTATTACTCCCGATGACGTTAGAATCGCTATTAATAAGATAAAGAACAAAAAAACAGAAGATATATATGATATCAGCATGTTCATTCTAAAAAAAGTTTGCAATTTTCTAATTGAACCGCTAGCAGACATAATTAATTCTTGCCTAACATCAGGCATCTTTCCCTCCAAACTAAAAATTGGGAGAATTGTCCCCATTTTTAAAAAAAGGGGACACCTCTCAACCGCAAAACTATAGACAAATTTCTATACTGCCAGCCTTCTCCAAAATATTAGAATCGTTAATATCCAATAACCTAGTAACACATCTAGAGTCAAATAATATATTATGCATGCAGCAGTTTGGATTTAGGAAGGGTGTAACATGTTCTGATGCAATCATATCATTAACAAACTCTATAAAAAATGCATTTGAAAATAAAAATCAATGTTTAGGGATATTTACTGACCTAACAGCTGCCTTTGACAGCGTTGAGCATAATATTTTACTAAATAAATTAAGTTGGTATGGAATTAGAGGCAACTGTTTGGAGCTATTTAGATCCTATCTAAGTAATAGAACTCAGTTAGTAAATTGGGGCAAACAAAAAAGTGAACTGCTGCAAATTAAAAGAGGAGTCCCCCAAGGCTCGATTCTTGGGCCCATACTTTTTCTTGTCTACATTAATGACCTGCCACAGAGTATAAATAATTTGAACACTGCAACTATTATGTACGCAGATGATACTACTTTTGTAACAAGTATAGACAAGGAAAGTGATAATCAGGTCATTGTTCAAAACATTTTGCAACACGCTAAAGCTTGGTTTGCACAAAATCAATTAGTCATAAATGAGAGTAAAACAGTAACCTTAACATTCGAAACCAAGGCTACCACAAAAATCGAAAATCATGAAACCAATGTAAAATTTTTGGGGGTACATATTGACATCAAACTAACATGGGTAGATCATATTAACATGCTATGTGGAAAGCTATCTAAAAATGTATATGCTATCAGAAAAATAAAAAGAACTGTTAATCAACAAGCTGCAGCCACTACCTATTTCTCTTTATTCCACTCGTTACTCCTGTATGGGATACTAACATGGGGAAATGCAGCTCATACCCATCTACAAAGAGTATTTATCATCCAGAAGTCTGCAATAAGAAGTATAGTTGGTGCCAAATGGGATGACAGTTGTCATCCACTATTTGTATCACTAAGGATAATGTCGCTGTTTTCTATTATAGTGTATCAGAATATTCTCCATATAAAACAAAATATAAACAAATATACTACACATGATGAGATACATGAACATGACACCCGACATAAACATAACCTTGTAACACCGCTGTACAGACTCCAAAAGAATAATCCAATGGGCATTAGTTTATTCAACACATTACCGATTCACTTTCGTAATCTTCCAATAAACGTATTTAAAAATAAGCTTAAAAGAATCCTAACTGAAAACTGCTTATATAATATACAGGAATTTTACCAACTTATTGGTCAAAATGGAAGCATTTTCTAGTTTATAGTTCAGAATTACGTAATTTAACAAATGTAACAAGTTCGTCGCTGAATGTATTGTTTTGTGCTTTACTATTTATAACCGTGTATTGTATTTTACCATAATAACTTTTATTAATTGTATAACTTAAGTATATTTCTTTTCCTTGACTTGTCTATAAAATGTAAAATTTTCTTAGGATCAATAAAATTATTATTATTATTATTATTATTATTATTATTATAGTGGTTTAAAATGGCAGAGCCAGATAGATAATGTTTGCAATAGAACCTCCAGGTTGTTTCATCCTCAGGCAATAGGTATGTTCACTAGTTTTCAATTATAACGAAATTCGAAAGCTTTAATGGTCTGTAAAGATATAATCATTAAAATCCAATTAAATAAACACATAATAAAAATGCCAAATGTACTCTATGCAAGGCTAGTATGTAACGTCACTTACCTACCTGATGCGCACGTAAGCTACACTGCTCTGCTTGCTTTTTGCCGTAAGTTTTGCTATAGTTAAGTGACACATGACACATCTCTCATAGAAATGCCTGCATCCTACCATTTGCATAGCGCAAGCACTGGCGCCGTACTCTCGATAGAGCAAGTAACGTCAGAGAGCATTCAGCAGATTTAAATAATTACTGTGTATTCGCATGGATTTTTTCAACAGAATGCTTTTTTAGAATTTCCTTAAATTTTATACATGTAATTTTAAGACTAATTTGGATGTTTTTATTGTGTTTAAACAAGATGTAATTTTTTTGTGAACATCCCTATTCAGAGCATATGTCAATGAAAATGTGTTGAAATCATATTATTTTGGTCAAATCCAGTCTGTCTTATCATATTGGTTAATATGCTGAGAGTCGTAGCAGATTCCTACAGAGTGTTCCTACTGCAAAAACTTGTTATCAGAATAATTGTAAATGTGAACAGCAGATTAACTTGTAAACCACTGTTCAAAAACCTCAAAATCCTTCCACTTCCATGTGTGTATATCCAACAATTATTGATACACACATAAAAATATTGCCACGTTTAAAAAACTCTGAGAATGTCATAACTGTAACACCCGTAATGGAAAACTGTTGGAAATTCCAAATCACAGGATTAGTGCTTATGAAAAACGCCCAAAGTACAAAGGTATTTTAATGTACACCCTAATAGCACAACATTGTCCTATGAATATCTGAAGGACGTCCTTGATGGACATACAGGACATACGATGGACGTTCATTTTTTGGTTCAAAGTAAACCCAACAGGCAGCCGAGGGACGTCCAAATGTCACAACTTTGGATAATATTTGTACATCCCAATTATTAAAAAAAAAAAAACACTATTCTCGATACTAGTACTTACATAAAGACTGTATAGTTGGAAGTAAGTCTTAGACTAATTTAGCTATTTATTTCAGAATGTAGAAAGTATTTGAATGGTTAATAAATGTTTAGTATCAAATAATATCATTAATAATTTATAAATGATAAATTACAAATTACTATAAAAAATAAACTACAAAGTTTACAGAAATAACGGTCAAATATAAACAAAAACATTGTAAAATCGAAAAACCAGTTTTGTTAATGTTTTTTTTGTTTTATATTAAATAGACGTCCTGCTGCTGTCCCTATAGGCACCTAAAATGTGTGTACTTGCCGAACATAAGGACATCCGTTGCAGTACATAATAATATTAATAATAATAATAGTAATAATAATAAATCTTTATTACCATAAATTCGTAACATACAGAACATTGGTATCGTCAAAATTATAATGTAACACTTACATGAAGGTGGAATCTAAAATTTCAAAATATCCAGTATTACATATTCTACACATTCTAGTCTAGTCGGTTAATATACTCGTTAAATGAGTAAAAACATTTACTTATAAAAAATTGTTTGGTTTTGTTTTTAAATATATTGTCGCTTGAAATAGTCTTAAATTCGGGAGGAAGGCTGTTACAGGCTTTAATAGCTTTATAGTGTACATTTTTTGGGAAGTACTTATGGAATGTGGTGGTAACCTTCAGGGACGGCTGAAGGGCCGGGTAACCCGGGGTGCCAAACTGATGGCAAAAATTGTTTAATTCTTTATGTACCCTTTTCAATTCAATAATAGTTAGTTTTTGATGGAAAATAACAACAGTATCAGTTAAAATGGTAATAATGAATAACATTAAAACCTCCTAAATAATTAAAAACTGCAATACAAACGTTTTTGTTTAGCTATGAGACACCTCACTACTGTGAGCTTTTCGCCCCATTATTGACTGACACGGAGTCGACCATTAATATTTTGTATAAATACAAGCCGGCAACGTGCACTTTTCATTCAGAATATTCAGAAAATTGTTACACCAACAATAGCTGTTTGTATTTCATATCTTACATAATTTACTATTTATGAATAAATGAATGCCAATTTGTTTTAAGTGGAATATCAAAGCAATGAAGAGGAATCTTTATCTAAGTAAACTTATGTCGGGGGTCCTAGTCCTCTCATTATAATAGCGTTTAGATGGTGTAAATGAAAGATTTTATATCACAAATTAATTATCAATAATAAAATGTTGTAAATGCACATTGATGTGTAAACATAAATTACTTGAGAGTGGTTCATCAAAACGCAATAAGAATGTCTTTTATATTCCTAATGATCTGAAAATAATTTTTTATATATATATTTTTTGACTGATACTGTGTAGACTGACGTCCAGAGCTATATCTTAACTTAAAATATGAATTTTATATTTTAAGGCGGTCTGAAGATATTGCAGAAAAACTAATATTTATTATTCTCTAATTTCCTTATTAGTCACTTAGAGTACCTTTATTTTTGGATGTACTATCAGCCACATAAATATCAGAGATGGGCATTTTTTAATCGACTAATCCAGGGATTCCCAACAGGTGGTCCGCGGACGATGTCTTGGGGGTCCACGAAATGTCACTGAGATATTCAATTGTTTTGTATTTTACTTGACTTGCAGTGGCCATTATCCTAATCTAGTTCCCGCGTAAGTTAAGTAGGTTATTCATCAGCTTTTACAGTCAACTGTCACTAGCTTAATCTAGTGCCAATATTAGGTACTAGTGTTAACATCAAATTTTATTTTCATATATATGAACAGTTTCCACCTTTAAGTAAATTAGTTTAGTAAGTAATTTATGGTAGATTCTACAATCTTCATTTTAAGAATTTAAACTTTTAAGGGGTCAGCGACCAATGAGGGGACCTTGAAAAAAATCTTGTTGGGAACTACTGGACTAATCAGTCATGACTAACGACTAATTAATAATATATTAGATGTGGCTAATGACTAATTGGTTACTTGGACATTTTTTAGTCGATAATCAATATGACTGACGACTAATTAATAATATATTAGTTGTGGCTAATGACTAATTGATTAGTCATTAGCCACAACTAATATATTATTAATTAGTCGTCAGTCATGATTGATTAGTCCACTAAAAAATGCCCATCTCACAATTTTGAATCACCGTGTATCGACGGTTATGTTACTCTATGTATTAAGTTAAAAAGTCCTAAGGGATATACTTGCACTTTAGTATGTAGTACGTCCGTGTTTTCGTGGAAGGGGCGCCAAAAAGTGCTCCCGCCCGGGTGGAAAATTTATCTTGAGCCGCCCCTGGTATCCTTAAGTCACTGCCACCTCTAGTAGTTCTATTACTAATTTCGTTATTTTTTACAAAGAAATGCATGTTTAATTTAACAAAGTTTACTAGACGGGAAATATACAAAGGGAGGAATAATATACCTAAAGCAATAAAATGTGGTTCGCATGATGTACGATTAGGTAATCCTAACATACATCGGATATATATTTTTTGGGCTGAAAATAATCTGTGGCTGTGTGAACCAGCACCCCAGAACACAAGGCCATAGTGCAAGTGAGATTGTACATGGGCAAAGTAACATACTTTTAAAGATTCCAGTGATACCTGTTGTTTTATAAATCGGCAGACATGCGGGTTGCGCTATTTAATTTAGCGCAACACAGTTGGACATTCGGTGTGGTATTTGCTGGTATGTATACATATTTCGGAAACGTATTGGAGAGAAAGCGGTATGGAGATACTATCATTTATTACAAAAATATAATATTTAAATCAAAGTCCATCTTCTATCCCTATATAGACATAAAATGTACATACTTTCCCTACATAAAATGGACATTCAGAGGACGTCCATTCTGTACAATTTCAAAGTAAGTCCGATGGTAAACGTCCGGTAGACGTCCAGTTTATATCCATGGACGTCAGTGCATTAAATGGTGCTATTAGGACAATAAGTTGCCTACACATTTCAAATCTGTCTGTTAACAGATTTAAAATTAAAATAAAAAATACTTCTGGAACACTGCTTCTATAGTGTTACTGAGTTTTTAAATTGTGAAGAGTTAATATAAGTTTTGAATGTGATTCCGTCTAGGTGTGATAAGATAATTGTATTTTTCATAATATTATTATGTCTTTTTTTATACCTAATATTACCTTTCATGTATTTTATACTTTTATATTGATATCTACTATCTCTGCGACATATATCTATTTTTATTTTATTTTTTTATTTTAATTGACTTATTTATTTTAACATCCTGGCGAAGTTTAGCTAATGCTACTGCACCATTTAACCAGGACGGCGAGATGAGATACAGTCACCCATCTAAGTGCAGGACTCGCCCGGTGTGCCGATCGAGGTCCCTCCATCGAAACCGGTACCATACCTCACCTCACCTATATCTATGTGATCCTTGGACGAATAAATTATTATTATTATTATTATTATTTATATAATATATAATACATAAATGATATTAACATGTTCAGACTGACTCATTTCATTCCCCATTTAATAATAATAATAAATAATTTATTGGTGTCAAAACACATAAAAGTAAACACTAACAAAATATAGCATTAAAAATTGAAAAACAACTACAAAAATTCATGACAATGAATAACAAGCAATAGTAAAAGTATTATAAAATCATTTAAATCATTTAAAAAAGTAAAATAGAGGATAAGAATGTGCTAATGTTTACAATGCCTTAATTCTAATTGTCATTCTCAAAAAACTCTTCAAAACTGCCTTAGTTTTCAGGAAGAGTTTTAGTTAAGGCGAGGTTACGAAGGAAATAAATATTTTTTGACAGTAGTTGATAACTCTGGAATATGTTCTTCCCAGAATAATATTGAGTCTATGCACACATCTAGACATTTTACAGATGTATTAGTTTGTCCTTCTGGGTCCTTGTCTTGTAGTGTAAAAGTGAATGATTGTGTCTTGTCACAGTGAATTAATCTCTCAGTTAAAAACCATTCATTGATATGTTTGTCAGTTTCTGTGATATTTTGTTTAAGTTCCGCAGGTGCGAAATTAGTATTTAGTGTAGTGTTGTCTACTGAAAATAATATAAAGTTGGTGTTATCATCAAAATTGGCAAGGTGATTGATGCTATACTTTACATAAATTTTAAGTCAATTAGGGAGGTTAAACTCGTCAATGAGCTCGAAATGAGGTCTACATTACATCATTCTGACACAAGGCGCTGCTTGAGATATATCCAATTATTTAGTAAAAAATGGTCCCATAATCAAGTAGTTAGTCTAGGTCACCCGATTTGAACTTAACGTGTTTTTTTTTTGTTTTAAGCAATAGTTAAACAAAGAGTTTTAAATATCATAGACCGACAGAAAGCAAGACAAAACTTATTCAGATATAATATGAATAATTTTTGTTTAGAAGTTTGTTTTAGAAAACGCATGTTTTGCTTCTTTTAAAATACTGAATAATTTGTTATCGGCATATTTTAAAGAGAGTCTTATTTACAATTTTTACAAAATACACAGTTGTCTAACTTGAACAAAGCTAACTATTACTTGCCAAAGTCTAACTTAAGTAGATCTGTTAAATCCTTATTCTATGAGGACCTTAACAACTTTAATAAATTACAAATAAATTCCCGAGTTTAAAAGTAAACTTCTTAATTATATTAAAATGTAGAGTGAAATATTGATTCAGATTCAGATCATCATCATCATCATGGTCATCATCAGATCATCCCATTCAGATTCTGAGTTATACCATGTGTCCCCGGATTGAGTTTGCGATAGGTGTAATATACCAAAAAAAATTAGTACGGCTTTCATTTTCTGCAGTCTCGGTCTGCTTGACATAAAATGGACTTCTACCAAATTTCAGTTAAAATGGGATCTAACTCGCGGAGTTAATCTAAGAAGAAAATAAAAAAAATAATAAATCGTAGGTAAACTGGTCTTTCTGTTAATTTTATGGAAATATTCTATTTAGATAAAATATTTTGCATTAAAAGTTAGAGCCATATGGCAACTTTCATTGCATTTAAATAAAAATAATAATAATACTAAATAGCTTTTTATTACTTCCACATCCAGTGGTAGTATAGTAACGACAAAAAATTTGTATTGTTCAAATAGGCTTAGAATGTCATGAAACGTAGAGATTTTAAGTTTGAGCGAAAAAAAAATTCTGTCTGTCGGTCGGTCTGTAACTTTTTTTGTGCGCACGTTTACTCTGGAACAATAATAATAATAATAATAATAATAATAATAATAATATTTATTCACCATTTTTGTATAGATACAGTATATGTATATATGGTAAGTCAGTAAAAATATAAACTATGAATATATATCTAAATTACAACAGTAATATGTGTAAAAAAACAACTTAATCTACTAGACCAACAGTAGAACCGTTTGAGATATTGAAATTTGGTACACATATGTACTTTAACGGGATCTAGAACTAGATTATATTTTCATCTTGTTCCATCGAAGGGTTGGGGGGTAAATTGGGGTAAATAGGTAAATCAAGCAGGTAAGAGTTCATAAAATTGGTATTTAGTGTATACAAGAGAAGCTAAGGTCTCAAAAAAAAATTTGGCATTAGCCACCCCCACCCCATTCTTAAAGGGGATGAAAAAAAATTGTGATTTAGTGTGTGTACAAGAACCAGAAACCTCAAAATATTTTTTTACTTTATCCACCCCCACTACCACCCCCACCTCACTACTGATGTGGGGTATCGTTTTATGGGTTTTTGGGATAGAGGATTTCAAATATTATATTATTAAAGTTCCATAAACAATTATTTCCACATACAAAATTTTTTCGTTATGCCAGATTTGGATAGAAAATCTTGATGTGGAAGTAGTGATTCCTTGGACAGCGGTTTTTTTTTAACAAAATTAACAATTTCAACGAATTCAACTAAAAACCTATTCAAATAGTACCCACCTAAATTACTACATAATTCCACCGTTCTAATTCCTTGCAACTTCTAATTTCTGCAAGAGGTATTATCATTATTATATTATTTTTTGTTCAAATGCAATGAAAGTTTGCATATAGACTGGCGGTACATGACCAGTCAGGTACAACGTTTTTAAAATGCATGCCAATCATATATATGAATGAACTTACCATGAATATGCCAGAAACGCAAATTTTAGGTAGTTGTCGCGTGCAGAAGGGTGTGTAAATCGATTTTTTTTTTGTTTTTTTTTAATTTTAAAATAGATGCCAATAGTGCCAAACGAAAAGCCTTGAAAAAAAATCCAAAATCAAAATCATTCATAATCAAGAACATCAAAAAATGTTACGATTTAATGTGCGCATCAACAGTTGTTTTGCGCGCGGAAACCGCATGCCAATGAATTTCCGCTGGATTCTTTTTCACGGCTTTTCGTTTGGCACTATTGGCATCCATTTTAAAATAAGAAAAAAAAACAAAAAAAAATCGATTTGCACACCCTTCCGCACGAGACGACTGCCTAAAATTTGCGTTTCTGGCATATTCATGGTAATTTCATTCATATATATGATTGGCATGCATTTTAAAAACGTTGCACCTGACTGGTCATGTACCGCCGGTCTAATATGGCTCCAACTTTCAACGCAAAATATTTTATCCAAATAGAATTTTTCCATAAAATTAACAGAAAGACCAGTTTACCTACAATGATGTATTTTCTTTTATTTTCTTCTTAGATTAACTCCGTGAGTCAGATCCCATTTTAACTGAAATTTGGTAAAAATCCATTTTACGTCAAGCAGACCGAGATTGCAGAAAATGAAAGCCGTACATATATTTTTTTTTGGTATATCACACCTATTGCAAACTCAATCCGGGGACACACTGTATATAGGAAATTTTTTAAAATTATTTAAGTAATTAAATTAGATATTTAATTATATTATTATTTTCAACTATATGTTGTGAAATATGCATGTATTAATTATTATGAATTCTTTGTATGTATGTTAGGATGTTAGTCCTATTCAAAAAAGCTATTCATTTGTTCATTTTTATGAACAAAGCTCCTCACACTTAAAACATTATTATAGTTGGAGAACTTGAATAGAGCAGAGTATGTTGCTTTAGATAACTTTACTTCACATGAACTAAGTGCACTCTTTAATTACATTATTTGAAGCACTCTTATGGATTACTTTGTGCCGTTTAAGGCAATCTCGACGTTTTGTCTCAAATGAACATAAATCACATTTAAATATTGTTACACTTGATGCGCTGATGCGATGTGGGTCAATTCGTGCGTTTTTAGAGAATCCCGACACATTGCCTCATATGGACACAGTTCACATTTCACCATTGTTGTCTCTGAAGTACTTTTATGCTTCAATGTGTGTCGTTTAAGACTACTCTTATATTTTGCTTCATATGAACATTGCTCACACTTAAATTTTATTATTTCTGACGGACTTCTATGGATCAATTTATGTTCTGTAAGATTACTACGACGTATTGCCTCATAGGGACACAGTTCACACTTAAACATTTTTAACTCTGAAGTACTTTTATGGATTAACATGTGTCGTTTAAGATAATCCTGATGTTTTGCCTCATATGGGCACAGTTCACATTCAAACATTGTCATCTCTGAAGCACTTTTATGGGTCAATGCATGTCGTTTCAGGCTACCCTTTTGTTTTGTCTCGTATGGACAAAGCTCACACTTAAATTTCATTACTTCTGACGGAGCTTTATGGCTCAATTTATGCTGTTTAAGATTATTCTGATGTTTTGTGTCATAGGGACACAGTTCACACTTAAACATTGTTACATCTGAAGAACTTTTATGGGTTAATGTATGTCGTCTAAGATGATCCAGACGTTTTGTCTCATAATCACACAGTTCACACTTAAACATCGTCACATCTAAGGAACTTTTATGAATTAGTTTATGTTTTTTTAGATTCTCCATACGTTTTGCTTCATATGAACAGAGTTCACACTTAAACATTATTAACTCTGAGGCACTTTTATGGGTTAATTTGTGCCTTTTAAGATTAGCTCGATATTTTGCTTCATATGAACAGAGGTCACACTTAAATATTGTTAACTCTTCAGTATTTTCATGAGTCAAATTGTGTTGTTTTACATAATCCTTAGCCGTTACCTCATATAAATATGATTCACACTTATTCACCGTTATCCCATGAGAGCTTTCATATTGAGCTTGAATATTATCAACACACTTTTTATGTCTTCTTTGTGGTTTAGGCATTGAAATATCCAAAGATCCATTAATAGTTTTAATTATGGTTGAAGGTTCTTGAAAGCTGAAAATAAATGTTATTATTTTCTTATGTATGTATGATCATAGATACTCAAGTTTACATTAAAATAAAAAATTGTCAGATATGAATATTTCAAGATTCGAAAGTAGACTTATATAATGATTTAAGGACCGGTCATCTAGCACCACCAACTTTTGCCGAGGACTTTAAACATTTACCTGTCCTTGACTCCTTCAACAATAGATTGATATTGAAATTGATTAATCAAGGAGACCTACTGCTCGCTGTGTTGAGAAAAGCATGGCGAGCCAGGGGCACATAATTACAGCATATGCTACTGAGGTCCCCCACCTTCAATTTTATATCTGCTGTTTTTTTTAAATGATAGAATTCATGTTCTCGAATGACTTAATTTACTCTGGAATACATGAATATTTATAATATCTGTACTGCCCGTTGAGGCGATGCATTATAATAACTTTATTGCCGTATCATCTTATAAAGATATTGACGTCATTAATTAAGTATAAAAAATAGAATAGCAATAATTAATAGACAAGCATAACAATAATAAACACTAAATGTAAAATCTTATGAATTAAATGATTGAAATAAATAAATAAAACACAGAGGTAAAGTATTTAAGGTACGCAGCTAAAAATAAAAAACATAATGCATAATGCAGTTTAAATTACTTATTGAATAGAGTAAAAACAATTGTTGAGAAGCCCCCTTATATATTTTTTTAAATTTGCTTACCGAATTAATGTGTTTAAAAGAGTTAGGTAGGTGATTGTATATATCACTATAGAAGTAATAAGGACTTTTTTATACGTAGACAAATTAATGTTTGTATTAAAAGATGGCCGACAATAATGTTGTGTCTGCCAAAGAGATGTGCAATTACTGCAAAAAACCGCCATTAAAAAAGTTTATTAATTGTTCAAATTGTGAGAAAATTTATCATACTAGTTGTGCTGCAAGAATTTCATGCTGTGGCAATAAATTTGTTGACAAAAAGTCGTTGCAAACAAAACCTGTAAGTGAGGAATCTACTGGTGAAAAAAATAATGATTTATTATTACTGACATCAAATGAGGAATTAAAAACAGAAAATAACAGTTTGAAAGCAGATAACAATAAACTAAAACAGCACATATATCATCTAGAAGAAAAAATCAGAACCTTACAGAATCAACTAAAAACACAAACAAATAATTCCGAGAATGACTCTCCTGCAAACACAGAAAATCTTCAACAATCACAAAAATTGGAAATCCAACAACTCATAGCATCTGAAATTGAGAGCAGATTTATGGTAATTTCAGAAGACTTAAAATTTATTAAATTAACAAAAAAACAAATTGGAAGACATGGAGAAAGATAATACTGCAGCAAAAAACACATATATACCTAAACAAGATGTAAAAAGTAATTCAAGGCTCATTCAGACAAAAAGTCACTTAGAGGAAATAAAACCAGTGACACCAAAACAAAAACCACAAGAAATTAGTTCACGTGACCTAGAGGCTAAACAAAGAGAATTGATGACAGAGATAATAAACCTAGAACCAGGCATATCAACAAACAATGATCATGGACTTAACAAACAAAATGAGACTATAAAAGAGAAAGATGTGGACCATATTACCAGTGACCTAGGAGAAAATGATAAAGAAAACTTCATTTTCCCAGAAAAAAGAAGAGGTTATAGACACAGAACTGTAATAGGACAAAATGAAAATGCTTCGAAGATAAAAGCACTAGCCCCACTAAATTGGTTATTTATATCGAGACTTGAACCAGAAACAACAGTACAGGATGTGAGAAGTTATTTGGACGATTATGATACAAAAGTTTCACAGTGTTATAAAATAAATACATTTTCCAATGAAATCGCTGCATTCAAAATAGCAGTCAAACCAACTGATTATGACTCTATATTCTCTGGTAATATTTGGCCAAAGAAAACTATAATTAGACCTTATGACTCTAGTCTAGGAAAGAGACCCCTTTAGCATCAATAAGGAAATAACCGAGGATATGACAACTAACAAAGTACCAGGGGACTATCACAACAGAAGAAATACACTGAATAGTAATTCTATTAATGACTTTAACTTAAGTATCCTCCACTTAAACATTCAGTGTCTAAGAAATAAAATCTCTGAAATTGAAGCAGAGACCTTTTCATATAATTTTTTATGTTTTAGTGAACATTGGATGACAGAATTAGAAATTAACCACTTAAAAATAGAAAATTATGTCCTTTTAGGCAGATTTTGTAGAGTGACACACATTCATGGTGGGGTGGCAGTATTGGTAAGAAATGACATTGCAAATATATGTAGTCCAAGAAATGATATACAGGGCATATCTCAAGAGATTCATTGCGAGATCTGTGCCGTCGAGTCAGACAAACTTATATTTCCTCATAGTAACAATTTATAGATCACCATTGGGTGATTTTAATATTTTTATAGATATAATGACCAGACTCCTAGACTTAATATCTCAATCGAACAAGACAATTTTAATAAATGGTGACTTCAATGTAAATTTCAAAGTAGCAGACAAAAAAACAATGTATTTAATTGATTTATTGTCTACTTCTGGGCTTCACATCACAAACAAAAACAATACGAGAGGAAACTCATGTCTTGATAATATTATAACTAATTTAACTAGAAATAATTATAAATCAACTGTCTTAAACACAGGCCTTTCTGATCATTCCGCAGTGTCATTGCATTTTAAATTATATTCCCACAAAGAAAAGAAAATTTCTTCTATTATTAGACCTGTTACAGAAATAGGTTTATTCATGTTTCATAACTTAGTTCAAAATTTAAACTGGGATTTTATTAATGATGAAAGCCTTGATATTAATATGAAATTCACCTTATTCAATGAAGAAATAAAAAAAGCATCCGAAGTAGCATTTCCAGAAAAAATAATTTTCACAAATAACACAAAACTAAAATTAATTGGTTTAACGATAATCTTCATGAAATGCGCGAGACTCTCATCTTTATGCATGAGGCTGCAAATATGTCAAATTCTACGGAGTTAAAGCAACAGATAAAAGAGTACATGCAGAGATATCGACAGGCAATAGATCAAGCTAAAATTGTAGCCCATGACAATTTTTTAAAAAATTCAAATAATCCCCAAAAATCAATGTGGCAAATCATTAATAAGAACAGGAATCATACAGAAAGTGAACATGCAACAGAGTTAGCTAGTGAGGACTTTAATGCCTTTTTTGTGAATGTGGTGCAGACCATTCTCAATGATCTCCCCAGTACTGACCTGAGCAGTGATGAATTTCTTACAGACATAAATATCGAAAATATTCCTCTCTTTGAAATTAGGAAGGTTACTATAAATGAGGTGAGAGATGAAATATTTAAATTAAACAACAAAAATAGTAAGGACATATATGGACTTAACAAAAAAATTTTAAAGTGCATTGGTAATTTAATAGCAGTGCCATTGACCAAACTTTTTAATTTATATATTGCAGAGGGCATATTTCCTCTAGTTCTAAAAATATCTCGAGTTATTCCCATTTATAAAAAAGGCAATGTTAATGACCTGTCAAATTTTAGGCCAATATCCTTGATACCCATATTAGCAAAGTTATTTGAGAAACTATTAAAAACAAGAATTTATGAACATTTTGAGAGTATTAATCTTTTCAATAGGCAGCAATTTGGATTTAGAAACTCATTATCAACTACAGCTGCTATTAATAAATTAATTTCACTCATAAATGAAGGGTACGAAGAAGGCAGCCACTGCGCTCTTTTGCGATCTAACCAAAGCCTTCGATTGTGTGTCGGCTAGTATATTGATTAATAAACTAAAATATTATAATTTCTCGAGGAACAGTATTCAGCTTATCGAATCTTATCTAATAGACCGACAACAACTTCTGTCCTTCAAAGGAAGAAACTCAAATCTTAGAACCGTTACTTATGGAGTACCTCAAGGATCAGTGCTGGGCCCTTGGTTATTCTTAATCTATATTAATGATATATCTACTAGTGACCCCAGCACTGACTTCATCATGTTTGCTGATGATACTACTATGATCAACAAAAATAAAAATGTAAACACATTAAAAATATCACTAGCAGATGCACAATCAAAAGTCACAAATTGGTTCCATGCCAATCAATTATGTCTCAACCACTCTAAAACGAAAACAATGTACTTTTCTTTACGTGACACATCATCAATAAACAACCTCCAAAGTGTAAAATTTCTTGGAATTTATTTAGATCAAAGGCTGACTTGGTATAATCATGTAGATATTGTTTGCAATAAGATATCATCATCCATATATGTACTTCGTAATCTATCAAAAATAGTGTCCAGACCTGTAACAGTATTTCATGCCCTAATTCAATCAAAAATATCTTATGCAATATTGGCATGGGGTCATGCGTCCTGTGTCAGTAGTTTTTGCATTACAAAGAAAAGCTGTTAGAATATTAAGTGGTCTCAGCTATAGAGATTCCTGTGTAGACAGTTATATTCAAATGCGAATACTTACAGTTCCATCTGTATATATTTTGCAATGTCTCACACATGTAAAGCAAAATTTAAATAATTATAATTCTCACATCGAAATACATGATTATAATACACGTAATAGAACAAATATATATATATCGATTATCACAGGTTAACAAGATCAAAAGCGGGAATAACTTATTACGGTCCTAAGATGTTTAATCTTTTGCCTCCTACCGTGAAGAAATTGTCACAAATAAAATTTAAAACTGATAAAAAATTATTTAATTGATAAGTGTTATTATTCTATTGATGATTATTTTAATAACAATTTTAGTAATATATGTATTTAAACATGTTTTCAATTTGTATTGTATAAATTTATAATGTTTTTTAATCTGTCCTGTATTGACTTGTGTAAACCAATGGTAATAGCACCAATAAACTTACTTACTTACTTACTTATCCTCAAGTGGATATAATAAATACACTACAAGCGTGTTGTTAATTAATAATCTTTATTAATATTCTACATCTAGACGTTACTATTTGACAACTTACATAACTGTCGTTTTACAAACTATATATTCTTGTATGCTACCAACAATAGATTCTGTGGCATCCTGGTTACATAACTACTAATACTTATTACACATCCTTCCCTTTTATAAATCTAACCTTTCAGGGGCCTTAATTAAACGACCAGATCTAGACATTTTTGATACATTTAACATGGGGCTTGCTTTAACTTCTGACTTGTTTATGATGTTAGACCTAATCAATTGTCTTGGAAGCTCCATCAATTTTTATCTATTTCACCTACCTCAAAAAAATCTCGGCCCCTAACTTCTTCTTTTGGTGAAAACATTAAGGAATTACTTTTTGTATATTAGTGTTACGACAAAAAAAACGTGTATTTAAAAAAAAAAGTTTCGCGAAGAGTTACCGTCTGATTTGAAAAACAATTTACCAGCTTATGTGCTTCCGCGAGATCTTCAATTTTTGATTCAACTTTTTTATCGTCAAGTCAATAATAACGAAGTTATCGTGAAAAAACGTGTTTTTACTAATTTTAAATGTGAATTCCTGCCTCACCTTGTGTGATTAAGCTGAACTAACTTGATAACATGATAAAAGAGAATGCGTGTAACCGAATTGTTAAAAAAAATTAAAAGAAAGTTGGTTTCATTTTAAAACCAGATCCGCTCCGCTATATTTAGTGTGGTTTAACGTGATGAATTCTACAATAATATGTATTTTAAAGTGTTTGTCATTCCTTATTAATATTATTAACTATATTAGCATTAGTCCGGGGTCCAAGCACGCCAAAATCAAGATGACCTGTTCCGACATGACGTACAAATGTTAATATAAGTAATGAAGAGAGCATTACCTGGGGCACTAGAAAACACTTGTCGGATTAATTTTTGTTTTTGCACAACTTCAGAAATCGCAAAAAAGATGGCAGATTGATAATTACAAAATTATGTTTTACAATGGTTATTCTCCGTTAAAACAAAAACTATGTAACCTACCGATCTGATTTTTGGTATGTATACTCAAAAGATATACGTGATTCTTACTAAGCTATTGGTATTTTTGAAAAGAATATTTTTTTGGAAAAAAACAATTAAAATCAAAAGGTTTATATTTACGTTCTAAAAATTTCGATATGCGGACAACTATGTTAAATTTATGAAATTCTTATATACAATTGCTTACCAAATATAGCCTATATATTGAAAAAGTTTTTTTAAAAAAGATCCTGTAGATAACATATACAGTTTTTTATTTATGATTTTTTTATGAGGCGCGTAATTATGCAGCATTAAAATAAATATAGTCTACACGATAATTGGTACAGTGTAACAGTAAAAAGTACTATATTGTTCAATAAAATTGCAAATTTGAATTACTTTATGTTAATAATACAACAAAACGAATGAAAGTAGTAGTCGGGCGTTGCCGATTGCGGCCACTCATTTAAAAAAATAATAATCGATACAAAGTGAATTGTGTGGTCGAGCAAAATGTTAATCAAATAGTTATTCGCAATTGGCCATGTCCGAGTACAACTTCTACTCGTAATAATAATAATAATAATAAATGAATTTATTGAACCAAAAGTGATTCAACAGGCTATTGACCGAAGTCCTTCTGCCTATTGTTACAATATTAATATAATTTTTTTTCCTTTTTTTTTATTCTATTCTAGAGGTGCTTTATATACACATATACATATATACATTAAAAAAAAAAAAAAGTGATGCATTATATTACAATCTTCAATTTAAGTAGATAAAAAAAAAAATAAATAATAATAATATATACACATATATATAATAAAATATATTATAAATTTTCAATCTTTTCAATTGGGTTTGGGGATGGTGACTATTGTCCCCGTTTTCCATTCAACGGGTATGAAGTGTGTTTTCAAACAGAATTCATATAACTTAATAATATACAGATGAATTCTGTCATCTAATTTTCTCAATATACTTTTTGTAATATAGTCATATCCCGGGCTTGTGCTTTTTCCTTGTTGGAGTATCTCAAAATATTCCTCTTCTTCTATGTGATGTTGTTCATCTGGTAATATTTCTTCGAAAAATGTGTCATACCATTGTATTGAGATTGAGATTGTATAGAGATTGAAAATTGCAAAAATAATACCTATCTTCAAATCCAACTGCAGAACTGAAATTGAAAATTATCGACCTATATCTATTTTGAGTTCATTTTCCAAGATCCTTGAGAAGTGTATAGCATCGAGATTAATTAGTTTTTTTGTAAAACACAAACTATTTAACGAAAATCAATTTGGTTTCAGAAAGGGACGTTCTACTACTTCTGCAATTACTAAATTCTTAACAACTTTGTATGATAATATAGATAATAAAAACAAATGCATTGGCATTTTCCTTGACTTGAGTAAAGCGTTTGACCTGGTTTGCCATGCGTCTCTAATATTCAAACTGGAGAGGTACGGCGTGCGTGGTCAAACGTTGAATTGGTTTAGGAGTTATCTAAGTGGGAGAAAACACTACACAGAAATTGAACAATGCAAATCAAATCTATTAGAATTGTCAGTGGGAGTTCCGCAAGGATCCGTCTTAGGACCATTACTTTACATCATTTATGTAAATAGTTTTAATATCAATAGCTCGGTTCTGTTTGCAGATGACACATCCATCCTTGTTAGTGCAACTGATACAAAAATGGTAGTTAACATGGCAAATCAGCAATTACGTGAAGCACACACCTGGTTCACTGAAAATAAACTAGCCTTAAACAATAATAAATCTATCTTCATGCGTTTCAATACTGGTAATGTGGACTTTGATCACAGCTTTCTAATTAAATCAAATATAAGTACAATCAGACAAGTTAGGTCAACCAAATTCTTGGGTCTACATTTTACTGACAACTTCTCATGGACTATTCATATTAATGAAATTTGTAAAAAAGTTGCTCCGGTCTGCTATTGCTTAAATCAGTTGAGAGATGTAACAAACCAACAAGTTTTGCGAACATATTACTATGCTCACTTCAATTCAATAATTTCCTATGCAATTATTGCCTGGGGTTCATCACCAGAGGCCGTACGAGTGTTTAAACTACAGAAAAAAGCTGTGCGTTCTATAGTAGGTATAAATAAGAGAACTAGCTGTAGGAACATTTTCAAGCAATTGGGAATTCTACCACTCCCTAGCATATTTCTAATGAATTTATTACTCTATGCAAAGTCAGAATTAAGTAATCTGGACACCCTTAACTATAATCATAACTATAACACCAGAAATTCAACTACCCTAGTAATTCCTACCCATCATTTAACATTATATGAAAAGAGCCCCAAGTACATGGCTATAAAGGCGTTTAATAAATTGCCGAATCTTTACAAAGGACTTAGTGATAAGGAATTTAAAAATAAGATCAAGTCCAGACTGAGGGAAAAATCTTATTATTCTTTGAACGAATATTTTACTGATGACTTTTAACTTAATTTATTATTCAATATTTAAATAGTTACATTTTAATGTTTTTAGACTTATCCTATATCATGTAAAATGATCTATTGGACAAATAAATATTATTATTATTATTATTATTATTACCTGTTCATGATGATCTTCGTCAAAATTATTATCTCTGCTTTGCTTATAGCTTTTCTCATAATGTTGGGCAAAAATATTTGCCTTATCTGAAGCCGTTTCATATTTTAATCCGTTTTCCTCGATAACTTTATTATTAGCAAATTTATTTTTATATTTGGATAATTTCTTGATTTCTTGCCAATAAGTTTTACCTTTCTTTTCGTTTATGTTTTCACAAGCCTGTATCCATTTATGGGTTTTGAATTCCTGAATCAGTTCTTGAATATTTTTATTAAATCGATTGATATCAGATTTCATTGCAGGATCTTCCATAGCTCGGTATTCCCGGTACATTTGCCTTTTCTTTTTAATCAGACGTATGATAAACGGTGGTAATTCATATGTGCAATACTGATACTTGTTTTTGGGCGTATTTTCTAAAATTTGTGATGTTAATTCGGCATTGAAGTCAGATATGCATTGCCTGTCAATTTCTTTAGATTCGACACTTTGTAGATATGCTAACATGTTTGCGTTTACTTTCGTTATGTTAGTTTTGTGGAAGTTGTACCTCAAGACGTCTTTGTGTTGGGTGTCTTTTTGTAAATCAATTGTTATTTTGAATGCTAGGTGATCGGAACCTAAATCTGGAGTTTCTTCTACGTTTAAAATATTGTTGGTTATGTTGGATGTGTGTAAAATGATATCAGGAGTGGTGTCGTTATTGTGTGGCATAATAAATGTTGGAGCAGTATCCCATTTTTTAAAATCACTATTCTGTAAGAAGTTATTCAGTTGCCTTTTTTTTGCCTCTGTTATTGATATTAAAATCTCCAATTATCAAGGAATATTTGTAGAGACTCGCCTTAGTGAATATGTTCTCCTCAATTCGTGCATTCGGGTGGATATATACTACAAAAATGTGCAATTTGTCGTCTGTAAATGGAACAGTATAATGTATGCATTCATTCAAATAGTGATTTACAGAGGGAGGATTAGCTTTTCCAATTTTCAGACGGGGGTGAGCTTGTACCAGAGAGCCTCCCCTTGTTTTATTATGAATTTGGTTACCATTGTGCTGTATAACTGACCAGTCTCTATAGGAAGTGTTAGTGCTATTGTTGGTTTTAGCTTCAACGAACATGGTACAGTCAATTTGATGTTTTTCTATAAAATTGTTTATTATAAGTTTTCTCTGTGGGTAGCTATTGATGTTACAGTATAAAAAATTAACTACTTGACGATTGAACATGCTGGATATTAATACTGTTATTGATAGGTTCAGTTGGGGACAAAGGGTCTTCATTATCAAGATCAAATATGAGAATATATACCCGGCTTCCAGAAAAAACCGCAGTAGTGTCTACTTTGAAGTTGTCTATAAATCTTCTTCTTAGTTTTTCTAGTAATTCAGCTCTATTTACATTTTTGGGATTGTTGAGCCCATTAATTTAGGTGTTAATAATTAAATCGTGTATTGTTACAGAGTCATGTATTCTCGATTTTTTCCTCTCAGGTGATATGTTCTGTGATTTTTTATTCAAAGACTTTATTTGGATATTTGGTACGCCTGCAATTGGTCCCGTTGGTCTTTTGGGACACTTCTACTCGTTTTTATATTGTTTAAGAAATAAAACATTAGTGAGAAATATTATTTTAGGTATTTAGCATATTTAATAGAAAGCAGAAGGGAGATATTTTAAATAAAAGATTAATGTTGTATATTATGTAATTTTTGTATATAACATTTTAGTCAGAATCACTATTATTATAAAATGATGCATATTGCTTTTTCCTTTAAAATAATTTTCAGGAAAAGCAGCACACAAGCACGCAACTGAATACCAATCATAAGAACATTTTGTGTCGCATTTTATTTTACAGTTGCACTTTTTAATTTAAGTTCAGATAAACTTTTTTTTGTCGACATTATCGCTACCAGCTCCTGATTTCCAATTCTGCATCCAAAATTTTGTGCAAGAGGTAATTTGAATGACGGTTCACAACACTGTTTAAAAAAAAGTAATATTTGCAACCAGTTGTTGAAAAGCGTCTTCCGTCGGTGGGAGGGAGCGTAAATCACTTTTATTAAATTATTTTACCTTTTAATAATTTTCAAACATATATATATAATACATTTGTAAAGTTGAGTGTATGTACATTGAAAATATTGCAAATTGATGTGGGGGATGTAAGATGAGTAATGGAATACATTAAGACAGATTTTGGAATTTTTCTCTGTTTGTCTGCTTGTATGTTTGAACGCGCATCACGCAGAAACTACTAACTAAGCTTGGAGTAACATTTAGTTCTTATTTCATCGAAATCGGCCTAGACTAAGCCAAGTTTTATGAAAATCGGTCTAGTAGAACAGGAGATACAGCTTGATCTCTACAATAAGCGTATTTGCACGGCATAAACTTTTAAGATTAAATTTCTGTAATATTCCAGAAAATTCGAGAGTATACTCTGGAATATACCAGAAAATTTGTGAGTTTTCTGAAATATTCCAGAATGGTGATTCTACCTCAAACGTCGTTTATAAAGAAGCTTTTTAGTCAATTTCAAAATTCCACGCGAACGTAACCGCGGGCATAGCTAGTAAATAATAAATATAAACCGCAAACAATAATCAATCGATTTAAACAATCAAACACAAATAGTTTTTATAATGTTAAAATGTTAAGACAAATAACTTCACACTATATACATAAACATACCAGCTAATTCCACTGTAAACTGTTTTCATGCGCTTTATGAATTTTAGGAGAGTTGTCGCCTTTATTACATGAGCCGCATCATTCACCCATTTTAAAAATTCACAATCGAATACTATATGCAATATCAACTTAGTTCTTGTCTTAAAAATATTTTCAATATATTGGGTATGTTTGTTAGCACAGTTTATACAGAAAAAATTTAAAATTGAAATACTTGCTCTTATGTTGAAATTCTTACTACAATATTTTATAGTTACAGATTTCATATTTTTTTCCCAAAAAACTAAACATATTTAAACAGTGCCATCGAGCCTCATCCAAGCGCTTATGTCTTTAGTGTATACTATAAAAAAATTAGATTAGATTAGATGGATAGCACATAGTTTCTTTTACAGGATGTGTTATGTAATAAAAAACATTTTTTTAGGAATTACCATTTCGTCTCTTTTCTTATCATTTAAGAAGTTATGCAAGAGCTGATAAGAATCCGACAAGTCATTTCTGGTGTCCTATATAACCCTTTTTGCAGATTTGAAGTTGAAAAATGTACGTCATGTCGGAACAGGTTACTTGGAATTTAGAGCGATTTCGTACTGTTGGACCCCCGACTACATGTTCAGAATTAAAACATCAATATAAACTTAAAAAAAACTAGGTAATTTCTTATCGGTATGAACGTTTCGTTTGGTTAGTACCTAAATAATGCATACGTATTTATCTACTAAGCAATATAATGAGAAAAATATTGTCTAGACGAAAATAGTCTTACAAATGGTATGAATAGGTAATATCAGACATGAATCTGTTCACTAAAAAGAAATTTGTGTCCTTTTTTTTTTCATAAATAGATCCATTAATATAATTTTTACAGCTCCCTGAAGGTTTCTATAAAAAGAATAAAAATACTGGCCAATGTTTTGGAATTTCATTTTTAATTATTGAATCTCCAACCCGAGCATGAAAATTGTTTTAGTTTTTAAAATTCCACAAAGTTAGCATATTGGCATGTTCAGAAGTGGAATCTCCATATAAATTTAAAAACTAGGTAATTTTTTATCAGTATAGAAGTTTCGCTGGAGTAATACCTGAGTAATGTGACAAATATAAGGATAAGTACATTTACTAGAGTAGAAAAAAGTGATCCCACGAAGAGATATTAAAAATTTTAATTTTGATGAGAGAAAGGGATACATGCAGTAGTTCTAATAAGTCCTTTTTGAATTTTTAGTATCCTAAACCTGATTTTAATAAGTTGATATTACCACTTAATAACATTTCCCTTTTATTACCCACCAGTCCAGTAGAAGTTAAAGAATTATTGAAAATAACCAGAAAATTTGCTGCAGAGAGAGATGAAGTAGGTGGTCAAGTACCGAGAGCGGTACTTGATGACATTAGTACTTCACAGTCTTACCAGATTAATGAAACTTTTGCTGGAAACCAGTATCCAAATGTACTAAAAATTTTTAAATGTATTCCGAATTATAAAGACAAGGGATTGGATTAGAAGCATGTAATTATAAAAAAGATAGTGTCCAGAATCAGTTAGAAAAAACTTTTGAACACCGCTTTAACAATCGATTAATACATTCTTAGAATGTGATAATCTTTTACCCACATCAGCATGGATTCAGAAAATATCAATCAGCAACATCACTATTACATTTATGTGAATGTATCTACAATAACCCTCAAAGAACACAGGTCGGTCCGACTTTGCACTGGTCTTAGACTTTATTTTAGACCAAAATAAATTTTAGTTGTTCCAATTTTCTAATAAATATTATAATTTAGACATATTCAGATAAATTATTTAAAATCGTAAAAAGTTAGTTCAATATTAGAACACGAAAAATACATCAGATCTTATTTCAGAAATATAAGGAATCTATTAGTTTTACATACCTACAAGATATTAGTGATGTGCGACCTTTTAGATACATTACTTTGGATCTAAAAATATTAATTTAAAATATTACAAATATAAGAAATATTAAATATTTCAGATTTAATTTTTTGACCATAATATAAAGGAATATTTGTTTAGACTATTTTTAAGACGTTAGTAATATATAAAATTTTGACGTGTTATATTCCAAAAATACTTGCCTAAAGTAATAAAATTGATCATTTTTTTATTTAGATAGATAGATAATAATTATTATATAGATAGATAATTTATTAACCACAAGATGATACAATTATTGTACACTGGCAAGTCGATTGATTCAGTATAACATTTAAAAATGAATAAACAAAATACAAGTCAATAAATAAACAAATATGATATACATATAGAGTGTGTCCCCGGATGGAGTCGACAAGAGGAAAAACATCTCTATTATTGATTTTATGACGAAAAGTCATTCTTTATAAAAAATTCTGCTTGTCGAAAAAATGAATTTACTATATAAAAATGTTATATCAGATATACCGGGTGTTACGGTACAGGTGTTAATAAATTAAGAAAACATCAAAATGCCTCAAGAGAGAAGTACCTTCATTTATTATTTTGGACAAAATGTTTATAAAACAAAGTTGTTTATAATCCAAAATAAAGCCTAAATACACATTATGAAGTCTGTATTTTTACTTTTATGTTTTTATTGTGTTTATCTTTTTACGTTGAATTTATTAATATAAGAATTCAAATTAAGAAACAGAGTGTGCTGTCGATAATATTGAACTGACAAATGTCATTGTGACATTGTGTAGAATATTACTGTCTTACGTCTGCATTTATAAGGGTTCTGTTGATCATTTAAAAAATGTTTACCAAACAAGAAAGAATTTATTTGATCAAATGTTAATTGGAGACGTCTCTTATCGATATGCAATTAACCTTTTCCACCAAAAGTTCCCTAACACAGTGGTACGCGCCAATCATTGCGCAAACTTGTAAAAAAATTTAATGAAACTGGATCTGAATTGGATGTCAAAAAACCCAAGAAAAAGTACAATGAAGACGATGCGGCAACACTTTTGGCAATAAATTCAGTAATAGAAAATACGAAATTATCTTTATGGAAACGCTCACAAAGACTGGAAGTAAGTAAGTCATTTACAGAGAATTTATATGGAAAACAAAGTTCGACCGTTTAGGCCAAGGTTCAGACATACACTTGAAAACGGAGATGAAGAGAAGCGATTGGATTTTTGTTCATGGGTCGGTGAGAATTACCTCGTTGATAGAAGTTTTCAGAGAATGTTTTTTTTTACTGACGAAGCAACATTTTGTACCAATCATCACAAAACAGTCATTATTGAGCTTTTGAAAATCCAAACATTGTCATTCACAAACGAAGTCAACGTTATAAAAAAGTGAATGTATGGTGTGGGATTTTTTACGATCGAATCGTTGGTCCATATTTCTTAGAAGAAAATTTAAATCAGCATGTTTATTTGGGACTTTTGGAAAACTTTGTATTGCCATTTATAAACACTCTGCAACAGGAAGTAAGGCGTAACATTTTTTGGCAGCAAGACAGTTACTCAGCTCATTCCACAGTTTTAGTACGGCAGTGGTTGACAGATCACTTCGGAGCCAGATGGATGGGAAAATATGCTCCAATTAATTTTTTTCTGTGGGGTGTTTTAAAATAGAAAGTTTATGCAGATGACCTGCCGCATGATCGAGAAACACTAAAAGCACGAATACAAGATGCAGTGAATGAAGTGAATGTACCCTCAACCATTCGTAAGGTCTATGGTGAAATTATTAAAAGGATGGAGAAATGCGTTGAGGTTGGAGGAGGCTATGTAGAATAAATTGTTTTTCCACAATCGTTGAAGTTAATGTTATTATGTTATGTTAATGTTTGAAAAAAAATGTAAGTTGACATAAATGTAAAAGTCAAAATTTAGGCTTCATAATTTGTATTTAGGCTTTATTTTGGATTATAAACAATTTTGTTTTATAAACATTTTGTCCAAAATAATAAATAAAGGTACTTCTCTCTTCAGGCATTTTGATGTTTTCTTAATTTTTCGACAAGCAGAATTTTTTTATAAAGAATAACTTTTCATCGTAAAATCAATAATAGAGATGTTTTTCCTCTTGTCAATTCCATCTGGGGACACACTGTATATGTTGTATAATATACACGCATTAATTATTACAAACTCTTTGTATATATTATTAGGATGTCAGTCCTATTCAATCAAGCCATTTATTTACTCAATCTTTATGAACAAATATCACTATTACAGTTGAAGAACTTGTACGGAGCAGTGTATGTTGCTTTATATAATCCTTAAGTTTTGCTTCATATGAACTAAGTGCACTCTTCAACACTATTATTTAAAGTACTTTTGTGGATCACTTTGTGTCGTTTAAGGTAATCTCGACGATTTGACTCAAATGAGCAAGAATCACACTTAAATACTGTTATACTTGACGTTCTTATGTGGTTCAATTCGTGTGCTTTTAGTGAATCTCGACGTTTTGCCTCATATGGACACAGTTCACACTTAAACATTGTTAACTCTGAAGTACTTTTATGGATCAATATGTGTCGTTTAAGATAACTCTTATGCTTTGCTTCATATGAACATAGTCCACACTTAAATGTTATTATTTCTGACGGACTTTTATGGGTCAATTTATGTCGCCTAAGATTGCTCCGATGTTTTGTCTCATAGGTACACAGTTCACATTTAAGCATTGTTATCTCTGAAGCACTTTTATGGGTCAATGTATGATGTTTAAGACTACTCTTATATTTTGCTTCATATGAACATAAATCACACTTAAATGTTATTTCTGACGGACTCTTATGGGTCAGTTTATGTGTACTAAGATTATCCCGACGTGTTGTCTCATAGGGACATAGTTCACAGTTGAACAATGTTACATCTGAAGAACTTTTATGAGTCAGATTATGTTGTCTTAGATATTCCACTCGTTTTGCTTCATACGGACAGAGTTTACACTTAAACATTGTTAACTCTGAGGTACTTTTATGGGTTATTTGGTGTCGTTTGAGAGCATCCAGTCGTTTTGTCTTATGTGGACACAGTTCACACTTAAACATTGTTACATCTATTGAACTTCTATGGGTCAATGCATGTCGTGTAAGATGATACCGATGTTTTGTCTCATACTCACACAGTTCACACTTAAACATTGTCACATTTATGGAACTCCCGTGGATCAGTTTATGTTTTTCTAGATGATCCACACCTTTTGCTTCATATGAACAAAGTTCGCACTTAAATATTATTAACTCAGTACTTTTATGGGTCGATTTGTGTTCAATAACACAATCCTTAGGTGTTGCCTCATATAAAAACGATTCACACTTATTCACCATTATCCCACGAGAGCCTTCATAGGACAATTCCTGCATATCATTAACACACTTTTTACGACTTCCTTGTGACTTAAGCATTGAAATATTCAAAGATCCATTATCAGTTTTAATTATGGTAGAAGGTTCTTGAAAGCTGAAAATAAATGTTATTATTTTCTTTATCTACTATCACAGATCCTCAAGTTTACATTAAAATGAAAAGTTGTCACATATGAATATTTCAAGATTCAAATATATAAGTCTAGATATAATGATTTAATTGGCTCATTAGGAACATCTAACACCTTCAACTTTTGCCGAGGACTTTAAACTTTTTACCTATCCTTTACCTTTTCAATAATAGATTGGTATTGAAATGAATTGAAAAGCAAGGCGAACCAGACGTATAATTAGAGCAAATAGGTCGCTTTCCCTAGTAGCACAACGTATTGAGTGGATATAGGTAAAATATATTAAATATTTTGCATACTGGGCCAATATGCTTATCAGCTGTATTTTCAATATATTAATCCAATATATATTCAATATATTACAAACACTGGCAAACCAAATTATTTAACCAACATTGGCGCAACATGTAGAAACTAACAATTCAAATATTGGGCAAATATGGTTCCTTTATTACTTTTGTTTACTTATTTATTGACAAATGAACCTCGATATAATGAGTCTGCAACCTTAAAATATACATATGCTGTAACAACAAATTTTGCGGCCACTCTATACAAATGACAAGTTTGAAAATTGCTGGCTAGAATAAATTAGATGAATGTAATGAGTATTGAAGCTTAATATTTTATTTAAGAAAGGAACAGGTAAGCACATCTCTTAAAGACACTTTCAGGTACTAAGGGTGGCGGTACTTCTGGAGACCGGTAGGTGGCACGAAAGGCGTAAACGTGGGGATCGTTGTAGGCACGGATGCTATTAAAGAAACCATCAGTAGAATTCAATCATAATAAAAAACATATAAAGGAGAACACGATTTTTCGGGAAGAAAGAGCAGTGAGATTCACTTTGATTGTGGTGTTTAAGTCAATTACATGTCAAATGCTCCTGCTCGAGTTACTAAAAATAATTGTTGGTACTTAGTGTTGGCCATTCTCTGAGTAGAAGGTAATTACTCCATTAATTGATTATTGTTCTAGTCTCGTGTAAATTTTTTGAATTAAGTAAGGATATGTAAATTCTATCAGGAGCTAAGGTATATTTCTATTTGTAGATCCGTTGGCCTTAAAACAAAAAGTAACAAAAAATTATAATTGAAAGAAAGCAAAAAAGGAAATTTTGGTACACCACGCTGATAAAAATTATTCAGTCAACCTTCTAAGATCGAGAATTATGAATTATCAGACGAATGGAATACAGTAACATGTTAGGGGCACATCTTCATTGGGCCGTTTAAGCAGTCAACCAATTTTGCAAAGGGAAGATATACTTTCCCCCAGGCGCCGTCCGTTTCAAACCAGAATTATCGCCCACCATACCGCCGTCTGCTGAAAGACCACCATGTTGTCTCTAATCAAAAGACAAAAAGGTCAGATTATACAATTTTTAGCATAAGTAAACGTTCACACAAAAAACCGCAATACTTACTATATTTCGAGACACGAAACCTCATATAATTGTATACTTTCATTCTAAGTGTGATATATTTATAAAAATGGTTTATATTACTGAGATATTTAGAAGGTAAATTTCTTAAAGGGTGTAATCCGAAAATAACGTTATTCAAGGAGATTCTCAAGTGACAAAGTAGGTGAAGTAGTATTTGGTAAAATTTAAAGGCTTGTGCCATATTTTAGCGAAGTAATTTTCATGTTCTTTTTAAATCTCTAGTCATTTTTTATACCCCTGTAGTAACGGAAAGTTTATATATTATATGGTATATTGTTTTTACAACTGTGCTTTTTTTTTTTTTGATATATCCAATAGCAGGAAATATTTCACCTTTTCTTAGATTATCATGTCAAGTGGCGCCCTCAATAAATAACTTTTTCTGCTGGGATTGTTCATAATTAAATATTAATAACTTTTGGTGCTGGCACTCTTTGTAACTTACTCACTCCTTGCCACCAGACTGAAAGCAGCTGCGAGCAGTGAATTCTTGTCCTCCCCGAATATTAGGATAATTTTCTAAGAGTTTAAATAAAGTAACCAGGTGAGGATAAGGTCACAACGCTATGATGGTTGCTGTGACTGCTTGGTTTAGAGGCAAGCACAGAGGTACCGGGGTCGATTCCCGGATGTGGCACTGGGATTTTTTCTGAAGAAGAAATTAATCCCAGTATACTCGGATATTGGATATGTGTCCCTTGTCTCCAAATGTCTACCTCTTTCCGCACAAAGTTCTTCAGGGCCTTCAGGAACAAAGAGGTCATATCATTATGGTGTGTTGTTATTTGTATATCGTCAAATGTTTTAATTAACTGAGTGCCTCAACATTGAGTGGCTTGTCTATCATACAAAGTGCTATTTATTAATCTTGTCAGTTGCTATAAATTAATATAATATATTCATTTTAATACATGTAGCCCGGTCAATGAACGTTCAATAAAGGGGTATAGCGGGCAATATCGAGATCACAATTTTTGACTTGAGGTAAACCTACCAAAAGTCCCCGAACGTAGGAGGTGGGGGGATGCAGGGGGGCACGATGGAGGTCCCGGTTTTTGGCTTTTCACTCATATCTCGAAAACGGTTAGCCCTAATCAAAAAGTGTCTATATGCAAAATTAAAGCTGACTAAATTTTCTACAATAATGTTTATATTAATTTTTTTCTGTTATGGTTCAGTAATGAATTGTATATCTTTTAACTGTATACTAACTTTATTATATTATAAATTGAAAGATTTCACCACCATGTTGTCTCTAATCAAAAGACAAAAAGGTCAGATTATACAATTTTTAGCATAAGTAAACGTTCACAAAAAAACCGCAATACTTACTATATTTCGAGACACGAAACCTCATATAATTGTATACTTTCATTCTAAGTGTGATATATTTATAAAAATGGTTTATATTACTGAGATATTTAGAAGGTAAATTTCTTAAAGGGTGTAATCCGAAAATAACGTTATTCAAGGAGATTCTCAAGTGACAAAGTAGGTGAAGTAGTATTTGGTAAAATTTAAAGGCTTGTGCCATATTTTAGCGAAGTAATTTTCATGTTCTTTTTAAATCTCTAGTCATTTTTTATACCCCTGTAGTAACGGAAAGTTTATATATTATATGGTATATTGTTTTTACAACTGTGCTTTATTTTTTGATATATCCAATAGCAGGAAATATTTCACCTTTTCTTAGATTATCATGTCAAGTGGCGCCCTCAATAAATAACTTTTTCTGCTGGGATTGTTCATAATTAAATATTAATAACTTTTGGTGCTGGCACTCTTTGTAACTTACTCACTCCTTGCCACCAGACTGAAAGCAGCTGCGAGCAGTGAATTCTTGTCCTCCCCGAATATTAGGATAATTTTCTAAGAGTTTAAATAAAGTAACCAGGTGAGGATAAGGTCACAACGCTATGATGGTTGCTGTGACTGCTTGGTTTAGAGGCAAGCACAGAGGTACCGGGGTCGATTCCCGGATGTGGCACTGGGATTTTTTCTGAAGAAGAAATTAATCCCAGTATACTCGGATATTGGATATATGTCCCTTGTCTCCAAATGTCTACCTCTTTCCGCACAAAGTTCTTCAGGGCCTTCAGGAACAAAGAGATCATATCATTATGGTGTGTTGTTATTTGTATATCCTCAAATGTTTTAATTAACTGAGTGCCTCAACATTGAGTGGCTTGTCTAACTATCATACAAAGTGCTATTTATTAATCTTGTCAGTTGCTATAAATTAATATAATATATTCATTTTAATACATGTAGCCCGGTCAATGAACGTTCAATAAAGGGGTATAGCGGGCAATATCGAGATCACAATTTTTGACTTGAGGTAAACCTACCAAAAGTCCCCGAACGTAGGAGGTGGGGGGATGCAGGGGGGCACGATGGAGGTCCCGGTTTTTGGCTTTTCACTCATATCTCGAAAACGGTTAGCCCTAATCAAAAAGTGTCTATATGCAAAATTAAAGCTGACTAAATTTTCTACAATAATGTTTATATTAATTTTTTTCTGTTATGGTTCAGTAATGAATTGTATATCTTTTAACTGTATACTAACTTTATTATATTATAAATTGAATAAAAATTTTGATAATCATCATAGAAAAAAATTTCTTGTACAGATATCCGTTTCACAGCAGACTGAACTCAAATATCAAATAAAAAATGTCTTTGCGTCTGTAAGTGTGTGTGTTCGTGTATATGTATGTGTGCATGTATACCGTTTCTTGTAAACACGGTTAGACTTAAAATATTTAATTACAATTTGGAACATATGTAAAACAGCATAGTACAATAATCCCTATTGAAATTGGGCCATATCTGAAATACATGATGATAACCAGAAGCCTACAAACTCTCATACGTAAAATAGGTTTTATTTTAATTTCAGAGCAAAATATTACTGAGGTTTTTGATTAAGCATACAAAAATAAGATGTATAAGATTTATAAATCACAATATACCGGGTGTATGTTAGGCAAACCAACTTCGTTTAAATTACATGATATATCAATGTTATCCTAAAATATGGAACATGGTATTTTTAATAAGATTATTATGAAGTGAGAGTTTGTAGGCCTCTGGTTATTACCATGTATTACAGATATGGCCCAATTTCAATAGGGATTATTGTAATATGCTGTTTTACATATATTCCAAATTGTAACGAAATATTTTAAGTTTAACAGAAGTTATCGTGTTTACAAGAAACAGTATACACGCACACATACATATACGCGCACACACACACTTACAGATGCAAAGACACTTTTTATTCGATGTTTGAGCTTAGTCTGCTGTGAAACAGATATCTGTACAAGAAATTTTTTCTATGACGATTATTAAAATTTTTATTCAGTTTATAATAAATTTATAATAATTAGAATACAGTCAAAGGATATACAATTCTTACAGTAATTTATCATAATATGCATAACATCGTTTGCAGTGTTACTCAGATCATTAAAATTGTCCGAACTCACAGCTATTAATGCATCATCTACAAAACCACATGGGAAATAAGAGAAAATATCATTAATGAAAGTAATAAATAAGAGGGGGCCTAATACGCTCCCCTGGGGAACTCCTACTTGTATCGCTTTGGGCAGTGACTTGTAAGTGACATTATTAGTTCTCAAAATAACTTCTTGGCTCCGACCTTGCAAATAAGAGGAGAGTCAAAGTAGGGCAGGTCCACATATGCCATAATTATAAAGTTTGTTCAATAGTAAATCAGTGTTGACCATGTCAAATGCACATTTTAGAATAGAATAGAATACATGCTATTTTGTTTCTGCATGTAAAATTCTGCAGAATATAATTGTAGACTGACAAAATCTAACATCCTAAATGGATAATTTGCTCCTAAAACCGAATCGGTTAATTGACAAGATTTTCTCTGTTTCCAGGAATTTTGAAAGCATTTTCGTATCATTTAGAGAGAGCTGAGAGTGGGGCAATTCCTCTATAGTTCGAGATCTGTGTGATCTCGGCATTTCCCTCTAGAAACCATTCATTGACAGGTCTAGTGGTGTGTATTCAGTGTGTATTCAATTCAGAAATGATGACACATTCGAGTTTCGGCCATGTTACCATATGCAGGACGGTATGTGGTGCTTCAAAAATTCGTCAATTTTCTTAAAAAAATACAGTGTGCAGCTTGTGATAACTGCATTAATTTAATAGGTAAGGGTGCGTGGTCCCATTCAAATAGTAATTATATGTAAACATCATTTAGTTTTTGGTAGTCGGTCTCTTGTCTATTTGTCTATTAAATGTTATAAAAGATCCCTACTCTTCTTACAAGAAGAGGTTTGGCAAAATTTTCTGGCTTCGGTGATAGGCTCTGGTAGCAGAAATAAGCTGACGTTAAATAAATAGATTAAAAAAAAGATACATTGTTGAAATTTTTAATGAGCAGAGCTTTTTTATTCTATAATAATAATAATAATAATAATAATGTATTTATTTTTAGCTCCAGCTATAGAGTAGTTTTTACAGTGTTAATTTTAACTCAAATTTTAATGTGTCATCATGTAATGTACCTACGATCACTATTGTAAATAGTAAAAAACACACTACCTGCCATCTATGTAAGTTGAATTTTACATATTATAAACAAAACGCACTGTAAACAAATCGCACGATAAACAAAACGCACGGCACATGCATTATAGGTGGCTTATATCGCTAACGCGGGGTTTAAAAAAACCAATGCGCCTACGTAATTTTCAAATGCTGACAAACCTGACATAATATTTGTTGAATAATGTTGACTAGTAAACTAAATCCAGATTTTACTAAATAAATAAATAAATAAATATGATCGTAGGTAAAATATAGTACATAATTTGAGTTGTAAGGCAATTACGTAATATGCTTCTTACAACACTCATTACATAATATACTATTATACCATCTATTATTGTATCTCAGGTTGCAATTATGCAATTATAAGCGGACTCAGATAGATTTGTAAGAACGTTATTATTTTGTATGTATTTCAATGTTACACCCTTTTTCTTTTCTAATACACCACCAAAAACCAATAAACCTTTGTTCCTCATGACAAAGCAATATGGGTGGTGACGCTGTCCTCCACTAATTCGTCAATCGTTCGCCATGCAGTTGTTACCCAGATTACTTCCCCGTGGTGACACCCACCACCATAACTATATACCATGCCGGTAGCTTCCTTAGTGGAGTAATGACCCGCCAGATCATAGAGGTCGTCTGCTATACCACACTGAGTGAGATTCTACATTTTCGTTTATTTTTTCTTCAGCTTTGTAATAATATACATAAAGAACATGATCTACGGTGTCAGCATTAAATACATTAATTATTTTAGATATTAAATATTTAATTATTTTAAAGAATCAATTTTAACTATTATATATGTTGTGTAATATGCATGCATTCATTATTACGAACTCTTTGTATAATAATAATAATAATAATAATAATAATAATAATTTATTGATTCTTTTGCCATTAAAACAATGGATAGAACAAGTCATAAAATATCAGTGATACGAGTACATACAGTAGACACAATAACAGTCGATAAAATCACTAGTGAATCACAATTATAAAAGTTTAAAAATGAAGGCATATAATAATAAGGAGGAGGTAGTTCCTTTACAAAACCTTGCATTTAGTAATATTATTTTATAAATTTAGGGAGGCAACTATAAGATTATGAGTCGCACAAATACTCACCCACGCTATAGTAGCACTTTTCGAGTAATATTTTTTTTACATTAGACTTGAAAGATTGTATGGAGTTTTTCTCTCGAATTGATTGAGGAAGTCTATTAAATAATTTTGGACCGATAAAATCAGGTGATTTTTCAAACAGAGCTGTTCGGTGCTGGGGGAGCTTTAGTAAAAAGCCGCTGCGAGTGGGATATTTGTGGGAATCATGATTTTTTACCAATTGCTCATAGTTGTGTTTTACATATATTACAGATTTTAAAATAAATATACATGGTACGGTTAAGATAGAATGTTTGATGAAATAAGGTTTACAAGATTCTTGGCATTTTAAATTGAATATCAGTCTAATTATTCTTTTCTGACAGAGGAATATTCGGCGCGCATTGACGGAGTTACGCCATAATTGAATATTATAGTTAATGTGACTATAGCCTAAAGCATAGTAAACATTAATAAGGAATTTTGTTTCGAGGCATCTTTTTAAATTAAAAAGGGCAAAGTAACAGCTGTTTAATTTCTTTGCAAGATTATTGACATGTTCTGTCCAGTTTAATCGTTCATCAAGATGAGTGCCTAAGTACTTTAATGTACTGGAAAATTCGATTTTTACACCATCCATCGTTAAATTTATATCTGACATTATTTGTTTTTTGTTGTAAAAGTTTATACAGATGGTCTTCTCAGCATTTAAAATAAGTCGATTTTTTGTTGCCCAGTTATTAAATACTTTAAGAATTGTTTGGAGTTGGGCTTTGATGGTATCTGGTTCGAAGGAAGACACAATTAAACTGGTATCGTCAGCATACATTATAATTTTGCAATATTCTGGCATGTAGTTCGGCAAGTCATTTGCAAACAAAAGGAAAAGGAGAGGTCCAAGGACGGACCCTTGGACGACACCTAGGTCAATATTATAATTATTCGATCTAGTTTGGTTCAGTTTTACGGTGATTTTACGGCTAGATAAGAAAGATTCTAATAAATAAGACAAGTTTCCGCATATACCAAGATTATTTAGTTTGCATATTAGTATATCAGTTTCTATGGAGTCGAAAGCTACACTAAAGTCGAAATAAATGCCAGCTACGAATTTACCCTGATCTAACTCTGAATATATATAGCTTAACCCGTCAATGCATGCAGATTCGGTAGATCTCTTAGGGAGAAATCCATGTTGTGCTCCGGTAATTATTTTGAATTTAATTAAGAATGCCAGAATTCGTTTATATAATATTCTTTCCAAAATTTTGGATATAACACTTAATATAGAAATGGGTCTGTAATTCACAATATCGCCTTTATTTCCTCGTTTGTAAATTGGGATAACGATGGCCGTTTTAAGTACAGATGGATACTCACCACTGGCTAAGCACATATTATAGAGATACACTAGTGGAATTATTAAAGCTTCACCTACACTTTTTAACACTTTGCTTGATATGTCATCTTCTCCTGTTGAACTGGTTTGTTTAAGTTCCGCTATTGCGGCCATGACTTCCTCAGGTTCAATTTCGGGGCAGTAGAGTGAGTTGGGCACTGTGTCTCCTCGGTAATCAGGTAGTGTGTAGGTTTTTCCCATTTTATTTTCAATGTTACGACGGACAGATGATGAAAAATGATTTCCAAACAGATCGGCAACGTTTTTCTGGTTCTTGATTGTAACTTCATTTATATTCAGTTCGATGTTATTTTGTTTTTGATAACTTTTGCCGATTTGGTGGTTCACAATGTTCCACACTGCCTTATTCGTGTTACTGCTATTATTTATTCTGTTTTCATAATATGTATGCTTTGTTTGATTTACGTTAATTTTATGTTTGGTTTTTAGTTCCTTATATTTTTCTTTTAATTTTTGGTCGTTAGTATGTTTGACTAACCAATGCATGTCTTTTAGGCGCGTACTGTCATTTTTAATTTCATTTGTTACCCAGCATTTGGTTTGTTTAGTAGTATTGATTTTTACGTTTTTGGTGGGGCAGAAAACATTTAATTTAGCCGATAAATATTCAATAAATAGATAAAAGGCATGATGTACATTGCAGTTATAGATGAAATTCCAATTTGTATTTAATAGTTCATTTTTTAGCTCTAATAAATTCTTCTCGGAGGTGTCTCTGATAACAAATTCATTAATTTTGGAGCTATTTGTAGGGCTTTCGTTTATTTTAAAAGTTAGTAATTGCGCCATATGATCGGAAATGCCTGTATTTACTACATCACATGTCAGTGGTTCTGAGATATTGTGTATTACATAATCTATAGCTGTTGCGGAGGTATGTCCATGAATGTTCGTGAAAATTCTAGTAGGCGTGGATGTTGCATAAACCATATTAAATGAGTTTATTAAATCGATGAGCTGATCACGATTTGTACTATTTGTCAGTAAGTCAATGTTGAGATCACCACAAATAATTATATAGTTGACTTTTAGGTATACACTCTGTATGGCTAAACTTAGCTTTTTTAAAAACGTTCGTATGCATCCATCGGGAGGTCGGTAGACACAGATAACACACATACTCTGATGAATGGCTGGGAACAGTACGCCGCAACATTCAAATTCTTTATCTGTAGACATGCTATTTAATTCGGTTAGCTCATTAGTATTGTCGAAAATATTTAAGTTCTCTTTACAATATATTGCAACCCCTCCGTGTAAGTAATTTGATCTACTGAAATGCGCTAGTAGTTTATATCCCTCGATTTTTAGAAAAAAAAATACTGTTATTTATTTGCCAAGTTTCTTGTATACATATAACTGATATGTTTTTATCGAGTAAGAACAACTCAAGATCGTTTATTTTATTGTTTAAACATTGTACATTCAAGCTTATAATTTTAAGTTCAGCTGTGGGCTTTACGTTATTAAAATTCGTCATGTGCGATGTATTTATTGTTCCGAAATGTTCTCCGAAAGTCAAACCTTTTTATTAACACTTTTTTGGGCCAAAATGACGGTGTGTATAACAGATTTTCGAGATTGACGGGTGCACTTAGTTTGAAGCTAGGGAGACCTCGAGATTGTAATGATTCTACAGCAAATTCATTATTAGGACATTTTCTCTGTAGGTACGCCTTTATCTTATCCTGGGTGGTGTGTGGCTTACATTTTCCGATATAAATCCATAATTTCTTTTCAGCAGCTGAAAACTCCATATCTGTTTCAGCCTCAGAATCAGCTGTTCCAACAATTATTTTGTTTTGGTTTCTGTCTTTGTGTGTTCGGGGATTCCATGTTTTTGTGTAGGTATTTCTTTGTTGATCGTTTTTCTCTTGTCTGTGTTTTTTCTCTACGACTGTGGTATCAGACTGATAAGACTCTGTGTCAGATATGTCGATATTTTCTGCCGGACGTGGCATAACATTTACTTCCAAATTGTTGTTAGATCGAGTACAAACTTCGGAGAGTGATTTATTCGCTGTCAATAGTCTAATTAACTCCACATTAGAGTCTCGTAAATTTATCACGTTCGTACAGGGTGTAACGCAATTTACCCGAAAAATTTTAACCATACATGCACTTTTAAATAAGAAGTCGACTTCTTAAAAAAAAAATGCAATAAAAGTCCAACACAGAAAAAGATACACATTGTTAAAGTTACAAATTACTGGAAATGTTAAAATAACCTACTATTTAAAATTAAAATTTTTAATCTAGTTTTTAATCAAAAATTTTTTTGTTAATTTTTTTTAGGAAATTTAACAATGGGTATCTTTTTCTGTGATGGACTTTTATTAATTTTTTTTTTAAGAAATCATCTTATTTAAAGGTGCATGTATGGTTAAAATTTTTCGGGTAAGTTGCGTTACACCCGGTGGGGCAATAGTGTTGGACTTCGATAACTCGAGTTCTACGATAGCTAGAAATTAAAGAAATATATTTTCGAATATACAGGGCGAGCCAAGACGAAATTACAGGATCAAGTGCCTTTTTTTAAATGGAATACTATGTATATTTTATGAAGCTTCTAGATTCTATTCATTCCTATATTATTATTGACTATCTCCCAACCACTTGGATGTAATGAATTTTTTTGTTGAAATTACTCTATTACTACGGAGTAAGGGGACTGTCCTATAGTTGGATCTCTTCCTATTTGTCTGAGCGTTCACAGATGGTTGTACTACAGGCAGGTGGTAAGGAGCATAAATCCGACTTGCAACCTATCAAGATGGGGGTGCCTCAAGGGAGTATCCTAGGCCCCCTACTATTCTTAATCTTTATAAACGATATAGCTGAATCATTTGATAAACATTTCCACAGCTCAATAACTTTATTTGCAGACGATATGTCAGCAATTGTCTCAGCCGACAATGTAAATATGCTTAGTACAGCAGCTATTGATTGTACAAATACTGTCCTTGACTACAGCCTTACGAACAATCTATTATTAAACTTCGATAAAACTGAACTTGTGATGTTTAATACTACAGCTCCCAACTATAGTCTTCTGGTCAGAACTATGACGGGTGCTCCTAGCATTAATCAGACTGATAACACAAAATTCTTGGGTATCCAGATTGACAGCAGGTTATCATGGAACTCTCAAATTAATAGTGTTCTAAAAAAACTTTCACTCAATTGTTTTATCATCTGGAGACTTAGGTCATATGTGAATTTAAAAATTTTGCTTTCATACTATTTTTCGTATGTAAATTCAGTATTGTGTTATGGCATTGTCAGCTGGGGCAATGCAAATCGGATAAATAAGGTACTAACTGCGCAAAAAAAAGTAGTTCGTACAATGAAATTTAAAGGCGCTAGACACTCCTGTCGGGATCTGTTTAGAGACTTAAAAATTCTTACTGTTATATCTATATATATCCTTCAGTGTGCAATTTACGTCAAGAATAACATTAATTATTATACATCAACTGCAGATATAGTTAGCAACTATACGCTACGCTCTAATGACAACCTAAGATTACCCCAACATAGACTTGCCTCGACGGCTAAAAGTAGCTATATAATGCCTATAAAAATTTTCAATCATTTACCTGAAAATTGTAAATCCATAAATTCGATTAATACATTTAAAAAGGAAATCAAAACCCTTCTCTTAAAACATAGTTTTTACAGCTTAAATGAATATTTTACCAGCGATCTGATTTGAATTGTACTTCTTTTTATTCTCCCTGGTGGCCTGTCACTATTCACTATTCGCGATTCTCAGGGTTGCTCTGTGCTGGCACGGTACAGGTTTTGTTTTGTGTGTTTTTTTTCTGTTATTATTAAGTCTTATATACTTATATGTGTAGTTGTAAGTTTTATATAATCTTATATGTTCTTATTTTACCTTTACATTAATTTGATTACCGACGAACTCATGTCATTGCATAATGATCTTTGTGGAATTTTTGATAAATAAATAAATAAATAAATAATGCTTATTGAAAAAATCACCAAAGTTACAATTAGGGGTTTAAGGAAAAACTTATGTGAATGCTAGTTACGAGACATCTAATTAATGTTTTTGAATCAATTTTACTTCCTAAAAATGTACAGGGTGCTCAAAAATTATTTTTCAATTAAACACTTTTTAAATTGAATTTTCATAATTTTTTCAAATGGAACACCCTATATATTTTTGTGATGGAAATATGAGAAACGAAATTTGTATTTTTTTTTAATTTCTAGCTATCGTAGAACTCGATATATCGAAGTCTGATACACTATTGCCCCTCCCTGTATATTAGGATGTTAGTCCTACTCAATCAAACCATTCATTCATTCATTCATTCTTATGGACGAAGCTCACACTTTAACACTATTACAGTTGAAGAACGCGTATGAAGCAGTGTATGTTGCTTTAGATAATCCTTAAGTTTTGCTTCATATGAACAAAGTGCACTATTCAACACTATTATTTAAAGTACTTTTGTGGATCACTTTGTGTCGTTCAAGGTAATCTCGACGATTTGACTCAAATGAGCAAGAATCACACTTCAATATTGTTATACTTGACGTTCTTTTGTGGCTCAATTCGTGTGCTTTTAGAGAATCTCGACGTTTTGCCTCATATGGACACAGTTCACATTTAAACATTATTAATTCTGAAGTAATTTTATGGATCAATATGTGTCGTTTAAGATAATTCTTATGCTTTGCTTCATATGAACATAGTTCACACTTAAATGTTATTATTTCTGACGGACTTTTATGGGTTAATTTATGTCGCCTAAGATTGCTCCGACGTTTTGTCTCATAGGGACACAGTTCACATTTAAGCATTGTTAACTCTGAAGTACTTTTATGGATTAATGTGTGTTGCTTTAGATATTTCTGATGTTTTGCCTTATAGGGACACAGTTCACATTTAAGCATTGTTATCTCTGAAGCACTTTTATGGATCAATGTATGATGTTTAAGACTACTCTTATATTTTGTTTCATATGAACATAAATCACACTTAAATGTTGTTATTTCTGATGGATTCTTATGGGTCAGTTTATGTGTATTAAGATTATTCCTACGTGTTGTTTCATAGGGACACAGTTTACAGTTAAACAATGTTACATCTGAAGTACTTTTATGGATCAGATTATGTTGCTTTAGATAATCCACACGTTTTGATTCATACGGACAGAGTTCACACTTAAACATTGTTAACTCTGAGGTACTTTTATGAGTTATTTTGTGTCGTTTGAGATCATCCAGACGTTTTGTCTTATGTGGACACAGTTCACACTTAAACATTGTTACATCTATTGAACTTTTATGGATCAACGCATGTCGTGTAAGAAGATACCGACGTTTTGTCTCATACCCACACAGTTCACACTTAAACATTGTCACATTTATGGAACTTCTATGGGTCAGTTTATGTTTTTCTAGATGATCCACACCTTTTGCTTCATATGAGCAGAGTTCGCACTTAAATATTGTTAATTCAGTACTTTTATGGGTCGATTTGTGTTCAATAACACAATCCTTAGGTGTTGCCTCATATAAAAACGATTCACACTTATTCACCGTTATCCCAATAGAGCCTTCATAGTACAATTCCTGCATATCATTAACACACTTTTTACGACTTCCTTGTGGCTTAAGCATTGAAATATCCGAAGATCCATTATAAGTTTTAATTATGGCAGAAGGTTCTTGAAAGCTGAAAATAAATGTTATTATTTTCTTATGTATCTACTATCATAGATCGTCAAGTTTACATTAAAATAAAAAATTGTCGCATATGAATATTTCAAGATTCAAATATATAAGTCTATACAGGGTGTCCCACTTAAAACTTCTGGCGCCATTTTCTCGATAACCAAAAGCGACATTTGAATTCTGTAAAAGGTATCTACTAGAATATATAAATGACTTCAGTTTTGAGTAAAAATGGTTAGTTTACACATTGAGGTTTAGATGGCGTTGCGATGCAAAGAAATTTTTCGATCCTAGGAACGATGAAATGAGTTGCATGAAATGGAGAATTATATTCTAAGCAACTTTTTTAATATGAACAATTTTCGAAAAGTCACTGGATTTCGAGATATTTTAACTTCAATGTAATTTTATCAAGTAACAAAAATCCCATTTTTTTTTTCATATGTCTACAATTTATAGTGTAAAATTTAGTACAAAATACAACATAAACATGACGCAAAAATTAGACAATACACAATAAACAAAAATGTCAAAATCTTTAATTTCCAAATAGCTGTTGCAGCCCCACCTTTATTTTACTTGAAAAAAAAATTATTTTGTGTTTTGAAATAAATGTTTCATTACCATCTAAATGAGCCTGATTCACTATGAAAAATGTCCTAAAATGAATTTTAAAAAAGTTATGACGATTTTTGTATTCAAAAACATTATATTGAAGTTCAAATATCTCAAGAACCAGTGATTTTTCGAAAATTGTTCGTATCATAAAAGTTGCTCAGAATATAATTCTCCATCTCATGCAACTCATTTCATCATTCTTAGGATCGAAAAATTTCTTTGCATCGCAATGCCATCTATACCTCAATGTGTAAAATAACCCTTTTTACTCAAAACTGAAGTTATTTATATATTCTAGTAGATACCTTTTATATAATTCAAATACCGCATTTGGTTATCGAGAAAATGGCGCTGGGAGTTTTACGTGGGAGAGCCTGTATTGTGGTGTGTATTTAAGAGGCTCATTAGGAACATCTAGCACCTTCAACATTCGCCGAGGACTTTAAACTTTTTACCTGTTCTTTACCTCTTCAATAATAGATTGGTATTGAAATGGATTGAAAAGTATGGCGAACCCGGCGTATAATTAGAGCAAATAGGTTGCTTCCCCTAAGAGCACAACATACTGAGATGATATAGGTACAATATATTAAATATTTTGCATACTGGGCCAATATGCTTATCGGCTGTATTTTCAATATATTAATCCAATATATATTCAATATATTACAAACACTGGCAAACCAAATTCAAATTATATAACCAACATTGGCGCAATATGAAGAAACTAACAATTCCAAATATTGGGCAAATATGGTTCCTTTATTACTTTTGTTTACTTATTTATTGACAAATGAACCTCTATATAATGCGTCTTCAACCTTAAAATATACATAAGCTGTAACAAGTTTTGCGGCCACCCTATACAAATGACAAGTTTGAAAATTGCTGGCTAGAATAAATTAGATAAATGTAATAAGTGTTGAAGCTTAATATTTTATTTAAGAAAGAAACAGGTAAGGACATCTCTTAAACACACTTTCAGGTGGTGGTACTTCTGGAGACCGGTTGGTGGCAAGAAAGTCGTAAACGTGGGGATCGTTGTAGCACGGATGCTATTAAAAACACTATCAGTAGAATTCAATCATAATAAAAAACATATCTTTATGCTTTGGAAAGGGTAACACGATTTTTCGGGAAGAAAGCGGAGCGAGATTCACTTTGTGGTGTTGAAGTCAATTACATGTCAAATGCTCCTGCTCGAGTTACTAAAAATAATTGTTGGTACTTAGTGTTGGTCATTCTCTGAGTAGAAGGTAATTAATCCATTAATTAATTATTGTTCTAGTCTCGTGTACATTTTCTGAATTAAGTAAGGATATGTAAATTTTATCAGGAGCTAAGGTATATATCTATTTGTAGATCCGTCGGCCTTAAAACAAAAAGTAACAAAAAATTATAATTGAAAGAAAGCAAAAATAGTTATTTATGTATCAAGGGAATTAAGTAGATGTTTATGCCCTGAGGGCGATGATCTTACAAACCGGAGGGCCTCTGGCCCGAGGGTTTGTAAGTCGCCCGAGGGCATAAACACTGAGTGAGAGTGTGGGTATGAATAGTACTAATAATACGAATCAGTACATGAAACTGTTTAGTATCATGGAATCAGTGGCACGAAACGCACAACCCAAGCAGCACAATTAGTTTATTTTACCAGCTTAAAGCCCCAATCACCTAAGGTGGTTGATATAACGTAATTGCAACCATCGCTTTCAACTTTGAAGGCATATGGAGTTAATAGTAATTTATTAAACAATATTTAGGTAATATTTTGTTAAGAAATGCCTGATAAAGTCACACTGACTTTAGCGAAATTTACAAGAAGTATTTACGTTATTGTTCCTTAAAATTTAACTAAATAGTTAAATATTGTATAGTTGTATATGTGTAAGAAAATATTACGTAATTTTAGACTAAATTATTAACTTTAGAGTCGCTGTATTTTGTCTGAACAGAAACAGGGAAATTTTACCACTTTTTAACGTAAGTATAACCTGAGTTTTGTCTTGTTTTTGTAGTCAGATTTAAGTTAAAACTTTAACCTCATGGTCACAACTAGTTCCAATTTTAAGTAAAATTTACCTTAACTTTAGTTCCCCACTAACCTAGCATATGTGTTTGACCTAAAGGTAACTATTACTTCATAAAATATCCTGGAAGTTATTTTTACTTAAAAATAGAATTAGGTCTCGTCCCGGGAAGGCAGAATTACGTTTTCATTATCTAAATTGATCTAAATTACTTCAAAGGACAGGACTATAATGACTGTTTTATCTTGGTGTCCTTCCCAATGTCAACGTAACCTTATTGTTAGCAGCAATTTATTTTGTTTTGGATTTTTTTGTTCTCGTGTTTTTAAGAATAAAAATGCAGGTGTTTTGTTTTAAATGAGAGAAAGTATTCTACAGCTAGTCAACCTTTAGTCGACACACCTGAAAAGTGCATAAGCAAATAGGACATAATTATAATTATATCAAATATGCAGTGCTCTAAAAACAAACTTTTAATTGTATTTCGACTTTTCTATTACCGATTTGTTTGATTTGAAGGAATGACATTATATCAGGTAAAACAGTTAATATTTTAGACAGTTTAGTAGGTACAATACAAATATACTTTTTTCTAGATTTCAGTGCTTATCTTGCAGAATGAAAGGCAAAGTGAAGTTTAGTAGTGTAACTGAACGACTTGATTTGGATTGTATTCAGTGTTCCTGAATGCATTCACTCAATGGTAGTTGTAAAAATGGTTTACGGTCCACCTAGGAGGTTTAAACCTATACCTATGAACGAATTTAAATTAATTAAAAATTTAGAATTTAATAAGAAAAAAACTTTTTTTTATGTGATGTGTTTTATGCTAATACACGTATCCAAATAAAAAATTAAATGTTAAACTATAACCAACTAACCAGAAGATTGATTATTTTACCTGAAATGTTTTTAAATTCCAAATTCACCGAATCCGTGATGTGATCATGTTTTTCTTTCAAATCCAACCGCAAGTTGTTATTAAAGTTAAAATACAATTTGCACTCGAAGCACAGGTACCTTTTGGGTACTGCATATTCGATATAATTACATCGGATTTGTTTATTTATGCGCAATTCTGTTGCGCCGATTTAAAGTTGACTGGTTGGGGAATACTTTCTCACATTCATTATTATTGTTAAAGTACAAGAGAGATTTAAACGAATAAACCTCAAACTCACAAAACAACAAATTGCAGCCAGAAAAGTTTGAGGCACGTTTGAGGTTAGAAAGACAGAAGTGACGTTACTTTGCAATTTTGAAGACCACAAAATTATTTTAACCTATATTGGCCCTATGTTAGCGAGGTCTAAAATATTGGGAAAGAATACTTTGAAGTCGCATGGTACTATGTTCGCCATATTTTTCAACCAGCTGTAAGAGGTCATTTTATAATGATATTTTAATAAGTGATTAATTGAAAAAAATCATTAATATAGGATTGTTTAACAGATATCAAGTGCAATATTATCATATTTTGTACACCAGGAAAGTCCTGCAGAGCAATTTTACAAATATTTTTAAAATACATTTAATCTAAAAAAAATTTATTTCTTTAAAAACGTAAAATACTTAAGGCGCCTTTAATATTTCTAAGTAGAATGGGTATAGTTACAATGAAAATTGATTGGCAGTAAAAAACACACACAGGGGAAGGATGAACACTTTATTTTACAACTGTGTATGACACTATATGATGTACTACTCCATCATTATAATAGAGATGTGTGGTTTCTAGTTGTCTTTGCTGCTTGTGCCTTATGATTTCTATGTAAATCATTATTGCTATAGATAAAACCCTGTTAGTTATTCCTGAGAAAGAACGACTACAGTTGAAAGAGGATAACCGATTTGGTAGATATTACGTATTAACGACCACAATTAAACACAATGTTTACCTTTAAATTACCTGTTCAGGGAAATATGTTCTATAACTAATAGGTCATTATAACTGAGTGGCCTTATTTAAGAAGTATTACTGACGTCGTCTCATTCCCCAATTACTTATATTTTACGTAAATTTTAAGTCAATTAGGTTAGGTTAAACGGGAAAATGAGACTAAAACGAGGGCTACATTACGTAATTCTAACCAAAGGTGCTACTTGGGAAATCTCTCGAAACGAATTTTTTTTTGGTACAGATTCGTTTGGTACGAATCATCAAAAAGAGTCGAATCGTCCATCTCTAGCCTACATGTAAACAAGTTTCAATGTTGCATCTAGCCACAAAATTAAACAAAACTTGAAGGTAAGTCCATTTATAACTTGGTAACAAAGAAGCCATCTTGTTCTGGTACACCATGCACGAGAAGTACATATATCCATCTACACAATCATATGCGATGATAATAGAAAGTTTTTGCATAACGATATTTTCAATACAATAACCATGTTTGCAAATTAAATTTGAGTCAATGAGTCCGTTGAGGATATGCTATATAAAGTGTGCACCCATTTTAAAAACACTAGGTAACATATCACTGTCTACAAACCCAGCAAACACAAAAATTGCGGCACTTAAATGGGACATTGTGGCGATCAATGGCTTTCTTTTGGCATAGGCTAACCTTTTGTGGTCCAAAATAAATTATATGTAGGCGTACCATAGCTTCATGTTGTTATGAATTGCCACATAATAACCAGAAATGGTCAATTATTGTGCAACCATAAAAAATGCTGCTTCGGTTTATACGTTGATGGTACTTTTATAGTAATAGACCTATCCAGATACGCATTGAACGTACGACAGTGTGCAATAATATACTTGTTAAAAAACATTATTAAGTAACGTACAATTCCAAATTTGTGAAATGTGGGAGAAAAGTTTATGTAGATTTAAGGAATTTAAGCAATCGTCGAACTATTGCCACAAGAATGCGCGCGCATGTAGTATTCACAGCCGCTTAACAGGATCGGTCTATATGCAGGCTAATATTTTTATGATTATGCGCATGCGCTTTGTGAAAAATCTCTCAAAGCTTCACCGAGCATAGCATTTTCGTTCTATGCTTGGCCTGTGGGTTATTAAAATTTGTGTAATCTGACTGTTATTTCTGTAAAACTTTATTTTTTATAGTAAGTAATTTGTAATTTGTCATTAATAACTTAATTTTAACTTTTTTTGTAAATTATTAATGATATTATTTGAGACTACTCGTAAACATTTATTAAACATTCAAATACTTTCTACATTTTGAAATAAATAGCTACATATTCACATAATATAACAAAGACTTCATACACATCACCATAAATACTGCTTTTAGCATCCGTACTAATGGTTATTAAGATAGCTCAGTTGGTAGAACAGTCAGTTCTGTAATAGGGACAACGGAGACATGCAGGTTCGAACCACACCGACCGCAATTGGTACAGGAAAGTAAAAATGAATTTAATAACTTAATAAACATTATAATTTGCAGGCAACCCTTGTGGGAATAAATTGGAGCTATGGTAAACAATATTAAATATGTAAATAAAATATACGGATGATAACAAACAAATTCATATTACAATATTTATGCATTAATAATTACTTCATTTTTATCAAGTAAAACGTTATTTTAACGTGAGAATATTGGATATTCAAATTTTGATAAGAAAACTACGTATTTATAACGTTAAAATAAAACAGTGTTTTTATACATCAAAAACAAACCGACGAATTTTTAACGTAACACGATTTATCAACCAATGACACATTGATAGCATGTTTAAAAAACGTTCGTGTATTTACTGGGTAAAATAGGCAATTTTCACCTATTTTCAAAAGTATCTCATTACTGGTTGATTGTATCGAAATTTTCTACATTTTTAATCGAATGAAAATTTAATTTTCTAAAACTGCGTTTATTTGTATTTTTCTCGTATAATTAATAATTTTCGAAATAATGGAGTTTTGATTGGTGTAAACAGCTTCTACCACATTCATATTCTCGCTATTGACGTCTTAGCAGATGTTTTAGATCCCCTGAATGATTCAAATTGGCTTCTCAATAACTACTTACAATCGAAATATTGTACACTACTGGCGATATAAAATGGACCTCTCAAATTTCCATAGTGTAATTTTGGCTTTGAACATTATTTGCTCATTCGCTACATCGTTTCCAAACGACCTCAAACTGATCTCAAATTTGTATTGCCTGAAATTATTAGTTACCTACGTCAAATCTAACTCTGAAGTAACACGCACACCATAAATGCACACCACATATAACTAGACAAATCCAAAACCAATGCTGTCCGCAGACATACATTCAAATCCACTGGCATTGTCAGTGCTGCACAACATTTCCAAAGCTTTTCCCATCAGCTCCTTACTGATATCAGTACAACGTTCAGCAGATCGGTCTCTTTGCTTTTCGCTATCTAGTTTTCTTCTAGTTATCAACTGTTTTATATTGTCCACTCTTCGGTTGACGTGATCAAAAAAATGAAATAATGTTCCTCAAAAATTCTCTTCTTTTTCAGCTATCCTTTCAACCCCCTCTTCATATATTTTCTCTCTCGAATATAAGGTTCTACCTCTGGACAATGTTGTTTATTACACGTTAATATCCAGACTTTTTGCCAAAGTATTAATATTTCGCAAATAATATGCAAAATGCTTTTACAAATTGCCATTTTAACTTCTCTGAAATTGAAATAAACTCACTTAAAATTTGTCTGCTAAATGGAAATTTACTGCCGATAATTTGATTAGTAAAAATCTCTAAATAGAAAGATTTTAGCAGCACCATGAAGACTCAGGTGAATTCAGTAATACATAACCATAATTGCGAACAGTTGAAGCCGATAGGAGGACCGCTTTATCTCCCTGCTGAGGAGAACATTGCATCCTATGATGTTTTTGGCCACATCAACCGAAAAGGAAGACAAGAGGTGTTGAATAAAACAATCAAAGGTATTCTACAATATTTTGTATTCTTTGTTAAGTTAGTGTGGTAACACTGTTTAGTAATTTTTAAGTCCTTAGGTTGTAATATTAAAAATGTCATAATGTAATGAAATAATTTTCTTTCAATAAAAAAATACAAGTGTTGTTCTGCTGATAATACATCTTTATTTAATATACAAACTCAATTGTGCTACATACCAAATTGTATCAGGTTATGGGCCCAGAGCATTGCAAGTAAGAACATTGAAGTTTTGAATAATTTACACGTATTTTTTTAAATACACCGAAAACATAGCTCACAATAACACAATGGAAAAATACGGCATTGTGCACGGAAAGAATTATGATCACTGGAAATTCAGAATGGAGATCGTTCTGGATCAACAAAATGTAAAGTAGTGCATTGAGGATAAAAAAACATCACCTTCAGAAGGGTTTAAAAAGAACGATAAAAAATGCAAATCTAGCATTGTGCAATATGTAGCAAACACACATCTTGAGTATATCAAGGACAAAACAACTTCATTTCAAATGTGGGAGGCACTTTCAAAAGTGTTTCAAAGAAAAGGTGTTGCCAGCCAGTTATATCTATGAAAAAAACTCCTAACAATGAAACTCGAAAAAGGTGAATCACTTGAAAAACATTTTATTAAATTTGAGGAAACGATAAGGGAGCTTAAATCAGTAGGGGCAACATTGGAAGAGGTTGATATTGCGTATCATTTGCTGCTTACTCTACCCAAAACATATGATGCAGTGGTGACAGCCCTGGAAACACTGGAACTGGCGAAGTTAACGCACGAGTTCGTAAAAGGCAAATTGTTAGATCAGGAAATGAAGAGAAATTTGACAGAAACTGACTATCATGATCCAAACTCAGCTACATTTACTAGTGGTTTTGGTTCAAATAAAAATCGCAGAAAGTTCAACGATTCGGCCAACAACAGCAATAAAGGTGCAGGTAGTCAAGCAGTAAAGTGCCACAACTGTAATAAATTGGGGCACATTCGAAAGCACTGCTGGTTTAAAAATAAGCAGGTAAAGCAGGCACAGCAAGTGGAGTCTGAAGAATCGTCTAGTATTCTTTGTAGCAACAGCAATGGAATGTGAAATTGAGAGCAAGGAGAACGTCATATCTTGGCTTGTGGATTCAGGAGCAACGGATAACATGGCGAATAATGAACTCTATTTTAGTACTGTAAGTAATCTTGATAATCCTATAAAAGTTGCTGTAGCTAAAGCAGATTAATCATTTAAAGCCACAAAAATAGAAAATATTGATGTTAAGTTAAGAGCAGGTAATGCAGAAATCAAGAACGTTCTTTATGTTAAAAATTTAAGACATAATTTGTTATCTGTACAAAAGCTAGAGAAATCTGGTCTAAAAGTTAGTTTTGAAAAAGGCTCTGTGTTAATTTTTAAAAATACTATGTTAATTGCTGAAGGCAAAAGGGTTAATAACCTTTATGTAGTTGAATTTGATTTGGTTAAAATATCTGAGGTAAACTTGTGTGAAAATGAAAGTCAAAAACTATGGCATAGTAGGCTAGGTCACTTAGGGTATCAAAATGTACAAAAACTATCAAAATTAGTAGAAGGCCTTAACTTCAGTAATGTACGAAATAAAAATAATGAAGTGTGTTCGGTATGTGCTCAGTCGAAAATCACATGTCTGCCATTTACAAAAATGAAAGAAAAAGTTACAAAAAGGCCACTTGAACTGGTTCACAGTGACATTTGTGGGCCAATCACGCCTTCAACTTATGACAATAACAGGTATTTTTTAACGTTCCTCGATGATTATACTCATTTTTCAGTCGTTTACCTGTTACAAAATAAAAGTGAGTTTTTTGAATGTTTTAAAAATGTTGAAAGCCTTTTTCTCAAATAAATTTGGTTACAAAATTGGTTCACTTTGCTGCGATAACAGGTGAGAATACTGTTCAAATCAATTTACTAGTTTTTGGGGGGGCCAAGGGAATCCAAATTCGCTATACTGTACCTTATAATCCTGAAATGAATGGAGCTGCCAAGAGGCTACACAGAAGATAAATTGAAAAAGGGAGAGCAATGTTGTTACAATCAAAATTGCCTAAAACATTGTGCTACCTACTTATTGAACCGAAGTCCTACGGCTTCTTTGAAAGATGTCACTCCAGCCGAGTTGTTTTATGGAAAGAAACCTAATTTACAAAATCTCAGAATTTTTGGAAGTATCGTATACAGTCACGTGCCCAAAGAAAAACAAAAAGGAAAATTTGACCCCAAAGGTGAGATAAACATCGTGATTGGTTACACAAATAATGGATACAGACTGTGGAATCCTTTTAAAGAAAAAATCGCTGTAGTAAGAAATGCCATTTTTGACGAAACCAAGAATATCAGTAACTTACACACAAATATTACTGTGTTGGAGGTGAATGAAACCGAAAACAAGGTGAATGAAATCGGAAATGAGCTAGCAAACGATGAAAACTTTAACTTTACTGAAAAGTCAGAAAATGAAGAGGAAAGGCAACTAAATAATGAAAGCAAAAACCAAAAAGAAGAAACAGATTCAGACATAAGACGAAGCACCAGAACCAAGAAACAACCTGTATATTTTAATGATTACGTGACCGAAGATGACATAGAACATTTAGCGTTGAATGCTGTGTCATTTGAAGAAGTACCCGAAACCCTGCAGAATGCAAAAACAAGACCCGACTTTAAAATGTGGGAAAACGCTGTACAAGAGGAAATCGATGCGCTGAAGAAAAACAACACTTGGACATTAATTGAAAATCCACAAGGGATCAGGCCAATAAGAAGTAAATGGGTGTTTCGTTTAAAAAAGGCTGAATCGGGAGAAGTTGTAAATTACAAGGCACGATTGGTGGCAAAAGGTTTCATGCAGAAGGAGGGTTTTGATTTTAATGAAACATATGCACCTGTCGCAAGACTAACTACAGTGAGAACACTGTTGGCAGTTGCTAATTTGAATACTTTGAAAATACAGCAACTGAACGTTAAGTTACATGGAAAAATAGATGAAAATATTTACATGATAATACCAGAAGGTTTTGATGATAACGCAAGATCTGCAAAATTAACAAAGCGCTGTATGGACTAAAACAAGCGCCTTACTGCTGGAATAGAAGATTTGACCAATTTGCCAAAAAGGAAAATTTAATAAAGTCCCAGTATGAACCATGTCTGTACATAAAGTCTAACAAAAATGTAACATACTTACTGTTATATGTTGATGATATTCTCCTAGTTAGCAGCGATGAAAATTAAATTCAGTGGCTAAAAATAAAAATAAAGGAAGAGTTTGAGATGCAAGATCTTGGTAACTTGAAGATTTTTCTTGGGGAAACTGAAGATGGAATATATTTGAGCCAAAAAAATTATATTCTTGATTTACTACGTCGTTTTCAAATGATTGACTGTAAGGAGATCAAAACACCAATGGAAACTGGATCATTGAATTTATCAGAACCAATTGACTCAAAAATAGAAAGCAAGCCAATTCGTGAATTAATCGGATGCCTCATGTATCTCATGTTGGCAACTCGACCTGATCTAAGTACTTCAGTTAATATTTGCAGTAGATACCAAAGCAGACCTACAGAAAATTTATGGAAAAGTTTTAAACGTATCTTAAGGTATACAAAAGGGACGGCAAACTTTGAACTTTTCTACCCCAAAAATAATGAACAAAAATTAGTAGGATTGGCAGACGCTGATTGGGCCGGTGACGAACAGGATAGAAAGTCTACAACTGGATATCTATTTAAAATATTTGGAGGCACGGTTTGATGGAGTACCAAAAAACAGTCTACGGTTGCGATGTCCTCAACGGAGGCTGAGTATGTACTCTCGCAGAATCTGCCAAGGAAGGTATATAGTTGTCGAATTTGCTCGATGATCCTACTTTTACTATTTTTGAAGACAATCAGTCAAGCATTGAATTAACTAAAAGGTGGGAACATAAAAGGCTTAAACACATTGATATGAAATTTGACTTTATTAAAGACTTAATTAGAGACAAACAATTGTTAATCGAATATGTTCCTACAACCGAACAAATTGCTGATATATTAACAAAAAATCTTGCTGGTGATTTATTCATTAAGCATAGAATCAATTTAGGTTTAGTGAGGACTGACTATTAGTTATTGTCTATTAATGTTCATAAAAACCTTTGATTGAAAAGGAGTGTTGAATAAAACAATCAAAGGTATTCTACAATATTTTGTATTCTTTGTTAAGTTAGTGTGGTAACACTGTTTAGTAATTTTTAAGTTCTTAGGTTGTAATATTAAAAATGTCATAATGTAATGAAATAATTTTCTTTCAATAAAAAAATACAAAGTGTTGTTCTGCTGATAATATATCTTTATTTAATATACAAACTCACTACATACCAAATTTTTTCAAAAGTGTTAATGGGTCATGGAAAATCAGATGGCAAATGTTGAAAGAAACTTAACCGACTCAGTGGTTCGGTGCTTACTTGTTAACACTGAGACCACGGATTTCCTGGTTCGAGGGTTCTTGGCTAGTGTATGGATGTTTAGTGTCGTTTTTATTGATTAATGAAACTGTAGCAATGGCCTAGACTGCGATTGAGTGAAACAACGTGATTAGTTGCTGTTATCTCTACTGAGTTCAAGCCTCAGATGCAGCAGATGGCAATATCGCAGGGAATCGTTATTGTTAAAAAACAACCAATGAAAAAGAATTTGTTGAGGACGTACGCCTAGCAGACAACCGCGATAGATACCGAGTTGCTATAAGACATCTCTTACAATAAAGGGAAGCTAGTTCGATTAATTCATAGGACATAAAATGCATATCCCGGCATTTCAACGATAACATGAATGTTCTGGTGCCTGATTATGCCAACCAAAGCTTCATTATTCTCATTCAACTATTAAATGAATGAGAAAAATGCAAAGAAATGATGTTTTATAAAAACAAATTTTCTTCCAATTATGTACGTGTAACATTTCGATGTGATTAACAGTTCACGAGATACTATTGAAAATAGATGAAAATTCCGTCAAATGTTGAATATTAATTGCCTTGGGGAACGGGTTAGCGTTATCCGATCGAGTTAGAATTTTGTACACATTTTTTAAATAATTGGAACCACTTTAGGGGGTGCGGCCAAAGAAATCATAAGAAAAAATATCGTCAAGTGTAGCTAAGGACCACCCTTACGTAGATATGTAAATTTTACTCATGTTATTATGTTTTTATTATGTACTATTTATGTAATTTAATTAGCTATTGTTATTAAAAGCTATTATTATTTTTATTATTATAGCATTTGAAGAAGTTTTACGGAACAGTGTTGCCTTCGATAATCCCTAGGTTTGGCTTCATATGAACAAAGTATGTTTTGTTAGGGAATACCGGTGCATTGCCTCATATGGACACCGTTCACATTTCAACATTGTCATCTCTGAAGTACGTTTATGAATCAATAATATGTGTTGTTTAAGACAACTCTTATACTTCGTTTCATATGCACATAGTTCACATTTAAATTTTATTATCTCACGGACTTTTATGGGTCAATTTATGTTGTTTAAGTTTATACCGACGTTTTGCCTCATAGGGACACAGTTCACATTTAAACACTATTAACTCTGAAGTACTTTTATGGATTAATATGTGTTGTTTAAGATAATCCTTACGTACTGTCTCATACAGACACAGTTCACATTTAAACATTGTTACCTCTGAAGCACTTTTATGGCTCAATGCATGCCGTTTAAGACTACTTTTATGTTTTGCCTCGTATGGACATAGCTCGCACTTAAATTTCGTTACTTCTGATGGACTTTTATGGGTCAATTTATGTTGTTTAAGATTATGCTGGCGTTTTGCCTCATAGGGACACAGTTCACATTTAAACATTGTTACCTCTAAAGCACTCTTATGGGTCAATGCATGAAGTTTAAGACTACTTTTATATTTTGCCCCGTATGGACATAGCTCACACTTAAATTTCGTTACTTCTGACGGACTTTTATGGGTCAATTTATGTCGTTTAAGATAATGCCGAAGTTTTGCCTCATAGGGACACAGTTCACATTTAAACACTGTTAACTCTGAAGTACTTTTATGGATTAATACGTGTTGCTTAAGATATTCCTGATGTACTGTCTCATACAGACAAAGTTCACACTTAAACATTTTTACCTCTGAAGCATTTTTATGGGTCAATGCATGGCGTTTAAAAGTTCTCTTATATTTTGCTTCGTATGGACATAGCTCACATTTAAATTTCGTTACTTCTGATGCACTTTTATGGGTCAATTTATGTTGTTTAAGATTATTCCGATGTTTTGTCTCATGGGGACACAGTTCACACTTGAACACTGTAACATCTGAAGAACTTTTATGGGTCAATGCATGCCGATTAAGACTACTCTTACGTGTTGTCTCGTATGGACATAGCTCACACTTAAATTTCGCTACATCTGACGGACTTTTATGGGTCAATTTATGTCGTTTAAGATCATACCAACGTTTTGTCTCATAGGGACAAAGTTCACACTTGAACACTGTAACATGTGAAGAATATTTTTGGATCAAATTATGTCGTCTTAGATATTCCACAGGTTTTTCTTCATATGGATGGAGTTCACACTTAAACATTGTTAACTCTGAAGAATTTTGTTGTCTAACATAATCCTTACGTGTTGCCTCATATGAATATGTTTTACGCGCATTAACTGTTATCCCATGAGAGTTTTCATAAGTCAACTCGCGCACATTATTAACACCCTCTTTATATCTTCTCTGTAATATAGTCGTTGAAATATCCAAAGATCCATTAGTAGTTTTAATTATGGTAGAAGGTTCTTGAAAGCTGAAAATAAATGTTATTATTATTTTCTTACTAGCTGACCCAGCAAACGTTGTTTTGCCATATAAATTATAAATTTTTGTCCAAAAAATAAAAATAACATTTCTGGATAGGGCCACCCTTATCACCTAGGGGTATAAAAAATAGCCTACGACCTATTCTCAGACCTACCAAATATACACCAAAAATTTCATAAAAATCGGTCAAGCCGTTTCGGAGGAGTTTGATAACAAACTCTGTGACACAAGATTTTTATATATTAGATGTATCTAATATCATAGATCCCCAAAGGGGGAGGGTCAATAAGGCCGGTTTTCGGCCCCCCTCAAATTTGGCAAAAAGAAAAAAGAAAATGTTTTTTAACAGTCTAGGGTCAATTTAGAGTCGATTCAACCACAAACGGAACCAGCCCCATCTCCCTCTTAGGGTCATTTCAAGGTCAAATTATGAAAAAGCCGTGAAATAAACTCGCCTTTTCGGAATGAGTAGGCTTATTGTGGGACTTCGATTTAATATATATATAGGTTTTTTGGGTCGCTGATTCCGGATCCGAGGTCAGTTTGTCTACAGTGTGTCCCAGGATAGATGTAACAAGAGTGTAATGGACCAAAAATTTTGGAATTTTGGAATGGTATTTGGGGATTAAGTCCTGCTTGTTGTAAAACTAAAGTATACCAAAAATGACTTGATTTGGTGTTCTACAGGGTGTTTATAAGCAAAGTTGTAAAAATCACCACTAATATAGTACCTTTATTTTTCAAAATATGGAAAAATTCCACTAAGAAAAGTTATTTAGAATGCAATTTTATACCTCTATACCTTTCAGGAATATAAAATTATTTTTTTGAAACTTCCCATTTTTTGCGAATTAAGAGTTGAATTCATATTTAAAGTTGTGTAGGAGCAAATGTTAATCATCTGCTTTTTTCATAGCCTACTTTTAGCTTCTACATAACTTTAAATATTAATTCGCAAAAAATAATTTCTATGCAGTTTTAATTGAATGGTTCAAAATAAAATGCTTTATTGAAAAAATGGGAAGTTTCAAAAAAATAATTTCATATTGGGTATTGAAAGGTATAGAGGTATAAAATTGCATTCTAAATAACCTTTCTTAGTGGAATTTGAAAAATAAAGGTACATTATTAGTGGTGATTTTTACAACTTTGCTTATAAACACCCTGTAGAACACCAAATCAAGTCATTTTTGGTATACTTTAGTTTTACAACAAGCAGGACTCAATCCCCAAGTACCGTTCCAAAATTCCAAAATTTTTGGTCCATTACACCTCTCGTTACATCTATCCTGGGACACACTGTAGATAAACTGACCTCAGATCCGGACCCAAAAAACCTATATACCTATATATATATTTAATCGAAGTCCCAGAATAAGCCTACTCATTCCGAAAAGGCGAGTTTAGTTCACGGCTTTTTCTTAATTTGACCTTGAAATGACCCCAAGAGGGGGGTGGGGTTGGTTCCGTTTGTGGTCGAATCGACTCTAAATTGACCCTCGACTGTTAAAAAACATTTCCTTTTTTCTTTTTGCCAAATTTGAGAGGGGCCGAAAACCGGCCTTATTGACCCTACCCCTTTACATTAAAATAAAAAATTGCCACATATGAACATTTCAAGATTAAAAAATTGCCTTATACAATGATTGGGGTCTGTGGCTCAGTTGGTTACCACGTCTAACTTGCACTCTGAGTGTACCTAACGAAGTGGGTTCGAGCCTCACACAGCGAAAAAATGTTTCATAGGAAATTTTCCCCAAGAAGTGGTTCGGAATCCACCATAAACTGTAGGGCCTCGTCTCCTTTATTCAGAAAAATCTAGATTTTCTAGACTTAAGAGGGTATATTGAAGTGACATGGAAGGCAGTTAAAACACATTTTAAACATTTTTTTTTTAAGGGTGTCATTAGGATCTCTAGCACCATCCTTCAATAATAGATTTATATTGAAAATGATTGATCACTACGAACTAGTAGTCGCCGTGTTGAGAGAAACACGGTAAACTGGGAGAATAAGGAGTTTATAAAGATCTGTGTGCTATCAGCATATTACCGACAATTTCGAAAATATTAGAAAAAGCACTGGAAATGCAGTTAAGACGTATTTAACCAAATATTCTCTAATACCACCTATACAGTCCAGTTTTAGAACTGGCCACAGTTGCACCACTGTACTTTTACATATCGTTGATGATATAATTAAAGTGACAGATCAGGGCTGTTGCACAATTTTAGTTTTACTCAATTTTAGTAGGCATTCTACACACCCAATTATGATTCATTACTTGCTATTCTTTATTACATAGGCCTCTCTGAAACCGTAATATTGTTACTTGAATGCTATATTAAAAATAGAAAACAAAGAATTTGTATAGACAGTCAAAAATCTGATTACGTAACGCTAAACTCAGGAGTTCCGCAAGGTTCTATATTGGGACCACTACTCTTTACCATTTGTACTGCAAATCTGATAAAATGTCTTGAACACTGTCAAATTCACCTATGCGCAAATGATACTCAACTCTTTTTTTATTTCCTCCTCAAGAAGTAAGAAATGCCTGTGATTTAGTTAATGAAGATCTAGGATCATTCATAGATTTAGCTAGAGACCATTGCTTAATTATAAGCTCAAGTAAATCAAATGTCATCGTGTTGGGCCAAAAAAGTACAGAGATCCTGTCAAAAATAAATATAAATATTGCTGCAGATAATGACCACATTGAATTGGTAGTTGAGGTTAAATGTCTTGGGGTTTGAATTGACAGTAATCTTAGATTTGAAAAACATATTAATAAATTATCTGAAGCATATGGTTCCTTAAAATTAATTTACGGAAACAGGCATTGTTTACCAACAAAGACGAAAGTTACTTTATGTGAAACTCTAGTGCTTTCATTGTTAAACTTTGCTGACTGTCTGTATGGTCTCAATTTAACTTGCCAGTAAGTAAGTAAGTAATTTATTTAAATAGGAATCCTAATATACATATATTTAAAGTACATTTCAACCAAACTAAAATACATTAATTACTATTGCTATTATCACAGAATGACTAAAGTATAAATGTAATTAAAACATTAAAATCAAAATATACAAGTATAAGAAATACAAAATCTAAAGATATAAAAATGCTATAACAGTTTACTAAGATTTTAATTAATAAATAATAACACTATCAAAGTTCTCTAATGTGCTTAATCAACTTATATTTGAACAGTTTAACTGAAGGGCTATTTTTAATTTCAAGAGGTAGTTTGTTAAATCGATCAATCCCTTTGAAGAACAAAGAATTCATGGACCTTTTTTTATGCATTTGATTTAAATGAAGATTATCCCTTGATCTTGTAAGATGGTCATGGATTTCATGATTAAATGTAATGAATTCATTATAGTAACTGGGTTGTAGTTTGTTCACAATTTTATATATAAAAATCATTGCACTTAGGTACAATTTGTCTGACACATTTAGTCATTCAAGAGTCGACAGCATGGTATTAATTGGAGTGAACCTATTGCATTTAAGGATTATTCTCATACTCCGGTTTTGTAATTTTTGTAGTTGGGAAATTTTATTTAGGTCAAAAAGATAAATTATAGTTGCACAGTAGTCAAAATGTGGCTTAATAATGGTGTTATATACTGTAATTTTTGTTGCAATTGATATATGATGCGAGATTCTAGAGAAAAAGTACAATTTTTTAACAATCTTTTTATATATGTAATGGAAATGACTATTGAATGTTAATGTATTGTCAATTTTGAACTCTAAATATTTCATTTCAGTCACAAACTCGATATGTTTACCATTAATTGTTAAGTTATGGAAGTTAAGCTTAAAGTGCAAAAAATTCAAAATTCGTGCCTAAGGCTCATTCATGGAATTCATCGACGACAAAGAATTGTATACAAATTAAATGATACTGGCTGGTTAAATATGGAAAGTAGAAGGTTGTTGCACTCTGCCTGACTGTATCATAAAATTATTAGAAATGACTCCATCATGTCTATACAGAAAGGTTACTTTCAGAACAGATGTCCACGCACTCAATATTAGGTATAAGGGATTACTAACTCCAACACTGTTTCGCACTGAACTATTTAAACACTCTTATGCATATCAAATCTGCCATATACATAATTCAATAAACAGAGATCTGAAAGCATTAAAGCCTGCCCAATTTAAAGCCATACTAAAAAAACAGTTACTTAATAGTCAGAGATTAAAAAAGTAAAGCCTAATTAATTTAAAGCCTAACCTAATTTAAATAGATTAAGCAACTACACATATATACAAAATTTCAGCTCAATTGGACGTCCTATATCGAAGTGGGTTCCATTATATTATTGTTGGGTTTCATAATATTATACCATTGGTACTATAATATTGTATTGTCATCAGAACTACATGGGTATGCAAAATATCAGCTCAATTCGATGTCCTATCTAGAAGGGGTTCCATGATATTATTGTTGGGTTCCATAATATTGTATTGTCATCAGAACCACACGTGTATGCAAAATTTCAGCTCGATTGGACATCGTTAAGTGGTTCAAAATTGACTTGCAAGATTTGAACCAAACAATCCAACATATATATATATATATATATATATATATATATATATATATATATATATATATATATATATATATATATATATATATATATATATATATATATATATATATATATATACAAACTAACGTGTTTGCAAAGTTTCAGATCAATTGGATGTCGTATCTTGAAGGGATTCCATTATATTATTGTTGCAAAATTAAACTAATTGTCTTAAAAGTTTTTTCTATACATGAGATAAGCTTTTACGACTATTACTTTTATTTTTTTCGTTGTAGTACATCTGAATAATAATAAAAGCTTGATTTAATTTTTTTTTTTAAATTCAATTTTAATTTTAAATTTTTAGTTCTTTTATTTTATATTCATACTTAATAATCTGCATCCCGAAAATTCCCAGATATCGATTTTCAGTCGCATCGGATCATAAATGGAAAAAATGGTCCGCCATTTTGATTTTTCAATTTTGATAAAAAATCGTAATTCGCATCACCGAAAACCCCAGATATCGATTTTTAGTCGCATCAAATCATAAATCAAAAAAATGGTCCACCATCTTGGCGCTGCCATTTTGATTTTTCAATTTTTATCAAGAAATTGTAATTCTCATCTCCGAAAACCGCCAGATATCAAATTTCAGTCGTATTGGAAAATAAATGAAGAAAAATGGCCCGACGTCTTGGCGCCGCTATTTTTATTGATCAAGAAATCGTAACCCACGTCCCCAAAAACCCCCCAAAAATCGATATTTTGGTACCGCCATTTTGATTTTTCAATTTTGATAAAAAAACCGGTAATCCGCCGCATCCCCAAAACCCCCCCGATATCGAATTTCAGTCATAGGGACCACAAAAAAAAATTGACCGCCATCTTGGCCCTGCCATTTAAAGGCCATGGCAGGGTAAGATAAGTGTTCGTGCCTTTACAACCTTTTTGCGTGTAGTTCCTTCCAGTGATGTATTTTTGCGTAAGATACTACCACAAAAAGTTTTGGCCTCAAAAACTTCAAATCTGGAAATTTTTTTTTTCGAAAATCCAAAAAAAAAAATTTTTTCTTAATCAAGTGAACCAATTTGTTTGTATTTCACATATATTGTAAATCTACTCAAGACAATTTATTAACGATATTTTCAGGAAATCTCTTCATGAAGAAAAAAAAAATTGATGCATATATTTTTCACAAAACTCCATCGAAGGGGTAACGTAGTCAAATTGGCAAGGATAATGTTACGTGTTTATACCCCCTTAGTAAACACCCTGTATCGTGGATTCAGAAATTATAACACCAGGGTAACACTAAACAATAATGTATTAACTTACGTATTAATTATAACAAATAAAGAAAAAGAGTATAAATTGTGTTAGTGTCTAAAATGAAAAACTACCAGAACAAGAAATAAAACATGTATGCTTCCTGTGACGGATTTACTTTTAATAATCTGTATAATTGTTATATTCATTCAGCCAGTGAAACCTGACATAGCAACTTTTATATAAACATTGAATAAAAATATTAAACACAACTCAGTCTGTGTTCCTTGACCTTGAGTCAGCTGGTGTCTTAACAATTGGTTAGAAACTCGATATATCAATAAATGTATAAATGAACAACTGCTTGGATTACACATATTAAAAATTTTTTGGAGCAGCCTACGTATTTCTTTGAAATAATGAGATGTATTTTGAATACAACACATCCGGGAACGTGATTCAAATGTTAGTTGCGGGAGACGAACAAATCCGCAAAGCCCTATGGCGGGCGCACTGCACAAGCTCTACTGTGAAAGGGTTAAAAGTCTTTGTTTTATCTTATGCTTGAATTGGTACAATGTAGAACTAGAAGCAAAAATATCATGAAATTCGCTGATTAGTGTAGGTGCTAAATAAGAAAAACTGGATTCATATTTTTTAGTTTGATGTCGAATAATATATTCTTTATTACTTTAGAGATATTTTGCAAAAGAAATAAAATCAAGCATCGACGGTAATATTACATTGTAGCAAGTACACATACAGAATGTTACATCATGCAGGTGTACTCGTTAAACAAACCATATCATTTAATACAACTACATTTATTTACAAAGACTTGTATGGCCAATTACCTGTTCCTTTGTTAGAATATTGCACTTATCTAAGAGATATTCACCAATATATGAATAGAACTCGGAATGACCTATATGTTAGATCACTTTTTGTGTTTCTTAATAAAAATTACATTTGTAGTTTAAATGTGTTTAATGAAATGGTGAGTATACCACTGAAATACTGAGGTTTACAAATTTGTTACTGTTACTTATAAGTTTATACATGAGCACGACTTAGCCAAAAATTAAACAAAGGAAATGCAAGATAGCAAATCAGCATAATATGAGAAGTTAAAATGAAACTTAATATCCAAATAAGCAATTCTCAAAGGAAGCTGTTATCTAATACCGTAATATGATAATATCTGTAATGTTGCTTTATATCTCGATGATATAGCGTATATATAACATATATAACATATATACATACAGGACTAATTATGGTCAGAATCACCTATAACATAATGGAATGGTAATGTACAACAGACTACCTATTGAAATAAAAACGAGTCAAATTTTGCAAGACAATGTTATACTTATATGTAACAACATGGTCCTTATTTTGCGACGTTGGATATTTTTTCGGTCTCACCCCCGAAAGTGGTTCCGATTATTTAAAAAATGAACTGTAAAAAAATTTCAATTTGATAGGATAGCGCTAACCTGTGCCCCATGGCCATTAAAAGTCCCTAAAATCCGCAATTTTCTACATTTTTAATGGAATGAAAATTTCATTTTCTAAAACTTCGGTTATTTGTATTTTTCTCGTACAATTAATAGTTTTCACATTCATATTCTCGCTATTGACGTCTTAGCAGATGTTTTAGATCCCATGAATTATTCTAATTGGCTTGTCAATAATACCTTACAATCGAAATTTTGTACACTACTGGCCATATAATATGGGCCTCTCAAATTTCCTTAGTGTATTTTTGGCTTTAAACATTATTTGCTCATTCTCTACGTTGTTTCCAAACGATCTTAAACTGATTGATCTCAAATTTGTATTGCTTGAAATTAGTAGTTATCTACATCAAATCTAACTCTCAAGCAACACGAACAAACCCGCACAGCATAAATGCACACCACATACCGTGTGTGTAATTCCTCCGTCGAGCGGAGCATTCCAGTCTGTTATTTCATTTCAGCCAGCTGGCATGCGCGATGTTGTAATTTTACTCCCTATGCCTAGCGTTCGGCTACACGCACGGTATAACTAGACAACCCTCCAAAACCAATGCTGTTCGCAGACATACATCCAAACCCACTGGCACTATCAGTGCCGCACAACCTTTCCAAAGCTTTTCCCATCAGCTCATTGCTGTTATCGGCACAATGTTCAGCAGATCGGCCTCTTCGCTTTTTGCTATCTAATTTTCCTGAAATATCAACTGTTTTATATTGTCCACTCTTCAGTTGATGTGACCAAAAAATGAAAGTTTAACTAATTTTCCTCAAAAGTTCTCTTCTTTTTTAGCTGTACTTCCAACCCCCTCTTCAAATGTTTTTTATAGAATATAAGGTTCTACCTCTGGACAATGTTGTTTATTACATGTTAATATCCAGACTTTTTGCCAAAGTATCAATATTTCGCAAATAATATGCAAAATGTTTTTACAAATTGTTATTTTAGCGTCTCTGAAATTGAAATAAACTCAAAATTTGTCTGCTAAATGGCAATTTACTGGCGATAATTTGATAGCAAAAATCTCTAAATAGAATGATTTTAGCGGCGTCGTGAAGACTCGTGACCGGGTGAATTCAGTAATATGTGACCATAATTGCAAGCACTTAAAGCTGATCGGAGGGCCGTTATATCTCCCTGCTAATGAGAACTTTCCATCCTATGATATTTTTGGCCACATCAACCGAGAAGGAAGACAAAAGGGTTAATGGTTCATGGAAAATCAGATGGCAAATGTTGAAAGAAACTTAACTGACTCAGTGGTTCAGTGCATACGTGTTAGCATTGAGACCACGAATTTCCTGGTTCGAGGGTTCCTGGCTAGTGTATGGATGTTTAGTGCCATTTTTATCGAGTTAACAAAACTGTAGCAATGGCCTAGACTGCAATTGAGTGAAACAATGTGGTTAGTTGCTGTTATCTCTACTAAGTTCGAGCCTCAGCTGCAGCAGATGGCAATATCGTAGGGAATCGTTATTGTTAAAAAATGACCAATGAAAAAGAGTTTGTTGAGGTCGTACGTCTAGCAGACAACCGCGATAGATACACTGTTGCTATAAGACATCGTCTCTTACAATAAAGGGAAAATGATTCAATTAATTCATGGGACATAAAATGTGTATCCCGGCATTTCAATGAAAACATGAATGTTCCGGTGCCTGTTTATGCCAACCAAAGCTTCATTATTCTTATTCGAAATGCAAAGAAATGTTTTATAAAAATAAATTTTCTTCCAATTATGTATGTATAATATTTCGATGTAATTAACAGTTCGCAAGATACTATTGAAAATAGATGAAAATTCCGTCAGATGGTGAATTTTAATTGCCTTGGGGCACGGGTTAATGTTATCCGATCGAGTAAAAATTGTATATACTACATTTTGTAAATAACTGGAACCATTTTAGGGGGTGCGGCCAAACAATAAATCCAGGGTTGGCATGTTTAAAACATTGCACTGTGTTTAATACAAAATGCTATGTTCTAAACAGCTGATTAAAACGTAGTTTAAAACACAGTGCGATGTTTTAAATAAACGTATTATTTGGAATTTGTGGAAAATCAGGAAAAGTGCCGATGATGGTTCATTCCGATAAATAATTCCGATATAGTGGTCACGTGCGCTAAACTGAGCATTTTATTTGCAAAGTGCTGTAAAATCCGTTTAAGAGCGCCATCTAACATCAACTAGTAGTAGCAAACATAGTGTGCCTGACACCATTTAACTTTAGTTGAATATAGTTTTAAACGTTTTAAACGTACCATTTAAAACTTAAAAAAAACCTGTTTTCTAACAAAAAAAACTGTTCAAAACAAAAAAACTGTTTTTTTGTTTAAAATGAAAAAAACTGTTTTTTTCCAACCCTGAACAAATCATAAGAAAAATATCGTCAAGTATAGCTAAGGACCACCCTAACGTAGATATGTAAATTTTACTTATGTTATTATGTTTTAATTATGTACTATTTATGTAATTTAATTATCTAATGCTATTAATGCTATTATTTTTATCATTATAAAAGTTGAAGGACTTTTACGGAGTAGTGTTGCTTTCGATAATCCTTAAATTTTGCTTCATATGAACAAAGTATCTGTGTTTTGTTAGGGAATCCTCATAGGGACACAGTTCACTTTTAGACATTGTCATCTCTGAAGTACGTTTATGGATCAATATGTGTCGTTTAAGACAACTCTTATACTTTGTTTCATATGTGCATAGTTCACATTTAAATTTTATTATTTCTGACGAACTTTTATGTTTCAATTTATGATGCCTAAGATTGCGCCGACGTTTTGCCTCATAGGGACACAGTTCACATTTAAACTCTGAAGTACTTTTATGGATTAATATGTGTTGTTTAAGATAATCCTGACGTACTGTCTCATACAGACAAAGTTCACATTTAAACATTGTTACCTCTGAAGCACTTTTATGGCTCAATGCGTGCCGTTTAAGACTATTTTTATGTTTTGCCTCGTATGGACATAGCTCACACTTAAATTTCGTTACTTCTGACGGACTTTTATGGGTCAATCTATGTTGTTTAAGATTATGCCGACGTTTTGCCTCATAGGGACACAGTTCACATTTAAACACTGTTAACTCTGAAGTACTTTTATGGATTAATATGTGTTGTTTAAGATAATCCTGATGTACTGTCTCATACAGACAAAGTTCACATTTAAACATTTTTATCTCTGAAGCACTTTTATGGGTCAATGCATGGCGTTTAAGAGTTCTCTTATGTTTTGCCTCGTACGGACATAGCTCACACTTAAATTTCGTTACTTCTGACGCATTTTTATGGGTCAATTTATGTTGTTTAAGATTATTCCGATGTTTTGTCTCGTGGGGACACAGTTCACACTTGAACACTGTAACATCTGTAGAACTTTTATGGGTCAATGCATGCCGATTAAGACTACTCTTACGTATTGTCTCGTATGGACATAGCTCACACTTAAATTTCGGTACGTCTGACGCACTTTTATGGGTCAATTTATGTCGTTTAAGATCATTCCAACGTTTTGTCTCATAGGGACACAGTTCACACTTGAAGACTGTAACATGTGAAGAATATTTTTGGATCAAATTATGTCGTCCTAAATATTCAACACGTTTTGCTTCATATGGACGGAGTTCACAATTAAACATTGTTAACTCTGAAGAACTTTGTTGTCTAACATAATCCTTACGTGTTGCCTCATGTGAATATGTTTCACACGTATTCACTGTTATCCTATGAGAGTTTTCATAAGTCAACTCATGCACATTATTAACACCCTCTTTATATCTTCCTTGTAGTTTAGGCGTTGAAATATCCAAAGATCCATTAGCAGTTTTAAATATGGTAGAAGGTTCTTGAAAGCTGAAAATAAATGTTATTATTATTTTCTTATGTATCTAATATCATAGATCCCCAAATTTACATTAAAAAAAAAACATTGCCACATATGAACATTTCAAGATTCAAAAATAGCCTTATATAATGATTAGGGTCTGTGACTCAATCGGTTAGCACGTCTAGCTTGCACTCTGAGCGTACCTAGCGAAGTGGGTTAGAGCCCCACACAGCAAAAAAAATTTTCATAGGAAATTTTCCCAAGAAGTGGTTCGGATTCCATCATAATCTGTTGGGCCCGTCTCCTTTATTCAGACAAATCTAGATTTTCTAGACTTAAGAGGGACATTGAAGTGTCATGGAAGGCAGTTAAAACACATTTTAAACATTTTTTTTTAGAGGTGCCATTAGGGTCTCTAGCACCATCTTTCAGTAACAGATTGATATTGAAAATGATTGATCAATACGACCTAGCAGTTGCCGTGTTGAGAGAAACGCTGGGAATATAAGGAGTTTATAAAGATCTGTGTGCTATCTCCATATTACCGATACTCTCGAAAATATTAGAAAAAGCATTGGAAACGCAGTTAAGAGCATATTTAACCGAATATTCTCTAATACCGCCTATACTGTCCGGTTTTAGAATTGGCCACAGTTGCACCACTGTACTTTTACATATTGTTGATGATATAATTAAAGTGACAGATCAGGGTTGTTGCACAATTTTAGATTTACTCGATTTTAGTAGGCATTCGACACACTCAATTATGATTTATTACTTGCTATTCTTTATTATATAGGCCTCTCTGAAACCGTAATATTATTATTTGAATGCTATATTACAAATAGAAAACAAAAAATTTGTATAGAAAAATCTGATTACGTAACGCTAAATTCAGGAGTTCGGCAAGGTTCTATATTGGGACCACTACTCTTTACCATATATTAAATTTTATTCATACTGGTCATTAGGGCATTGTCAAATGTAGGTTCGAGTTAAACAAAGTATTTGGTGGTTAGGTGTTTCAAATGATGTTGAAAATTTAGTAAAGCAATGTAAAATATGTTTAGAGTTTAGTAGAAATCACAAGGAACCATTGAGTAAAGAACCTTTACCTTCCAGACCATGGCAAAAGATAGGGATAGATTTATTAAAATTTTCAAATTGGCACTTAATCATTACAGATTACTATTCTCATTATTTCGAGATCATTTCATTAAATAACAATTTATCATCTCGGTAAGTAATTTCTAAAATCAAAGAGATATTTGCAAGATTTGGTATACCTGAAATTGTCAGAACTGATAACGGACCTCAATTTTTGTCATAGTTTAAAAAATTTGCACAAGAGTACAATTTTATTATTAAAATTGCTAAGAATTTATTTTTTAAAGAAATCCAAAAGATAAAGTTTTTGATGCCTTATTAGTCTATAGAACCACTCCGTAGTTATGTGGATATAGCCCACCAGAGTTTTTCATAGGACGGAAATTAAAAACTAATGTTCCAATGTTGCCTAGTAAATTAAATGAATTTGTTAACCCCAGTAAGACTTTTTGACAAAAATACGATGCAAAACAGTAAACAAGAGAAATATTATAATAAAAACCACAGAACCAAAGATTTAGTTGAGTTAAATAAATGAGATAAAGTGTTTGTAAAAGATTTAAATAAATATGGAGAAGTACTATGTAAAGCCAAAGAACCAAGATCATATATTATAAAAACAAACAAAGGAACTTATAGAAGAAACAGATGGCATTTGATTACAAGTCCACAACAGGATTTACCAACTAAAAATGATGTTGGAAATGATGCTTATGTCTTGGATACCAGTATAAATGCTTCTTCTCAGACCCATTCTCAGAATAATTATGTACCGGCTTCTTCTCAAACCCATTCTCAGAATCATGATGTAGGGGAAAGTGACAATTTAGAAGAGACTTCAATGGTAAATGGAAATTTGGAAGGAAATAATGATATCATTGACATCGATGACTCTAACGGAATAGTAGTTAATAATTCAGATTTAAGTCCGAGCAGGATGCGAAGAGAAACTAAGAAACCTTGTTGGTTTAAAGACTATGTTATTTAAATTATTACTTATATTTTTATATCTTAAAGAAAAGGATGTTGTATTAATCTAGTTAGTTTTGTTATGGATATTGTTATTATTATTATTATTATAACTTTTGGTAAAAGATAATAAAACGTCTATATCCTTTGGAAGAGCTTTTCATTATAACATAACAGTATTACTTGGCACTTTGTTTCATTCATTAACCCTTTCACAGCAGGAACCGTCTAAACACGGAAATAAAAGTCAGGTCTCTATATCAGGAACCGGCTAATTACGCGAGGATGGAGGCATATTTAAATGTGGGAACCGACCGAATCCATATGTGAATATGTTTATAATATGTAATAAACTTCAATTTGATACACCCACAAAGCATAACTGGGAAGATCAAATTACCAATGGGGCAGAAGAGGGATGCTGTTATACTATTCCTTTATATTTTTATATATTCACTGTTTTCTATTTTATATGTTTTTATAATAAATACTAGCTGACTCAGCAAACGTTGTTTTGCCATATAAATTATAAATTTTTGTCCAAAAAATAAAAATAAAATTCTGGATAGGGCCACCCTTATCACCTAGGGCCTAGGGGTATAAAAAATAGCCTACGACCTATTCTCAGACCTACCAAATATACACCAAAAATTTCATAAAAATCGATCAAGCCGTTTCGGAGGAGTTCGATAACAAACACTGTGACACGAGATTTTTATATATTAGATTTCATTCTAAAACAAAATTTATTTAAAAATTTGTAAAATGTGACATTTTACAATATTTACATGTAACATTTTGAATTCAATACGTACACATCCGCGAACGTAATTCACATGTTAGTTGGGGGAGACGTACAAATCTGCAAAGCCCTACGGGGGCCGCACTGCACAAACACTACTGTAAAATGGGAGCCGCAGTGAAAGGGTTAAAAGTCTTTGTTTTATTTTATGCTTGAATTGTTACAATGTAGAACTAGAAACAAAAATATCATGAAATTCATTGAATAGTTTAGGTGCTAAATAAGAAAAACTGGCTTCATATTTTTTAGTTTGATGCCGAATAATATATTCTTTATTACTTTACAGATATTGCAAAAGAAATAAAATCAAGCATGGACGATAATATTACATTGTAGCAAGTACACAAACAGAATGTTAGATCACGTAGGTGTACTCGAAACCATACCATTTAATACAATGACATTTATTTACAAAGTCTTGTATGGCCAATTACCTGTTCCTTTGTTAGAATGTTGCACTTATGTAAGAGATATTCACCAATATATGAATAGAACTCGGAATGACCTATGTTAGATCACTTTTTTTTTTTTTGGCATCTGGCCATTAGCCATACAGCCAACTTAGATCACTTGTGTTTTTAAAAAATATTTATTTAGTTAATCAAGCTTGATTTCTTAATAAAAATTACATTTGTAGTTTAAATGTGTTTAATGAAATGGTGAGTATAATGCTGAGGTTTACAAATTTGTTACTGTTACTTATAAATTTACAAATGAGCCCTTAGCCAAAAGTTAAACAGAGGAAATGCAAGATAGCAAATCAGCATAATATTGTGAGAAGTTAAAATGACACTTAATATTCAGATAAGCAATTCTCAAAGGAAGCTGTTATGTAATACCGTAATATGATAATATCTTGTAATGTTGCTTTATAGCACAAAGAAAGGTAATACGCATAATTTCTGGATTAAGATATAGGGATGATTGTAAAGAACAGTTCAAAAAATTAAAAATTATGACAGTTCCGTGCACTTACATATTCCAGTGTCTTTTATATGTAAAAAATAATGAAGGTGTATTTAACACAAGAAGTCAAATTCATTCTCATAACACCAGAAATAGAGATAATCAACAACTTCCTAAGATTAACTAAAACTAGAGACGGCACTGGTTACTTAGGAATTCAGTTTTTCAATGCCCTGCCGCCTGAAGTAAGATCACTGAATGTTAACCATTTTAAATGGAAAGTAAAAAAATACTTGCTCGATAATGCTTTCTATAGCACAAAAGAATTTTTAGACATTAACCACCACATTATTAATTAAGTCTTGCCTCGTATATTCGGGTGCACTGTTCAAAAAATTACTTTGTGCAGTGTTTTATAACTCTATATTGTACATATATTTATTTATTTTAATATGTCATTAATTAAGTTTGTTCGTAATGTATTCATTTGTCCTCGTTTTTAAATTTCATTTTTATATTTACATATATTGTCTAATTTTATATTATTCAGTCATATTATTTTATTGTATATCACATTAACTTTTTTGACGTGTGTAAACACTATGTGTATCTGACACCAATAAAACTATCTATCTATCTATCTATCTATCTATTTATACCTCGATGATATAGCGTATAATTTTATATAACATATATATATATATATAGAGAAGTTGCATGATTTTTTTTTATAATGAAAATCGATACAGCATCAAAAAAAGTTATAAAAATGTAAAATTTACAGTTTTTTGTTAATATAGTGACAAAATCAACAATTTCATCGGTGAGGAATTTGGATATTTCAAAACGGCAGTTATTTCGCGCCATTAACTGTGAAGTTTTTTGTTATGATTTGACCATCGAAATTAATAACAAACTGGAAGGTGCACTCGACTAGAGAAAGTGACACAGAGAGAGAAACTTGCGTGCACTATTCCCTCCTTTTTCTCGGCCTGTTAAGCCAATCGGACGTTTTCTTCAACCAATCAGATCTTGTCAGACAAGGACGGAATAGTGAACGGAAGTTTCTTTTTCCGTAGAAACATGCTTCAGTAGTTTCGTATATCTAAAGCAATTTCGATGGGTTTGTCAAATGTCAGTTTACTGTTTATTGTTTACGTCAGTTTACCAAGTTCTTGTTTGTGGTGTTATTGTGTTATTATTTGGTTAATGAGCTCGTGAACAACATTATTATGACTTATGAGTTACAAATAATGCATTGTGCCTAAATGTAAAACTAAGAGTATCACTACAAATATGGCAATTTTACATTCAAGGTTCTCCAAAATCAATTCGTATTAGACAGACGTCAGCAAGAGGTTACGATACTGCGTCTACTTTGGACAAATTATCCAACTAACGGATGTCGTCACGCCAATAAGAAACCGTTTGCAGCACGTGGTTTTGTTTACAAATTACGGCATAATCTAAACATTAATTTTACGGAAAATAAATTTTATTTTGAATTTCTTTTGTTATAATCGTTTTCTGCGTAATGGAAATTAAAAGCAAATCACTTTTTCAAGCATTTTAAAATTTCACACATCTTCCCTATTATGGTCAGAATGACCTGTAACATAATGGAATGGTAATGTACAACAGACTACCTGTTGAAATAAAAACGAGTCAAACTTTGCAAGACAATGTTATACTTATATGTAACAACGTGGTCCTTATTTTGTGACATTGGATTTTCTTTGGCCTCACCCACGAAAGTGGTTCCGATTATTTAAAAAAATGAACTATACAAAATTTCAACTCGATTGGATAACGCTAACCCCATGGCCATTAAAAGTCCCTAAAATACGCAATTTTCACTTATTTTCAAAAGTATCTCGTTACCGGTTGATTGTATTGAAATTTTCTACATTTTTAATCGAATGAAAATTTCATTTTCTAAAATTTCGTTTATTTGTATTTTTCTCGTACAATTAATAATTTTCGAAATAATGGAGTTTCGATTGGTGTAAACAGCTTCTAGCATATTCATATTCCCGCTATTGACGTCTTAGCGGATGTATTAGATCCCATGAATTATTCTAATTGGCTTCTCAATAATACCTTACAATCGAAATTTTGTACACTACTGGCCATATAATATGGGCCTCTCAAATTTCCTTAGTGTATTTTTGGCTTTAAACATTATTTGCTCATTCTCTACGTCGTTTCCAAACAATCTCAAACTGATCTCAAATTTGTATTGCTTGAAATTAGTAGTTATCTACATCAAATCTAACTCTGAAGTAACACGCATACCATAAACGCACACCACATATAACTAGCAACCCCCAAATCCAAAACCAATGCTGTTCGCAGACATACATCCAAACCAACCGGCATTGTCAGTGCCGCACAACCTTGCCAAAGCTTTTTCCACCAGCTCCTTGCTGATATCAGCACAATGTTCAGCAGATCGGCACCTTCACTTTTTGCTATCTAGTTTTCTTCTAGTTATCAACTGTTTTATATTGTCCACTCTTCAGTTGATATGACCAAAAAATAAGAGTTTATCTAATTTTCCTCAAAAGTTCTCTTCTTTTTTAGCTGTACTTCAAATGTTTTTTATAGACATCTCTATCTCGAATATAAGGTTCTACCTCTGGACAATATTGTTTATTACACGTTAATATCCAGACTTTTTGCCAAAGTATTAATATTTCATAAATAATATGCAAACTGCTTTTACAAATTGTCATTTTAACTTCTCTGAAATTGAAATAAACTCGCTTAAAATTTGACTGTTAAATGGCAATTTACTGCCGACAATCTGATTAGTAAAAATCACTAAATAGAAAGATTTTAGCAACATCGTGAAGACTCGTGACCGGGTGAATTCAGTAATATGTGACCATAATTGTAAACACTTGAAGCCAATCGGAGGACCGTTATATCTCTCTACTGACGAGAACTTTCCATCCTATGATATTTTTGGCCACATCAACCGAAAAGAAAGACAAAAGGGTTAATGGTTCATGAAAAATTAGATGGCAAATGTTGAAATTCAATTCAATTTATTTATCCAAGAGATCATTTACATGATATAGGACACGTCAGATAAAATATAATAATACACGATAAAACACATATAAAATATACAACATATAGGTAAAATACAGTTGGTATACCATAATAAGATTAAGTCTTACAAAATATAATGTTAACAACCTATTATTAAGTTAGGGGTAAAAAAAAATCAATGAATTCATTAATGTTGTAAAATGCATTTTCAATCAATATTTCTTTTATCCTTTTTTTAAATTTTGTAACAGGTAAGTCTTTTAAGTATTGCGGAAGAATATTGAATAATTTAATTGCAGTATGATTTATTGGTTGTTGTGTTCTGACTAATCGATGGTAGGGAATGCTCAAATCATTTTTGGTTCTTGTGTTATATGTGTGATAAACTAAATTTTTTGGGTAGTGTTTACTCTCTTTCATATATATTAAACACTGATAAATAAATATGCAGGTCAATGTTAAAATTTTTAGGTTTTTATATAAAGGTTTACAGTGTTCTCTGTATTGTGCTGAGGCTAATATTCTAACTGTTCTTTTTTGAATTTTAAAAATACGTTCAGTATCTGATGCATTTCCCCATAGAATAATTCCGTATGTAAGCAAGCTATAAAAATTTGAAAAATAGAAAATTATTGCTGTGTCAAAATTTGTCAATTGTATTAATTTTCTTATCTGAAATAAAGTTGTATTTAGTTTTTTTGACAGTTGTTCAATGTGTGTATTCCAATTTAATTTAGAGTCAATGTGAATACCAAGCAACTTAACTGAACTGTATTCAGCATTTCCTGAAAACATAATGGACTGAGTTTTTTCATTATTCATTTTTAGTTGATTTGAGTTAAACCAATCTGATGCTTGATTTAATGTTGAAATGTTTTTTTCCTCTAATTCTACCTCAGTTTTAGCAATATTTAAAAATGTAGTATAATCAGCAAATAAAACGGTTTCATCTGATGTTATGTTTGGCGCAAAATCATTAATAAAAACCAAGAAAAATATCGGACCTACAATAGAGCCTTGTGGCACACCTGTTTCAATCGGCACTTTTTTTGAGTGTTGCCCAGAGTGTGTAGCAACGGTTTGAAATCTATTACTTAGATAAGATCTAATTAAATTAAGAGCAACCCCTCTGATTCCATAAAATTCTAATTTTGTTAATAAAAAATTGTGATTAACACAATCAAAAGCTTTACTTAGATCAATTAAGGTAGCACCTGATATGTTTTTATTATCTACTGCTGTTAAGACTGATTCTATAATTTTTATAATTGCATTTGTTGTTGACCTGTTTTTTCTATAGCCGTACTGTTCATCAGCAAATATATTATTCATTTCAAAATATCTTATAATTCTGGATTTTAAAATGGATTCAAATATTTTTGACAATATTGGTAATATAGATATTGGTCTATAATTGTTTACATCTTCCAAATCTCCCTTTTTGTGTATGGGCGTTATTTTAGCAACTTTGAGAATGTCAGGAAATATTTGTTGTTCGATACACTTATTTATTATATATGTTAATATGGGAATTATATTTTTCCCAATGGTTTTGAACACTTTAGTATTAAAACCATAAATATCACGGCTATTTGTGTTTTTTAAGTTGTTTAACGCATTTTCAACTTCGAATATATTTGTGGGCTCCGTAAAAAAAGACTTTTGAGGGGAGACGTGGCTTTTTTTAAGAAATTGTTCGAAATCAATGATATTGTTATTTGGCAGCATTTGAATAGTCTCCTTTGCTATATTAACAAACAAATTATTGAAAGAAACTTAACCGACTCAGTGGTTCGGTGCTTACGTGTTAGCATTGAGACCATGGATTTCCTGGTTCGAGAATTCCTGGCTAGTGTATGGATGTTTAGTGTCGTTTTTATCGAGTTAACAAAACTGTAGCAATGGCCTAGACCGCGAACAACGTGGTTAGTTGCTGCTCGAGCCTCAACTGCAGCAGATGGCAATATCGCAGGAAATCGTTATTGTTAAAAAATGACCAATGTAAAAGAATTTGTTAAGGTCGTACGCCAAGCAGACAACCGCGATAGATACCGTGTTGCCCTTACAATAAAGGGAAGCTAATTCGATTAATTCATGGGACATAAAATGTGTATCCTGGCATTTCAACGAGAATATGAATGTTCTGGTGCCTGTTTATGCCAACCAAAGCTTCATTATTCTTATTCAACTATTAAACGTATGAGAATAATGCAAAGAAGTGACGTTTTATAAAAATAAATTTTCTTCCAAATATGTATATACAACGTGATCTACCATGACATGTGGAAAATTTAACAGTAGGTTGTCCCCACTGAAAGGAGTTAAAAAAATGAAAAATAAAAAACAAATGACCTTATTTTTTTGTAGAAATCCGCCACCAATGACTTTAATGGTTTTACTTCTAACTCAGAGAAGAAAAAACTTATCAGTGAGATAAATATACTCTACTTGGACTAAACTTAAATCTGTACAGGTCTGGACTTGGCCTTAAAATCTTAAAAATTAAAAATGAGTTTCTGTAGAAAATGTAACAAATCTGAGACATCTGAACTTGCTACATGTGACTTATGCAATACTGTCTTGTGTCAAAACTATTCAAAATTAACTTCAACAGAAATTAAAGCTGTGAATTTGAAAAAGAGACTAATGATTTATTGGTGTCTTGAATGTAAACCTAATGTAGAAACTGATAAGAAATCTTTTACCGATCAGGATAGTTTAATTCACCATATAAATAATTGTATGTCAAAAATTCTAGAGGATGAATTACCCAAAATGTTAAATAATTGTCAAGATAATGACTCTACAAATATTAACCAAAAACTTGATCTATTGTCTACCAAAATCGACAACTTAAAAGACACGAATGTTGATATGGTTAAATTGCTTTCGAATAAAGGAAATTCAGGTGAATATTCAACTAACAGCAACAATAGCAATAAACTGACCATAACTAGAACTGAAAATGATGCATCAATAACTACTCGAAACTTGAAACCTCCAGCAAATAGACATAATTTACAAATAAACACCCCTCAATTGAAAAAAAAACCTTATTGTGGGTAACAAAAAATTGGATAATTCAACTATAAAAGCTGCTCACCTTCAGAAACAAACTTCAATATATGTTGGAAATTTGTCAGTGACTGTATCAGAAAATGATCTTGAAGAATATCTGAAAGGTAATTTTGGTAATGAGGAAAAGTTTGTTGTTAAAAAACTTAAGGTACATTCAGGTGAATATAATGCATTTCGTGTAGACGCTCGCCTTGAACTACAGGAACAGCTTTTGAATCCTGATACATGGATTGACAAAATAACTGTAAAAAAATTTGAATTTTTTCGTCCCTCGGGACATTCTGCCTCCCAGCCTCGAAAAGATCCCTCTGCTGAAATCAGAAATAACAACTCATTTAAATCAAGAAGAAACTTTAGATCACGATTCAACAGAGATTATTCTTCAGGACCTAGCACAACCAACTACCTACGGCCTAACAGAAACTCCTCTCCTCAACGAGATATCAGCTACAACAATTTTCACAACAAAGGAAGCTATGATCGACATCAGGGGAGAAACAAATATCAACAGCAAGGAAGAAACTATCCAGCTTCTGTCCAGAGAGGAGACTCATACTATGCCTCTCCTGAACGAAGACACTCTTACTCTTCCTCTCCCGAACGAAGATATTACTATCACGCAGATTTCCAAACACGAAAAAACCAAAACTCTCATGGCATTCCCTCCAGGTCAAGATATAATAGGAACTGAACAAAATAAACATTTTGTTAAATTGCAAAATAAATTTACCGCTTGTCATCTAAATATTCGCTCACTTAGTAATAAATTTATTGATTTAAAAAACTTTATACTTGATAACTCTTACTCTGTAGTGGCTATTAGTGAATCTTGGCTTAATGCTGATGTTCCAGATTCAATGTATCAAATTCCAAATTACAATATAGTAAGGTATGATCGTGTTACCAGGGGTGGAGGACTTGTACTATACATTTTAAGCAGTATAAAATATAACATTATTGAGATTCCCTTGGAGGAACCATCACTTGTGGAATTTTTAATGGTAAAACTGATTTTCTGTAAGGTTTCATTAGGTTTGGGGGTCATTTATCGTCCACCTGATGTGAACTATGCTAGTTTGTCAATACTGTCAGACATATTTGTTAACTTTGCAGCATTAAATTTTAAAAATTTTGTTATCTTAGGAAATATTAACATTAATTTAATGAATGATAATATAATGACTAAATTCTTCAATAGATTGTTATTTGAATATGACTGTAAGCAAAACATTGAAACTCCTACACGAATTACCGATGAAACTGAAACACTTATTGATGTGATAGTATCAAATTCTGATCTTAATATTACAACACAAGTAACTAGCTTTAGTTTGGCCGATCACAATTTAATTGAATGTACATTAGAACTACTACATAGCACTCCGAATTCGTTAAAGAAACCAATATTAAAAAATTTCAAGATGATGGCGATTTAGTTGACTGGAGTCATGTGTATCTCATACCAAATTTGAATGATAAAGTGGAATATTTCAATTCTTGTTTAATAAAACTGTTTGATACTCATGCTCCTGTTAAATATATTACATGTAATAGTAGAAGACAATCTCAACCCTGGTCTAACAAGACACTACATGAATTAAGAAAACGAAAAAGGCAATCTTGGTTGAAGTACAGAAAGACTAGACTTACTGAAAACAGAAATCAGTACTGCCTTATACGAAATCACTATAACTACTCGTTAAAATTAGAAAAAAAAAGAATTTCACACAAACCTTACAGTTACATCGTTTTGACAGCAAACTGTTATGGTCTGATCTGAAAAGGTGGAATATACATGATAATAACAAAAGTAAATCTCTTTCCTTACCACCAAATTTGGGAAATGCAAATGATATTAATGGTTTCTTTCTTGATTCAATACCTAATTTATCTACCCAACCCAACCCTTTAAGCAAATTTTATTCTGAAGTGTTTTCTGAAAACCAATTTGAGTATGTTCCTGTTGAACCAGATTTTATCAAACTATTGATACTAAAACAAAAACCTTATACAATGGGATATGATAAGATTTCTGCTAGAATGTTGCAGCTAGCTCTCACTTGGGTAGTCGAACCACTTACTCATAATATTAATTATTCATTCGAAATCGGCAATGTACCTGATTTGTGGAAAACGGCAATTGTTAAACCAATTCCCAAAAAACCTAATTCCATCATTGAAAACTTATCTGATTTAAGACCTATCAGCTTATTGCCTGTACCTCTCAAAATCGCTGAGGCTTCCCTACATATTCAATTAACTGGGTACGTTGAGGCTTTAAACATTTTACCACCTAAACAGTCAGGGTATAGAAAAGGATTCAGTACAATAACTTCGCTTTGTTCAATGACAGACGATTTCATCTAGGCTATCGATAACCATAAACTTAATTCTTTAACACTTCTTGATATGACCAAGGATTTGATTCAATTGATTTAAACTGCCTTTTAGCAAAACTTCATTACTACGGTATTAGAGATAACTGCTTACAATGGCTGAACAATTATTTATTTAATAGAAATCAATGTACTATTCTTCAAATTTCAGAAGAAATTGATATGTCAGCTTCTCGTTCTATTACTTCAGGCGTACCGCAAGGATCTGTTTTAGGCCCTTTGCTATTCTCTATTTTTATTTCTGATTTACAACATGTTGTTGAATATTGTAATATTTATATGTTTGCGGACGACATTTCGCTTAGTAGTAGTTTCTCACCTGACAATGCACAAAATGCAGTTTATGAAATTAACTCTGATTTAGATAAAATAAAGCAATGGTCTTATGATAATACCTTGCTGCTAAATCCAAATAAATGTCAACACATTCTAATTGGTTCTAACCAAAATATTAATAAAGCCAGAGATTTTTCACTTACGATTAATAATGAACACATACCAACTGTTGAGCATGTAAGAAACTTAGGAGTGACCTTTGACAATCAGCTTAAATTTACCAAGCATGTTGATCTAATATGCCGTAAAGCATATTTAAGTTTAAAACAGCTTTTCCCATTCAAAGAATATTTGGATGTTGAGACAAAAAAGATGCTAATTAATAATTTAGTTATATCGCAAATGAACTATGGTGATATTGTATATGGCCCGTGTTTGTCCGGTGAAAATAAAATACGTATTCAAAGAATGCAAAATCATTGTATTCGGTTTTTACCTGATATACCACGTTATGCTCATATTACACCTTACATTCGAGACTTGGGCCTACTTAAACAAAACGAAGCTAGATTCGTACACTACTCATGCTTTCTTAACAAGATTTTACAAACAGGATTACCGGAGTACTTATCTAACAAAATTATAAGACGTGATCAAGTTCATGACAGACACTTACGAAACATTGCTAACCGAGTCACAGTACCCAAGCAGCACAATTAGTTTATTTTACCAGTTTAAAGCCACATTAACCTGAGATAGTTGTTATAACGTAATTGCAACCATTGTTTTCAACTTTGAAGGTATATGGACTTAATAGTAATTTAGTAAGCAATATTTAGGTAATATTTTCTCATGAAATGCCTGATAAAGTCACATTGACTTTAGTGCAACTTACAAGAAATATTTATGTTACTGTTCCTTAAAATTTAACTCTAAAGTTAAAGTGCATATTGAGGTCTATGTGTAAGAAAATATTATATAATTTTAGACTAAATTATTAACTTTGTAGTCGCTGTCTTTTGTCTGAATAAAAACAGGGAAATTTTACCAATTTTTTACATAAGTATAACCTGAGTTTTGTCCTGTCCTTGTAGTCAGATTTAGGTTATAACTTTAACCTCATGGTTACAACTAGTTCCAATTTTAGGTAAAATTTACCTCAATTTTACTTCTCCACTAACTTAGCATATGTGTTTAACCTAAAGGCAAATATTACTTCATAAAATGTCCTGAAAGTTATTTTTACTTAAAAAATAGAATTAGGTCCCTTCCCTGGAAAGCAAAATTACGTTTTCATTGTCTAAATTACTTCAAAGGACTATAATGATTGTTTTATGTTGATGCCCTTCCCAGTGTCAACTGTACTTTATTAGCGGGATAATGTCCTAATTTGTAGCAATTTGTAGCAATTTATTTTGTTGTTGTTTGGGTTTTCTGTTTTCGTGTTTTTAAAAATAAAATTGGAGGTGTTTTGTTTTAAATGCGAGAAAGTATTCTACAGCCAGTCAACCTTTAGTCGGCACAATTGAAAAGTACATAAGCAAATAGGACATAATTATAATTATATCGAATATGCGGTGTACTTGTAATTGTATTTCAACTTTTCTATTACCGACTTGTTTGCATTCGAAGTAATGACTACATTATATCAGGTAAAACAGTTGTTAATCTTTCAGAGAGTTTGGTACAATATAACTATTTTTTTTCTCTAGATTTCAGTACTTAATTTGCAGAATGAAAAGCTAAGTGAAGTTCAGTAGTGTTAGTAGTGTAACTGAGTGACTTTATTTGGATTGTATTCAGTGTACCTGAATGTACTCACTGAAGAGAAGTTGTAAAAATGGTTTATGGCCCTATAGAAGGTTTAAACCTATACCTATGAACAAATTTAAGTTGATAGATGGGGAAGTAGTAATTAAAAATTAAAAATCAAGTTTCATATGATATGTTTTCTGTTAATACGTTTATTCAAATAAAAAATAAAGTATTAAATTAACCAACTAACAAAAGATTAATTATTTTACCTGAAATATTTTTAAATTCCAAATTCACCGAATCCGTGATGTGATCATGTTTTTCTATCAAATTCAAACGCAAGTTGTTATTAAAGTTAAAACACAATTTGCACATATAATATTCTTTAATCTATGATTTGCACTCTAAGCACAGATATCTTTTGGGCACCGTAGATTTGATATAAATACGTCGGATTTGTTTATTTATACACAATTCTGTTGTGCCGATTTAACACTGACTGGCTGGAGAATACTTTCTCACATTCAAAACAAAAACCAATCCATTTTTATTGACAAAATACAAGAGAAAATTAAAGGAATAAACCACAAACTCACAGAACAACAATTGCAGCCAAAGAAAGTTTGAGGTTAGAAACAGAAGTGACGTCACTCAATTTACCGTCTTCTCTAACCTAATTTGGGAAATATGACCAATTTAGTTCTGCATGAACTTTAAAGACTTTACAATTTTGAAGACTACAAAATTATTTTAACCTATATTGGTCCCATTTAACTTTAAAGTAAATAATATAAGTTTTAACACTTCGTCTCAAGGAAAAACGTCAATGAGGCCTAAAATATTGGGAAGCGAATACTTCGAAGTCGCATGACACTATGTTCGCCATATTTTTCAACCAGCTGTAAGAGGCCATTTTACAATGAAATTTTGATGAGTATTTAATTGAAAAAAATCATTAATATAAGGTTATTTGACAGATACAAAGTACAATATTATAATATTTTATGCTCCAGGAAAGTCCTGCCGGGCAATTGAATAGGCTTTTACAAATATTTTTAAAATACATTTAAGCTAAAAAAATTTTTTTTTCTTTAAAAACGTAAAATACTTGAGGCCCCTTTAATATTCCGAGGTAGAATGGATATATTTACAATGAAAATTGATTGGCAGTAAAAAACACACAGAGGGGAAGTGGACACATTATTTCACAACTACGTATGACATTATATGATGCACTCCTACTCCATCATTATAATAGAGATGTCGGATGGTTTCTAGTTATGTCTTTGCTGCTTATGCCTCGTGACTTATAAGTAAATCATTATTGTCGTAAATAAAATTTTATTAGTTATTTCTGAGAGAGAAAGATTGCAGTTGAAAGAGGATAACTGGTTTGGTAAATATTACCTACTAACGACCACAATTAAACAAAATTTTTACGTTTGAATTACCTGTTCAGGGAAATATGTTCTATAACCAATAGGTCATTATAACTGAGCAGACTTATTTAAGAGGTATTCATGACGTCGTCTCATTCCCCATTTACTTATATTTTACGTAAATTTTAAGTCAATTAGGTTAGGTTAAACGGGAAAACGGGACCAAAACGAGGGCTACATTACGTAATTCTGACTTAAGGTGCTACTTGGGTACCTTTACATCATAGTGCTATTTTTTCGGGAAGCTTTTCTTATATTTCATCTTATATCCTAAATAATTTACCTACTGAATTCCACAACATCTCTGTTGCTTCACTGAAGTCCAAACTAAAGCAAGCTATATGTGATAATAGTTTAAATAATATTGACTTTACAAAATTTTAAGTAATATTTTATATTTATATTTTTTAAAACAAGTTTCTGTGTATTTGCTGTATTTTATTATTCCTTATCGTATTTTATTGTACTATTGACTATAATTTTTAGAGTTAGGTTAAAATCATTTAAATGTGCCTAGTCCTTTTGTGTGTATGTTAATTTATATGTATATATGCACAATAAAATGCTTTATTATTATTATTATTATTATTATTATATACCGTAACATCAGGGTTCCAATTTAGGTCCGCTATTTTTTGCTCTTTTTGTCAATGATCTCAATGATACTCTTTGCTGAAAAAAGCTTTTTTTCGCGGATGACCCAAAAACCTTTGCGTCAATAAACTCCATAGATGACTGTCATATGCTACAAAGGGAACTTAATAAAGTAGCACAGTGATGTCATTTAAACTCCCTTGCTCTAAATATAACCAAATGCAAGGTTGTAACTTACTCACGAAAAGATGAACTCATTGATTACGACTATCATATCGACACACAATTTCTAGGAGTATTCTTCGATAACAAATTATCATTTGCTAACCATATCGAGTTAACGGTTTCCTCGTCTATGAAAACCTTAGGGTTTATTTTAACACTAAGTCAAGTCTTCCGGGACAATGACGTCTTAATCACACTATTTTATTGCTATATTCGGTCTAATGAGTACTGCTCACTTATTTATGATTATCAAGTCAAATTAATAGAGTCCGTTCTTAGAAAATTCTTAAAACTACTCTGCTTCCGCACTGATGGTAGATATCCAAACAGAGGCTGCGACCAGACTTATCTGTTAAATAGGTTCAACTTCGACTCATTACAATTTAGAAGGGGCAATTTTACGCTGTAAAATTCCTGCACTAAGCCAGTTGAACTTTTTGTTTCCAAGAGCCGCCAGTCGCAACCCTCTCACATTTTATTGTCAACCGGCGCGAACCAATATAATGCCGAAGTCTCCTATATTCTTTATTTGCGCTAACTACAATTCAATTTGTGATACTTGTGATATATTCAACTGCATGGTCAATACAATTCATACCTTCTCTTAAGAATTGCAGCGTCCCATAATGTTAATGTTAAAATAATATAAACATGGGCACTTGTAATTAATTTTATATTTTTTGTCACTTGTATGTATGTAGCTATGTATTTTTCTTTTTTTGTCGCTTTCTTGTCCTGTAATTGGTTCTTTTGTACTGGTAGGCAAATATATTGAATAAATAAATAAATAAACTAATCTGACGTAACGCGGTACAACCATATCACTTATCAGAGTTGGGATTGACACTATTGACAGCAAAGTTGGATAGGATATAAGTGATTTTTTGGTTTTAATCAAATCACACTATAAAAATAGCGAAATAAATCGAAAAGTAATGAACTATCAAATAACAAGCAACAAGCTTTCCCACATTGAAGACTAGTACACCATTTAGTTTCCACATAGATACTATTGAAAATAGATAAAAATTCTGTCAGTGTTATCCGATCGAGTTAACATTTTGTATACTTCATTTTTTAAATAACTGGACCACTTTAGGGGGTGCAGCCAAAAAAATCGTAAGAAAAAATATCATCAAGTATAGCTAAGGACCACCCTAACGTAGATATGTAAATTTTACTCATGTTATTATGTTTTAATTATGTACTATTTATGTAATTTAATTACCTATTGCTAGGCTATTATTATTTTTATAATTATAACATTTGAAGAACTTTTACGGAGCAGTGTTGCTTTCGATAATACTTAAGTTTTGCTTCATATGACCAAAGTATTTGTGTTTTTTTAGGGAATCCGGACGCATTGCCTCATATGGACAAAGTTCACATTTAAACATTGTCATTGAAGTACTTTTATGGATCAATATGTGTCGTTTAAGACAACTCTTATACTTTGTTTCATATGTACATAGTTCACACTTAAATTTTATTATTTCTGACGGACTTTTATGGCTCAATTTATGATGAATAAGATTGCGCCGACGTTTTGCCTCATAGGGACACAGTTCACATTTAAACACTGAAGTACTTTTATGGATTAATATGTGTTGTTTAAGATAATCCTGACGTACTGTCTCATACAGACACAGTTCACATTTAAACATTGTTACCTCTGAAGCACTTTTATGGGTCAATGCATGCCTTTTAAGACAACTCTTATAATTTGCCTCGTATGGACATAGCTCACACTTAAATTTCGTTACTTCTGACGCACTTTTATGGGTCAATTTATGTTGTTTAAGATTATAGCGATGTTTTGTTTCATGGGGACACAGCTCACACTTAAATTTCGTTACTTCTGACACACTTTTATGGGTCAATTTATGGTGTTTAAGATTATTCCGATGTTTTGTCTCATGGGGACACAGTTCACACTTGAACAGTGTAACATCTGAAGAACTTTTATGTGTCAATGCATGCCGTTTAAGATTACTCTTACGTGTTGCCTCGTATGGACATAGCTCACACTTAAATTTCAGTACATCTGACGTACTTTTATGGGTCAATCTATGTCGTTTAAGATCATTCCAACGTTTTGTCTCATAGGGACACAGTTCACACTTGGACACTGTAACATGTGAGGAATATTTTTGGATCAAATTATGTCGTGTTTGATATTCCACATGTTTTGCTTCATATGGACGGAGTTCACACTTAAACATTGTTAACTCTGAAGAACTTTGTTGTCTAACATAATCCTTACGTGTTGCCTCATATGAATATGTTTCACACGTATTCACTGTTATCCCATGAGAGTTTTCATAAGTCAACTCATGCACATTATTAACACCCTCTTTATATCTTCTCTGTAGTTTAGGCATTGAAATGTCCAAAGATCCATTAGCAGTTTTAATTATGATAGAAGATTCTTGGAAGCTGAAAATAAATGTTATTATTATTTTCTTATGTATCTAATATCATAGATCCCCAAATTTACATTAAAATAAAAAATTGCCACATATGAACATTTCAAGATTAAAAAATAGCCTTTGGAACGCCCTGTATCTAGGTCATGTAATTACAAATTATTTTCCTAAATTTTAAATAGAATTTACTTATTTCCAAATTTTAGAACAATTCTAATACTACGGGAGTCCGTGCACCCCCAGATTAATCTTATTGATTACATCTTCACTTATATTTTCTATAACTCGTTTGGGTTAAAAACGATTTGAAAGTTGTTATTGTACTTTCCTCAAACAAATTTACGATAATTGATTTTCCAAACCGCGTATTGACCACTGACATTTTCTTCATGACATATGCTTTGTCTTTAATTAATGATGATATAGGCTTTTGCTCTAAAACTTCAGTACTTTTACTTATCATCGCATTAAGTGCTAATAAGTCTAGTTCCGAAATTGCCATAGTTAAAATGGGTGTCTACAGTGAAAGAGTCGTAAAAAGTAATATAAAAAATATTGCTCACTTGAAATAATTGAGGTGGTTGTGCTACACTCACTTGTTAACTCTTGAGTAATCAGATGTGGATTTAATTTTTGTGATACTGTCGCACCCCATTTATAGTAATAGATCCACCCCACCACATTAATTTCCCCCACCATATAATTTACTAACCCTAATTACCACCACGACAATCGCCTCCCACCACAGTAATTAACCCCCACCACAGTAATTACCCCCTACCACAGTAATTACCCCCCACCACACCAATTACCCCCCACCACCCATGACGTCACGAAAAGTGGTGGGGGGAGGCCCAGCTCCGGTATAAACACTCTACAATAAAACTGGCTGTACTTTCAAAATGACGTTAAAAAAAAAGCAAATATTGTTTTTGTCATTTAACACAAAAACTAAAAAAGATGGAGAAAAACTTTGTGCACAAAAACAAAGTGCATAAAATTTCCTACAATTTTGTTCCTATAATATATTTGGATAGCAGTTACCATTTTCCAGAAACCATTGTTACCGTTTTCGAGATAAATGTCCGCAAATTATAATATTATTATTACTATTATTAATTTTTTTCAGTTTATTTTATTTTTTGTCATGTTAATAATATAAAGTTATATTATACACCTTACAATAATTGTCACAGTTATTTCCTCTAGTGATTTACCGATATATGAATTTCCATGTTTTCTTAATTTTGGACTCATTTATCTGGAAAATGGTAACTCCTATCAAAATATTGTATAGGAACAAAATTGTAGAACATTTTATGCATGTTATTTTCTGTGACAAAAGTTTTTGTCCATCTTTTTTAGTGTTTGTGTTAAATGACAAAAACAACATTGGCAATAGTTTTTTTTTTACATATGGCCGCCATTTTGAAAGCACAGCCAGTTTTTTTTTTTGGGGGGGGGGAAATGTCTTAAATTGTTCCTCAGGCTTTAATCTTTATGAAAAACACTGTCCCCAAGGATCGGTGGGGGGGTGCACTTACAGCTAGGGAGGGCTCCCCCCGACTATAATCAAAATTAAATATTTCAAGATAACCATTAAAAATATTTCATGCATAATTTCCTTAAATACAGAAATATTATTTTACTATTATACTTCTTAAAGCATTTTACTAGGGTTAAAAACGACGTCGAAAGTTGAGCTTCGTAGGCAGCTTATCACTTAAGGAATGTATTATGTAAACAAACATGCCAGAAATGTAAGCAATTATAGGCCGTATTTCTAATGCAGTTAAGCCCGAGATTTTCTTGTAAAATAGCCTAAATTATGACCCGTTCAAAATTCACTCCTTTTTTAACTATTTCAGTCACTCTCGCGTGTCACGTAGTTTTATTTCTTTATTCCATCGCGTATAAAAACCATGAAAAACAACCCAAAATTATCATTATTTGATCGACTCTCTTGGTTCACCCATCTCAGTGTCCATACCTTTATTTTCAAGCTGAGTCCTTTATTCGCCACGTTCATTAAATACAGTGTGAGCATTTGGCCGTGTGTTCCCCGAAGTTATTTAGCACTCTTTGGTGTTTATTCTTTGTTTTCACCCAGCGACCTTACGGCATCGTTAGTAGAAACTTAGGTTAAACATTTGGGGTAGTGCATCCTACGAAAGTAAGTTGAATTGCTTCGGGGCATATTCTGTTTCACTGTCTGACTGCGACCTTTTGAAGAAGGTTTTCGTTCACAGACTATGCGATGGAATATTCACCGTGGTAGTTGAACAGTCAACTGGGGTTTGCCACTTCTGTACGGCGCTCCGAGTAATTCTGGTAGACAGTTTGCTATCCAGCAACTCCGCTCGAGGTAACATTGCCCGGGTACCAGAGTGTCTATTGAAAGATTACTTATTGCGCTCCAGGGGTGGGAAACGTCGGGCGATTTACGACGCCGGCTAAAAGAATAGAATGAAGAAAAGAAAGATTTATTGGTGCTAAAAAACAGAGATTACATAAGTCAAGAAAGAAGGTTTACAGTACACGTACTTAACACAACGAATCACACCACAAAAATTAATTATGACTAGATCATAAATATTTATCAAATTCTTATAAAAATTGTAATATAACCTATCTTATGATAACAAAGTCTCACGTATACATAAAATTGCTATTCTACAATTTCGAAATAAAAACTACATAATTAAAATTGACTAATCGGAAGATCCACTTTTACAATAAATATGACAATAGTTAACTTAATTATACGTATAAGATCACAACAAAAACCATATGCTGTACATACATATCAACACTTTAAATGGCTACAAATAATTGAGAACAAATAATAATCTTTGTTGTTTCCAGTCCTTTAAGTGTATATCTTTTCAACTGACAAAGAAAAATTAGAACATGTACCATATCTGTAAAATCATGATTACAAAAATCTTCCATAGAGTAAAAACACTTAAATATAAGATATTTTTTTACTACATTTTCAAAACTTTTAGAAGGCAACAGTTTCACGGGGGATGGTAGCAGGTTAAACAACTTAGGACCAAAGTAAGACATTCCCGATTTAGATTTGTTAATTCTGTGGAAGTCGATATAAATGTTTGTCTTATGTCTTGTGTCATACGAGTGAATTTCATCATGGGTAACATAGCTTGGTAGATTATCTCTAATGAACATGAGGCACTGTAAGATATATAGTGAGGGTACTGTGAGAATTTTAAGTTCAATATATGCTGGTGTACAATCTTGCCTATACTCAAGCTTGTTTATAATTCGTATTGCCTTCCTCTGTAGTCCAAATACGCGTTTCATGCTTGGAGCATGGCCCCAAGCATGAATAGCATATGCTATCTTTGACTGAACAATTGCATGGTAAGTTATTAGGAGTACTTGCCTGGACACTAATAATGACAAATTTCTAATTGCATACTAGAGGTTAACTTATTACATAATTCGTCAATGTGAATATTCCATGTCAGCTTAGGGTCTATCTGTACCCCAAGAAATTTTACTGACTCTGAGTTATTGTTTAGATCCATATTACGTAAGCTAAAAAGCATAGTTTCCGTTTTGGTAGCATTTAAGCTGAGTCGATTTGTGACAAACCAGGCAGTGACCTCTGACTGGGTTTCCTCCATGACTAACTGGAATGCATTACAGTTTTCGTCTCTATTTACCGCAGTTGCGTCATCAGCGAAGACAATAAAGTCGGCTCTGGGGCCAGCATACACCAAATCGTTGATATAGATGAAGAATAGTACTGGTCCCAGTACCGACCCCCTGTGGTACTCCGAATTCTACTGTTCTCATCTGGGAGTGACTATTATCGGTTTCAACCAGTTGCATGAGGTCTGTTAAGTAAGACTGTATTAATTTGAAGCTCGAAACAGAAAATTTGTAATAACTAAGTTTTTTTATAAGTATACTAGAGGAAACACAGTCAAAAGCCTTGCTTAAGTCGGAAAACAAAGCCCCTGTGTAGACACCAGTCTCAAATCCAATGTTTATAACTTCAACTAGTTTGTTGATTGCCATAGTGGTTGAACGTGCATTGCGAAAACCATACTGATTTGTATTAAGGCTGTGTTACCAAGGTCAAATATGCGTTCATTAATTCGTCATTTTGTAAATTATTTCGGGGAAAGTATTCTTAAAAACGAATCAACAGAATTCAGATTTGATTTAATTATTGAAACTAGTTAACTTAAATCTGTTACGTACCATATCTTATATTTGAATACTAAATGAAATTAAGTTTCCAAAGTTTTCTCCTCTGAATTATTAAACGTGAACGTACCCGCCAATCGTCCGTAATTCATCTATAATGATTTTATATTTTTTAATGGAACTCAAATATTCAAATAAAATGTGATACGTAATAGAATAAATATATTTAGCGCCAAAAAAAAGTTAAAAATCCGCATAATATTTGCTACAATAAAAGATTACTTGCTTAGAAAAATTTGACGAAATATACCAATATTAGTTTTACATTTTGCTAGTAGATGCCGCGACAGAAGTCGTTCAAAGTGGTAACACTGCTATAATAATACTAGAAAGACAGTATGAGCAGGGTTGGACTTATTTTTCATTTCTCCAGTGTTTGAAATAGATTTTAAAATAATTTTAATTCACTTACCGATTGAATTTTCCACATTATCTATTACTGATCACGTTTTTAAGATAGTTTAATTTATCTTTATTATAATTGATAGGGCTCGGTCTCTTAAGTACATATACTTACTACAATACAAAGAGAATTGCCAATGGCTATTTATGCACGGCTTTTTTTTCTCAGGCCAGGGGCAGAGAAATCCAAAAAAATTTTTAATGAGCCGGGGGGAGAAAAATTTTTTTTGTCCGAAAATCCGGGAATGAAATCCAAGAAAAAAATTTTTTCTGCAGTAATTTTGCGCCCCCAGAAGCATGCGCCCGCGCGCGGAGCACTCATCGCACGCCCGTTAGGCGCGGACCTGTCTCAGGCTGTACGTAAAAACAAAGTAGCCATTACGATTTTTTATGATTACAATTTTTTAATAATAAAATTGTATTCTTTATATTAGAGCATATAATTTCAGCCTTACTGCACAAATCCAGAATTTTTTTACTTTCTATTATTTTTTCTGAAGTTCTACATTTCTTGTTTATTCTACATTTTCAATAACTTTTTGTTAGTAATTTTGCTAATAACTTATTAGTATATCTAACAAAATATCATTACTGTAAAAAGTGGTTACAATTATATCAAAGAACTAAATTTACCTATTTTTAATTCCGACTGTGAAGAATCAATGTCACAAGGGATACAAAAGAATTATAATATTGTGGTATATGGACAAACTATCTCTGCACACACTCTTTTAGTGTATATAATCAATAATTATTTTGAAAGAGTAAAATGTCTCTTTTATTTCCCGAAGGAGGGCTCAAATTGTCTCTGGGACTGACACTTTAGTATTTGAAAATGATAATTAAACTTGCAGTACAAAAATATTGTTTTTAAGAAGTGAATGTTCAAAATTTTTTATTGCATTCTGGTGTGAATGTTTATGAGGGTGTAAAAAAAAATCTACATTGTTCACTATAATTTTTTTTTTATTAAATAAATAACTGTAAATACTTGTACTTATATCAGACACAAACCTAAACAAAATGTTCATTTCCTGGTGTTCAAAGTAATTTTATTGGTCAAACTAGTTAGATCAAAAAGTATAAGGGTATGAACATGCCGAAGATCAGTGGCGGCTGGTGAAATTTCAATATTTTTTTTCTCGTCTGTGGCGCATGGGACCTATACGAAATATGAGAAATACATCTAGAGAAGCACTTCTCTAATGACCTCTAAAAAATATTGAAAAAGCAATTTGCGAAAAAATTTTTGAAAATTTGATAGCCTCCCCGTTTTTTATTTTTTGTTTCTGTCATGCATTTGACTTTTCATAAAAATACAACAATACTTTTTGGAGTTTATGAAAATATTTTCATTATTAACTGAAATAATGAAATTTTGTAATTTACAATTTAACAAATTTCAATTCGTTGTACCTCAGTTAGTAATGAAAATATTTTCGTGTCAAACTCCAAAAAGTATTGTTGTATTTTTATGAAAAGTCAAATGCATATGACAAAAACAAAAAATAATAAACAGGAGCCCCTAGACCCAGGGGAGGTTACCGAATTTTCAAATTTTTTTTAGCAAACTGCCTTTTCAATATTTTTTAGGGGTCATTAGAGAAGTGCTTCTCTAGAAAAAAATATTGAAATTTGACCAGCCCTTAATATAATAAAATGTTTTTTTTTTTGTGTCACGAAAACACGTCAAATTTAATCCAACGATAATTGAATTTATTCGTGTCAAACTCCAAAAAGTATTGTTGTATTTTTATGAAAAGTCAAATGCATATGACAAAAACAAAAAATAATAAACAGGAGCCCCTAGACCCAGGGGAGGTTACCGAATTTTCAAATTTTTTTTAGCAAACTGCCTTTTCAATATTTTTTAGGGGTCATTAGAGAAGTGCTTCTCTAGAAAAAAATATTGAAATTTGACCAGCCCTTAATATAATAAAATGGTTTTTTTTTGTGTCACGAAAACACGTCAAATTTAATCCAACGATAATTGAATTTATTACTGTTAGATACCATGAATTGTTTAATTATTTACGAACATCAAATCCTATTTCAAAAGTTACAAAATAGAATAGGAGCTGACAGAGGCGCACTGAATGGGGGGCTTTGGGGGCTTAAGCCCCCCTGGAGGCCAGGATTACACGTTTTAAAGTAAAAATGAAATATAAATAAACAAAAAACAATATATAAAAGCAAAATACATTGTACGAAATATACGATTATTATTATTATTATTTGTAGTAGCCCCCCCCTCAGCAATTTTCTGGGTGCGTCCCTGGGTGCTGAATAATTTTTTAATTTACTTAATTCACTATTGTAAATCTAGTCGACTATTTTCCATACTGTCCGTATGGCAAAGATCTAAAACATCTTTGCCGTACGGCCCTGTAACACTTCTGTTGCCAACAACAAATAAGTAAATCTCAACTCATAACTAGAAAATTGCATGGTTCCTGTTTTACTGGCAGAACCATTAGTTCGCTATTTCTATATAAGAATTGACCGTGGCGTGCAAACGCAGCCTTAAACAAACTATTACTTTCAAAAAAAAGACATTCTGGATTTGAAGGACTTTTCGAAGACTTCTGCTATAATTGGAATAATTGAAATTGGTCGGTAGTTATCTAGCAAGTTTATAGGACCTTCTTTGTGTATAGGTACAACACAGGAAATTTTAAAGACTTTTGGGAAGACAGAAAGTTTCAAAAATGAATTGAGTAATTTTGTAGGAGGAATAACAATGATATCGGCTATACTTTTGAGTATCTTAGTGTTTAGATTATAAAAATCTTTGCTAGTTTTATTTTTTAAATTGAAAATTATGTCTAACTTCAATGAAAGTTAACTCACCGAAATTAAAATCTTGTTGGCCTGCTTGATGTGTTGTCTTATCATTGTTATATAGAAATTCCTCTGCGGTAAAACCACTCATCAATGATATTCTTAGCAATGTCTGCAAAGAAATTGTTGAAATCATCCGGACTTATGTTTGTGTCGCTGTTTAAATTTTATGGCTGTGAGATCGTATTTTCTAGTACCACTTGCCAGATCGCACTAGATTTATTAGGAGGTATAGTAACGCTAAAAACATTTTTGAAAATTTTTATTGTTCAAATAGGCTTAGAATGTCATGAAACGTCGAGATTTTAAGTTTGAGTGAAAAAAAATTTTCTGCCTGTCGGTCTATCGGTCTAACTTTTTTTGTGCGCACAATTACTGTGGAACCGTTTAAGATGTTGACTTGAAATTTAGTACACGTATGCATTTTAACGAGATCTGCAACTGGATTATATTTTTTCTTATTCCATTGAAGGGTTGGGCAGCAAATTGGGGTAAATAGGTAAATCAAGCAAAAGTTCTTCGCAAAATTGGTATTTAGTATAAATAAGAGCAGCTAAGGTCTCAAAAAATTTGGTATTTTTTTTTTGCATTAATAATAATAATATAAGATCTCACTGCAAATCTTAATTTTTTTTTCTGATCTGTCTTGTTTGTTAGTTTATGTAAAATTATGTCTTATGTTATTTATGATCTTACTTCTATCCTGTAAGTGGTTTTTACTGTTGGATAATAAAGAATAAATAAATAATAATGATAACAAAATAATTTATTGAAAGTATACATGAAAAATATACATCAAAAGGAGAAGACAATGTCGTAGACATTTTTCAGCCTCTCCTATAACCTATAGCTACGTTATATCTAAATATGTGTAAAATAAATGTGTATAGAGAAACAGAACAAAACAACAAAACGAACAAACATAAATGAATAAACACAATTGTATTACGTGGCACTTTTTTTCATTAATCCTGTCACACGGTCTATATATCGGGAACTCGCTAATTGCGTGAGGATAGAGTGAATGCGGGAACTGACCGAATCCGTATGTGAATATATTTATAATATGTATTAAACTTCAATTTGACACACCCACAAAGCATCACTGGGAAGGTCGAATTACTAATGGGGCAGAAGAGTAGGGATGCTGTTATGCGTTTCCTTTATGTTTTTATACAGGGTGTTCGGTAGAGTGTGCCAAATGGGAATGGTGGATAGGTGGGGCCATTTAGAAGTTAGTTAGTCCGAATGACCTCTATTCAAAGTATCATCGTTTTTGAGATATTATTTTTTTTTTTTGAAAATTTCCCTCAAATCAGCCTTTTAGCATGTATAACAATTTTTTTCATGGTTGTAACAGTTCAAAATAATTTTTATTATTTTCTGCAATGCATATGTGTTCTAACAAAATCATATGGGACACTGATAATTAAAGAAAAAGATTATCATGAGCTAACAGAGTCCCCAGAATTGGTAGAAAGGACCATAAAGTTCAACTTTCCCTTGCATTTGCAAAAAAACGAAAAGCTATCAAGATGTTCAAATGAATTGTTTTTCAAAATGACGGTTGTGCGGCACAATACAAAATAACTGTCAGGGAGCACTAAGATAATGTGTTTCTCAATTCGTGGATTGGTAGACGTGGCCCTATTCCATGGCCCGCACGGTCCCAGACCTGACACCTCTTGATTTCCACGTCTGGGGCTAAAGAACTTGTATACTAACAAGAAATTCACAACCAAAACCAGTTCATTGAAAGAATTAACGCCGCTTTTGCAACGATGAGAAAAGAGATGCGGCTCCGTACAACAACGGTACAAATCTGAAGATGTCATGCATGTATAAGAAATGGGGGAGCTCAATTTGGGCAAAATTAATTAATAAAAAATTTACAACAAATTTTTTTGTTTGTTTTTACTTTATTTTCCCCTAATTAACTCAGACAAATATCCTTTTAACCAAATTACCACCAATTTTCTCATGTTATTTAAAAAGTTTTTATTGCATGTGGCATACGGTTAAAAATGGCATTAAAGAGAGAAATTTTTGAAAGTATTTGAACATCTCGATAGCTTTTCGTTTTTTTGCAAATGCAAGGGAAAGTTGAACTTTTTGATCGTTTCTACCAATTCCGGGGACTCTGTTAGCTCATAATAATTTCTTTCTTTAATTATCAGCATCCCATACGATTTTGTTAGAACACAGATACATTGCCGAAAACAATAAAAATTATTTTGAACTGTTACGACCATGAAAAAAATTGTTATACATGCTAAAAGGCTGATTTGAGGGAAATTTTCAAAAAAAAAAAAATATCTCAAAAACGGTGATACTTTGGATAGGGCATTAGGGCCAACTAACTTCTAAATGGTCCCATCTATCCACCATTCTTGTTTGGCACACCCTCTGCCGAACACCCTGTATATTCACTGTTTTCTATTTTGTATGTTTTTACAAGAAAAACTTCATTCTAAAACAAAAGTTATTTAAAAATTTGTAAAATGTGACATTTTACAATATTTACATGTAACATTTTGAATACCATTAAAGCGAACCAATGCGGGAAACGTTCACATCCGCGAACGTGATTCATATGTTAGTTGTGGGAGATGTACAAATCCGCAAAGCCTTACGGCAGCCGCACTGCGCAGACACTACTGTAAAACAGGAGCCGCAATGAAAGGGTTAAGAGTCTGTTTTATCTTATGCTTGAATTGGTGCAATGTAGAACTAGAAACAAAAATATCATTAAATTCATTGACTAGTTTAGGTGCTAAATAAGAAAAACTGGATTCATATTTTTTAGTTTGATGTCGAATAATATAGTCTTTATTACTTTACAGATATTGCAAAAGAAATAAATTCAAGCATTGACGATAATATTACATTGTAGCAAGTACACAAACAGAATGTTAGATCATGTAGGTGTACTCGTTAAACAAACCATATCACCCAAGCAGCAATTTTAGTAGTTTCTACGTAATAGTTGCCATTAGGGGAACTTTAAAGGTTTCCGCAACTAAGGACTGTTACGTAATGGGAACCATCTTTCTACCAAGTATTCACCAAAATGGGGAATAATAATTACGTAGCAAATTACTATTCCGGTACTTCTACCATTACCGTGTTGAAGACTAGGTTATTACGTAAACAGGATGTAACCAAGTAGTAGAAATGACTAATTTTTGGAACAGCTCAGCTGACAGGAATGAGAGCGCAAACTATATATTTGGCTCTCTGTTATTTGAATAACAAATTAATGACTTATTGAGTTTGAGCACATAATACACGGTCCAAGTTAAGGTGTTTATATAATATAGCATGCATAAGCATATATATTATAAATCGTGATGTTTTGCATTTACCCTTGGTGTGGATATTAAAACCACCACTTGTTTTCTGTAAAATGTTATCATGATACTTCGATAAAAAAGACGCCCTCTCTAGAAAATTGATTTTTCGGAAAAAAAAATTTTGCAAAAATTATGTGTAGAAGCAAAATGCAAAATTTTTTATGGAAAACGTTTTTTTTTTTAATTTTATATATTATAAAGTAATAATCTGTTTATAAAACATATTTGCAAATGACCATAATAAAAAAAAAATTATTGAATTATATTTTTATATGTCAATATGACGTCTTCATTCAACAACAGAAAAATGGCGATTTTAATTGGTCACTTTGTAGAGGTAGCAAAGTATTTGTCACATATTAGAGGTGGTAAAAACCAAAATTATTTCCCTAAAAGTTAAATTTCTCATAAAGTAGCAGATGCCAACAACGTAATAGTTGTTGCTACTTTAAAAGTGGTGACGGGAACTACAACAATTTCACTGTGTAGTTATATTTACCTAGATGTAGCAAATGGGACCAATGACGCTATAAGGTCTTGTAACTATTGCTACCAACTTATTTTCATGTTGGTAGAATTGGCAGAATCGATATAGGTAATTTTTGTTTTTGTATTGGCAACGCGGTAATAACTGTTAAAGTGTCACTGTGTGATGTGGATTAAAAATAAAAATAACAATTATTATACTTTTACAACTACTTTTTATTATATGATATTATTTGGAAAGAGCACATATCGAACAATATTTGTCGGATGCCCCTGACGATGAGCATCTTATGTCAAAGGTAGGTGTTTATTGTGATGTTCTTGTTTTCATGTATTTAATCGTTTGGGTTTTTTAGGTTGCATTGATATTAGGAGTTTGCGGTGCCTGCCATTGCGGTGAAGATATAAAAGATACAAAACAATATCTGTATATATATATCCATACCAGATACCAAGAAAAATAAATCAAGAAGTTTCACATTTTTAAATGAAGGATTTTTGGTAAACCCACTTGATTTGATTAGGAAATATGTCTTTAAGACCGCAAAATGTGTCTCATAAAAGATTTTTCGAAAATTTTCAAAGGGGAAAGTGCACTGTCCAATGGTTGGTTTAAATAAGCTCTCAAATATTCCAAGAATTGTAGCTGATTATTTGCAATTGGCAGATGCAGATTTGTATACTGGCCATAACATGCGCCTTTCCTCAGCAACTCTTTTGGCCAATGCTGGGGATGACATTACCACCCTTAAACTTCACGGGCGGAGGATTATTTGGAAGATTCAGTCAAGATTGTTATTGCTGAAAAAATACAGGGAGAGCAGCATAACGAGTCAAGCAATATAGACGTCGTTACTAGTATAGAGAAAAATTGTGTACAGAAGAGCAGTTTGCTTTGTGGAAAATCGAATATGATGACAATATAAATGTTAGCATAAATATAAATAAATAAGTGTTAGTGCATGGGTTCTTTGTTTTGTTAATTTTCCCTATAATAAAGACAATAAATAAATTCCTTGGATTTTTTTTTTATATTAAAATTACTCTTTAGTGACTAAATCACTTTAGCTCACTACTTTATCTTACTAGTGACTTATGGGCAACTTTATACCTTCAAAATCTCATCAATAAAGATCACTTTATATGAAAGTGTTTGATACATATATTTATTAACGTAAGGTATGTAATAATGGAAAAAATACATAAGAGTTTTCATATTTTAGTGATCAGTATACATTTAATTTCATTCAATTCAATTTATTGTACACAAACAATGTCTTATGCTGTTGTACCGATATTGTCGTTCCACATCGACACAATATTTATTAAATTTGGAGTTTTTAATCGGCATATTCATTTAATATGCTCAGTGGGTCACTAACTGGACTGGTCAATCTGTGCGTTAAAGACAAGTTGTAACTTTTGAGCAGTACACAGCACCATTAATATAGTGATGGGAACACTTGCACTCGTTATCAAAGATGATGGTTTTGCTGTGGTGAAATAATCTTTCATGTTTGCATCATATTCTGAAGAATCACTATTTCTACTACTGTTTGACCCTGTTTTTTCAGTTTTCTATAAAACGTGGATGAGTGCATGCTTTTACTGAGCATTTCAGATGCCGCCATTTTATTCAATGCCAATAATTATATAAATTGTCTTAAAAGTTAATATTACTTTATAGTAGATTTTCAAAGTATATGTAACTTTTAAGTCATTTTCAATTAGTGGGGAGTAGTGAAAATAACTTCAAAGCCCCTATGTTCGTAGAAATAACCTCATTTTTATTCAAGATGTCACTAATAAGTTAGACAACTTTGAAGTTCCAGAAAATTTCCCAACAATGTACCGGCGGCTTAAAATTGCACACTTGAAGTTATCGTTACTTTGAAGTGGTCCTTTGGTAAAGCTGTGCAGTCGGCATTACTACCAATTTTCACTTTGCAGTTGAGGATGCTTCAAAGTAATGCAAAGTAGTATCAGCGACGTTGCAGATTCTCCAGCAGTTAATTGAAAGTGTTATAACTATACAATGCCTAAATTCAGTAGAATCTACATAATTGTTACTACAAAGGAATACCACAAAGTGAATATTACCTTAAAGCTGCAAATTCAGTAGCAGTTATGTCATTCCTACTCTCCGATTAAAGAACTTATATCTAGATACATAACAGGCTATCTTTTCACTATATACCTTATTTGCTCCTAACATAGTCACATTATATGTCCATTAAAATGGATAGATGAACATCACATCCCATAGGCAACAGTGGCGTTGTGTGTGTAGAAAATGTGTAGAATGGTAAATATTTTCATTAAAATGAATTGTTGCAATTCCTGCATTACCGGCTCTTTATATAACGTGATGTAGGCATACGATATTACAGTAAGATAAAACAGTAAGATAAATATGTATTTAAAGGATATTAAAATTTAATTGCTATTTACTTTATAACTGTAAACTGAACTTCATCATGTTACGACTATGGAACGATCGATTTTCTTCTTTTCTAAACTGCTTTCTGCAAACGGCACAGCACCTCACTATTTATTTGCACAAAATATATTGTCACTAAACTGTGTAAATATGAATAGAGAATATTATTTAGGTATTAAGCAAATCACAACTTAAAATAAAATTACTTTTTCACCAGTTTTTGGTCGGAGAACACGAAAAACATTTATTGACATTAATGGCCGAACTGTCAACTGCGATTATGATAATCGATCTGAAGCCGATCGTGCACGAGCGGCCGCGAATACGCCGATGGGCCAATCAGCAACTTATGGGAAGAAGTGCCTTAGAATGGGAGTCTTTCAGCGACAAATAAATCAATGCCATTATGTATCTAGATATAAGTTCTTTAATTGGAGTTCCTACTGTATTAAAGTTCCGATGCCTCAGATGCCAGTTCCCATCACTTTGAATGATGCTTGGGCATTTAATACAATGACATTTATTTACAAAGTCTTGTATGGACAATTACCTGTTTCTTTGTTAGAATATTGCACTTATGAAAGAGATATTCACCAATATATGAATAGAACTCGGAATGACCTATATGTTAGATCACTTGTTGTGTTTACATGTTTCTAAAAAATATTTAGTTAAGAGGAATCAAGCTTGATTCCTTAAAAATTACATTTGTAATTTAAATGTGTTTAATGAAATGGTGCATATAATAATACTGAGGTTTACAAATTTGTTACTGTTACTTATAAATTTACAAATTACACTTAGCCAAAAGTTAAACAAAGGAAATGTAAAATAGCAAATCAGCATAATATTGTGAGAAGTTAAAATAAAACTTAATATCCAGATAAGCAATTCTCAAAGGAAGCTGTTATCTAATACAGTAATATGATAATATCTGTAATGTTGCTTTATATCTCGATAGCGTATAATTTTATGTAACATATATACATACAGGACCTGTAACATAATGGAATGGTAATGTACAACAGACTACCTGTTGAAATAAAAACGAGTCAAACTTTGCAAGACAATGTTATACTTATATGTAACAACGTGGTCCTTATTTTGTGACATTGGATTTTCTTCGGCCTCACCCCCGAAAGTGGTTCCGATGATTTAAAAAATAAACTATACAAAATTTCAACTCGATTGGATAACACTAACATGTGCCCCATGGCCATTGAAAGTCCCTAAAATATGCAATTCTCACCTATTTTCAAAAGTATCTCGTTACTGGTTGATTGTATCGAAATTTTCTACATTTTTAATTGAATGAAAATTTCATTTTCTAAAACTTTGTTATTTGTATTTCTCGTACAATTAATAATTTTCGAAATAATGGAGTTTTGATTGGTGTAAACCGCTTCTAGCACATTCATATTCTCGCTATTGACGTCTTAGCAGATGTTTTAGATCCTATGAATTATTCAAACTGGCTTCTCAATAATAACTTACAATCGTAATTTTGTACACTACTGGCCATATAAAATGGGCCTCTCAAATTTCCATAGTGTAATTTTGGCTTTAAACATTATTTGAGTTTCCAAACGATCCCAAACTGATCTCAAATTTGTATCGCTTGAAATGAGTAGTATCTACATCAAATCTAACTCTGAAGTGACACGCACACCATATATAACTAGCCAACCCCCAAATCCAAAACCAAGGCTGCCTGCAGACACACATCCAAACCCAGCGGCCTTTTCAGTGCCGCACAACTTTTCCAAAGCTGTTCCCATCAGCTCCGTTATAACATTCGCAAATTCGCCTCTCGTTATTTTAAAAATACAGTATAAAGAACAAAATATTGCACCGACTAACTCATTGATTATTTTATACTTTTGTTAAAAAGATACTGCTTTAAAGGTTTAGAAATAAAACCCTAATTAGTTAATAACAAAAAATATATATTACTAAATATTATAACGAGCACAAGACTTAGTGAAAAAAGGAAATATCGCTTTTACCATAAAAAGACAAATACACAATATATTAACATAATGCCAATAAGATAACCAAAGTATACAAAAATATTAATAATGGCCGGCCGACCTGAAGAAACTCGTGTAATCATAAAGTTAATTTACTCATTCATTAAACAAAAGTAACTAATTAACATCATATCAGAAAAGTTTAAGTACAAAAAATGTAAATCAAAAAAACTTTAACAGTTAGGTACATACAAAATCGGCAAACATTGTCTGCGTATTAAACAAAAGCTTTTCACACATAAATACCAATACAATAGGTGGTCATGAGCAGTGATAAAAGTTAAATTTCTTTTAATCAAAAACAAAAGGTAACGAAATCTTTACACGGACACTACACAAATAACCACCGCTGGGTATAGCGTAAGTTGTTGAAAAGTGATGCAACAGGTCTCTGGCCAATGGATGAAAAGGAAAAACACCGTGCTGATATCAGTACAACGTTCAGCAGATCGGCCTCTTCGTTTTTTGCTATCCAGTTTTCTAATAGTTATTAATTGTCCACTCTTAGGTTGATGTGACAAAAAAGTGAGAGTTTATCTAATTTTCCTCAAAATTTCTCTTCGTTTTTAGCTGTACTTCTCAACCCCCTTCTTGAAATGTTTTTTATAGACATCTCCATCTCAATTCTAAAGTTCTACCTCTGGACAATGTTGTTTATTACACGTTAATACCCAGAGCTTTTACTAAAGTATTAATATTTCGCAAATAATATGCAAAATGCTTTTACAAATTGTCATTTTAACTTAACTGAAATTGAAATAGACTCACTTAAAATTTGTCTGCTAAATGGCAATTTACTGCCGATAATTTGATTAGTAAAAATCTCTAAATAGAAAGATTTTAGCAGCGTCGTGAAGACTGTGACCGGGCTAATTCAGTAATATGTGACCATAATTGTGAACACTTGAGGCCGATCGGAGGACCACTATATCTTCCTACTGACGAGAACTTTCCATCCTATGATGTTTTTGGCCACATGAACCGAAAAGGAAGACAAAAGGGTTAATGGTTCATGGAAAATCAGATGGCTAATGTTGAAAAAACTTAACCGACTCAGTGGTTCGGTGCTTACGTGTTAGCATTGAGACCACGGATTTCCTGGTTCGAAGGTTCCTGGCTAGTATATGGATGTTTAGTGCCGTTTTTATCGAGTTAACGAAACTGTAGCAATGGCCTACACTGCGATTGAGTGAAACAATATGGTTAGTTGCTGTTATCTCTACTGAGTTCGAGCCTCAGCTGCAGCAGATGGCAATATCGCAGGGAATCGTTATTGTTAAAAAACGACCAATGAAAAAGAGTTTGTTGAGGTCTTACGCCTAGCAGACAACCACGATAGATACTGTGTTGCTATAAGACATCATCCCTTAGAATAAAGGGAACCTAATTCGATTAATTCATGGGACATAAAATGCATATCCTGGCATTTCAACGAGAACATGAATGTTCTGGTGCCTGTTTATGCCAACCAAAGCTTCTTTATTTTTATTCAACTATTAAACGTATGAGAAAAATGCAAAGAAATGATGTTTTATAAAAATAAATTTTCTTCCAATTATGTATGTATAACATTTCGATGTAATTAACAGTTCATGAGATTATTTAGAAAAGAATAAAAAAGTAAAAATTATGAGGAGAGCTATTACAAATGAACACATGCCTGCATTCAAAGAAAAACTGGAGTCTGTTGATTGGGCTAATTGTTATCGAATGAAGACCCAAACATATGCACAGAAGTATTAATAACAAAACTCAGAGAAAGTTTATCCTAAAAAATTATGCATTGGCCATCGACAAGCTAATGTAAATTGGATAGATGAGAACATCAAAACAAAAATCAGAATAAAAAGGCAATTGTATGATGAAATGCTACGAGGAAATGTGACCAGGGAACTATATAAACAATACTCAAAGGAACTCAGAAAGTCAATCAATGTTGCCAAGAAAACATCACATTCAAATTATATAATAAACTCAAACAATAAAGTGAGAGCGACATGGGATCTGGTAAAAGACATAACTAGCAAAGATAGCAATAGTCAATTTGAAATTGAAAATCTAAAAGCGGGTACAAATAAAACTGCCTTTGAAATTTTGAATGAAGTAAATGAATTCTTCTTGAATGTATGCGCTGACGTTAATACAAATTTAATAAGAACCTTGGAACATGTTCACGAATGTCATAATACCATGTTTTTATATGACACAACACCCACAGAAATATATAATATAATACACTCCCTGAAAGATACCTCGTCTGTTGGACCAGATGAAATACCAACAAAACTAATAAAATACTGCTCAAGAGAACTGTCCATACCAATATCACAGATTATCGATCTATGCTTCTCACAAGGTATCTTCCCTGAAGAACTGAAAAAAACTATCATCAAACCAATCTACAAAAAAGGGACCAAAGAAGATATTACTAACATAGACCTATAGCATTAATATCCATAATAGCCAAAATATTTGAAAAAGCACTATAAAATGGAATATTAGACTTCACGGAGAAAAATAATCTAATAACGGAAATGCAAAGTGCCTACATTAAAGGAAGATCTACAATAAGAGCTATCTCTATCGCTATGTGAAATTTTAGAAGGAATCAGTGAAAAAGATTTTGTGGTTGGTTTATTTATGGACCTATCAAAAGCATTTGATAGTGTCGATCATGATATACTACTAGAAAAATTATCAATAATGGGTTTCAGAGGAAATATACTTGATATTTTAAAATCATACCTATATAGCAGAAGACAATGTATAATGAAGCAGGAAAAGTGATACAATCTAACTGGGTGACGACGAAGAAAGGAGTACCACAAGGGTCTATACTTGGGCCAATATTATTTTTACTTTACATAAACGATTTACCTAAAATAACTAATCACCTGTTAAATCTATTCGCTGATGACAACTCTCTCATAATAAGAACTAAATCAAAAGAAGAGTTGACAATAGAAATAACTGACGCCCTAGAAAAAATGGAAGAATGGTATACACGGAATAATTTAAAACTGAATATCGGAAAAACAAACTTAATAAAATTTAGTTTAAGACAAGAAGATCCTCTAATAATATCCTACAACAACGAAAATCTCACATCTACAAATCATGTAAAGTTCCTTGGTGTAGAGATCGACTCCCAGTTAAATTGGAAATGCCACATCCATTACCTTGCTGGTAAAATAAGTTCTTTCATCTATGCACTACGTATCATATCTAATGAAGTCAATGAAGAAGCTGCACTAAGTGCCTACTATGCATATGTAAATTCCAGAATTAAATATGGCATAATTTTTTGGGGAAATTCATCTGAGGCTACTAGAATCTTCAGGCTCCAAAAGTCATGCCTAAGAAGCATATTTCATCTAAAGAGAAGAGAGACATGTAGCGAAATATTTAAACACATGAAGATACTTACCTTGCCATGTCTATATATATATATGAATGTTTGTTTTGTGAAAGATAATTACAATGAACTTATTACCAGGTATGAAGCGGTGCATCCATATAGAACAAGAGGCCGTGCCAATCTAGTGCTACGCCCGCCCCAAACTTCTTTCACTCGAGTCCAAAGAAATGTAGTGTCCCAATTACTGAAAATATATAATCATCTACCCCAACAACTCAAAGACCAACCGAAGAGAAGTTTTAAATCAAAATTAAAACAATACCTAATACATCAAAACTTTTACAATATATCAGAATCCATCCAATCTACTCTTTAAAATTACCTGTGAAATTATATAAATAAGTGTATCCTGTCATGTTATACTTTAAAAACTTTTAATTTATAAACAATGTTGTAATATTTTGTATTGTCGCATCTTAGCGAGATGATTTTAATGTGTAAAATTACTCTTTTATTTATATTTGCATTATACACTATTTTTGTAACCTGGCTTGTTCTACGCCTGTTTTTTTGGTACTATGGGATAAATTTATTATTATTATTACTATTGAAAATAGATGAAAATTCCATCAGATGGTGAATTTTAATTGCCTTGGGGCACGGGTTAGCGTCATCCGATTGAGTTAAAATTGTGTATACTTCATTTTTTAAATAATTGGAACCACTTTAGGGGGTGCGGCCAAACAAATCGTAAGAAAAAATATCGTCAAGTATAGCTAAAGACCACCCTAACGTAGATATGTAAATTTTATATGTTATTATGTTTTAATTATGTACTATTTATGTAATTTAATTAGCTATTGCTATTAAAAGCTATTATTATTTTTATTATTATAAAAATTGAAGAACTTTCACGGAGCAGTGTTGCCTTCGATAATCCTTAAGTTTTGCTTCATATGAACAAAGTATCTGTGTTTTGTTAGGGAATCCTCATATGGACACAGTTTACTTTTAGACATTGCCATCTCTGAAGTACGTTTATGGATCAATATGTGTCGTTTAAGACAACTCTTATACTTTGTTTCATATGTACATAGTTCACATTTAAATTTTATTATTTCTGACGGACTTTTATGTTTCAATTTATGATGCCTAAGATTGCGCCGACGTTTTGCCTCATAGGGACACAGTTCACATTTAAACAGTGTTAACTCTGAAGTACTTTTATGGATTAATATGTGTTGTTTAAGATAATCCTGACGTACTGTCTCATACAGACACAGTTCACATTTAAAAATTGTTACCTCTGAAGCACTTTTATGGCTCAATGCATGCCGTTTAAGACTACTTTTATGTTTTGCCTCGTATGGACATAGCTCACACTTAAATTTCGTTACTTCTGATGGACTTTCATGGGTCAATTTATGTTGTTTAAGATTATGCTGACGTTTTGCCTCATAGGGACATAGTTCACATTTAAACACTGTTAACTCTGAAGTACTTTTATGGATTAATATGTGCTGTTTAAGATAATCCTGACATACTGTCTCATACAGACACAGTTCACATTTAAACATTGTTACCTCTGAAGCACTTTTATGGGTCAATGCATGCCGTTTAAGACTACTCTTATAATTTGCCTCGTATGGACATAGCTCACACTTAAATTTCGTTAATTCTGACGCACTTTTATGGGTCAATTTATGTTGTTTAAGATTATACCGATGTTTTGTTTCATGGGGACACAGCTCACACTTAAATTTCGTTACTTCTGACGCACTTTTATGAGTCAATTTATGGTGTTTAAGATTATTCCGATGTTTTGTCTCATGGGGACACAGTTCACACTTGAACACTGTAACATCTGAAGAACTTTTATGGGTCAATGCATGCCGTTTAAGATTACTCTTACGTGTTGCCTCGTATGGACATAGCTCACACTTAAATTTCGTTACATCTGACGGACTTTTATGGGTCAATTTATGTCGTGTAAGATCATTCCAACGTTTTGTCTCATAGGGACACAGTTCACACTTGAACACTGTAACATGTGAAGAGTTTTTATGGATCAAATTATGTCGTCTTAGATCTTCCACACGTTTTGCTTCATATGGACAGAGTACACACTTAAACATTGTTAACTCTGAAGAACTTTGTTGTCTAACATAATCCTTACGTGTTGCCTCATATGAATGGGTTTCACACGTATTCACTGTTATCCCATGAGAGTTTTCATAAGTCAACTCATGCACATTATTATCTTTGTATCTTCTTTGTAGTTTAGGCATTGAAATATCCAAAGATCCATTAGCAGTTTTAATTATGGTAGAAAGTTCTTGAAAGCTGAAAATAAATATTATTATTTTGTTATGTATCTATTATCATAGATCCCCAAATTTACATTAAAATAAAAAATTGCCACATATGAACATTTCAAGATACAAAAATAGCCTTATATAAGTGGTTCGGATTCCACCATAAACTGTAGGGCCCCATCTCCTTTACTCAGATAAATCTAGATCTTCTAGACTTAAGAGGGTCATTGTGACGTGGAAGGCGGTTAAATTTTGAACATTTTGTTTTCTTTTAAGGGCACCACTAGGGGTCTCGAGCACCTTTCTACCTGTTCATCCTTCAATTATAGATTGATATTGAAAATGATCGATCAATATGACCTTGCAGTCGCTGTGTTGAAAGAAACATGGTAAATTGGAAGTATAATTATTATAACAAATTCTTGCCGGCTTCGATTTTATATCGGCTCTAGTTTTTATAAACAATACAATACAATATTCTTTATTTCCTTTTCGACTCTTTATACGGTATAGGTATTGTCAATACAACTTTACATGTAAAATTATGTTCTGTAAAGTAGGTACATAGTACATTTAACACAAACAAATATAAATAATATAAGAAGAATAAGAATAAGAATAATTTATTGGTGTTAAATACACAAAAGTGTTTACACACGTCAAAATACAAAATACAATGGTAAAATGGTTTATAAAACAAAATAATGTATGTTAACATAACACAATGTACATGTCACAAACAATACATATTAAAATTTCTATAAAATATACGTCATTTTACATGTTACATAAGAAAAGATTACATATTCAAAATCTATATGAAAAATCAATATGAGAGGAATATTTAAAATACAAGCCAATAGTTATACCTTCACATCACAGAAATCGTTGCTGTAATAGTCATCAATGGAATAAAATGCTTTCCTGTTGAGGTAACCTTTTATAACTTTTTTAAATGCTGTAGTAGGAAGTTCTTTGATTTTATTGGGGAGGAGGTTAAACGCTTTAGGACCATAATAATTGGCTCCGTTTCTTGTCTTTGTAAGTCTGTGGAAATTCAACTGAATATTTTGATTTTTTCTTGTTCCATGAGTGTGTAGGATACTGTGTCGAGTGTAACTGCTCTCATTGGTTTTTATGTGAACAAGGCACTGATATAAATATAAACAAGGTACTGTTAAAATATTGAATTTAGCAAAACTGGGTCCACACTCATCCCGATATTTTAGTCCATCTATTATTCTTATGGCCCGTCTCTGTAGCGCAAATATTCTTGCCGCTGAAGCCGCATGCCCCCATATAAGCAGTGCATATGAGATTATTGACTGTATCACTGCGTGGTAAGCTGCCACAAGTACAGGCTGTGAAACAGTTTTTGAAAGATTACGTAGAAGATATATATTAGTAGTTAATTTTTTTGCTATGTAGTCTGTGTGATGGGACCATGTCATCTTTGGATCAAGGTATACGCCAAGAAAGCGAACACATTCGGGATTAATAACTGAACTTATGTCTCGTAAGGAGAATATAATTTTTTGTGTCTTGTCATTATTTAACTTTAACTGGTTTGCTGTAAACCAATCAGTTATACCTGACTGCGACTCCCTCAGCATTGACTGCAAAACATTTAAGTTATTGTTGGTTCTCACAACGGTTGTGTCGTCTGCAAACAATATTACATCAGTGCTAGGATCAGTACGACCAAGGTCATTTATATATATCAGGAATAGCACTGGTCCCAGCACTGATCCCTGTGGTACGCCATAACTCACGGGCAGTACGTTAGAATTTATTCTGTCTACAGTTACAAGCTTTTCCAGGTAAGACTTGATTAGCTTTATGCTCTTTGTGCTAAACTTGTAGTGTAACAGTTTTTCAAGTAAAATGCTAGGGGAGACACAGTCAAATGCCTTTGACAGATCACAGAACAGAGACGCGGTATGCCCACCTTCCGCGTAGCCTTGATTTATAATGTCAGTGAGGCATTGTATAGCCATAACTGTAGAATATGACTTTCGGAAACCAAACTGTCGTAGGTTAAACAGTTTGAAATTTTCGAAATATTCGATAATTCGTTTTTTTAGGGCTTTTTCGAATATTTTCCCGAAAATAGGTATTATTGAAATAGGTCTAAAGTTTCCTAATACGTCTGTTGATCCCTTCTTGTGTATTGGCACCACACGAGAAATTTTTTGACAAGTTGGGAACACTCCCTCTTTTAGGCATGCATTTAACAGTTTTGTTAATGGTATATAAATGTAGTTAGCTATGCTTTTGATTATTTTGGTATTTAAACCATAGATATCCCTGCTTTCTTTATTTGTTAAGCTTAGAATAATATCTCTGACCTCTATGTATGTTAGTTCTGTGAATTCAAACTGTTCAATAACACTGTTAGTATTAATGCTGTCTTAGTCTTTTTGTTGTAAGTATTCTACACTAGTCTTAACTGCATCTGGCAGCCCATTTATAATGTTTTCAACTTCAGTTACGAAGAAACTATTAAAATCCTCGGGAGATAAATTTGTAGGTGTATCCTTTTTAGATTTATTGTTATACATTTTCACTACTTGCCACATGGATTTGGAAGTATTAGAGGAATTATTTATAAAGTTATCGTTTGCTTTAATCTTGGCCTCTTGTATTGCCTGCCTATATTTAGCCCTAAAATCTTTGATAGTTGTTGTAAGTTCGGGAGAGGCCCTTGTTTTTGAAACATCAATCAGAAAGTGGAGAGTATCTCTCATACTTCGTAGGTTATCACTAAACCAATTTATTTTTAAATTTTTATTTACAAAAGTTTTATTTTTTGGGGGAAAAGCGGCTTCAGTTGCTTCTTGGATTTTGTTAGTGAAAATATCGAATTTTTCGTCAACAGGTATATTATTACATTCAATAAAATCCCAGGTAATATTTTTAACTAAATTATTAAGAGTAAAGAGACCTTCTTGAGTGATAGGCCTAGTTTTAACAAACTCTTTTTGGTTTTTAAGATGTATAGGCGTAGGAAACGTAATTGATAGACCTAGATGGTCAGATAGACCATTGTCTTGTACTTGGAAGTTACTTATGTTTGTTATGATGTTATCAATACATGCATTTTTCCTAGTATTTTCATGTATCGTGGGATACAGATCAAATGTTGAGAGTAAATCAAGAAAATCTATGGTTTTTTTATTCTTTACATTGAAGTGGATATTAAAATCACCATTAATGATGATATTACGATTACTATTAGCTTTATATATGTGATTCAGTAGTTTTACTAAAACTTCCATGAAAATGTCGAACTCTCCATTTGGGGACCTATAGATTGATATAAGAAGTAAATTAAACTTGGTTACCTCAACAGCACTGATCTCGCAATGAATTTCAACAGAAAAACTTTTGATATCAGGTCTTTGCTTACAGAATTTTGACACATTATTTCTAACAAAAATTGCAATATAACTTATATGGGTGCCCGGACACTGCGGCGGTCGAGGACAACGAAGAAGCAGACCGTTTGGTGGATGAAGGAGCAAAAACTTCTTTCCCTGGCCCGGAGTCAGCCTTAAGTCTGCCAAGAAGGCTGATTCAATCAGAGCTGCAAGACTTGGCTAGGGCACAGTTTAAGAATTATTGGGCTGAGGCCCCAGAATAAGGCAGTCGAGGTTCCATATACAGGGGCCCTCGACTGTCTCTACCGTAAAGTGGCTGGATTGATAGAGAATGACTGAGATGGTACGTCTGATAACAAAACATTGTCCTCTGAACAAGCACCTGCATACAATGCGGTTGAAAGATAATTCTACTTGTCGGATGTATGGAGCGGAGGATGAAACCACCATTCATATTCTATGCCATTGTGTATAGGAACGTGGAGGTACAGGTATTTTGGAAGGGAGTTTATACAGCTGGAGGAATTAGGGGATCTATTCTGGATAGGGTGGGAGAGACTGATCTTTTCTAGGGGATTCTAAATGTCACGTATGTACAATTTGCTGACAGGTATGAGTACTGCGGTTGTTCGGATCTACTCTCGTTTCTAATATATATAAGAGTAGAATAAACATACACATGTTCTTTTTAGCATAGTAGTATATATAGTACATAATTACATATATATAGTACATAGTTTTTCGTTTTCGTTTTTAGTTTTTTTGGATGTTCATTTTGTACTTATACTCTTATTTATGAGATGTTTGTTTGTATTAAATTGTAATATTTAATTAGTGGTTTATAATAGGGCCGTTTCCTTCAACAAAATTTACAAAATATTGTTATATGATCAAAAAGTATATTAAATATACATTGTATATATCATATTAAAAAAATTTCTAATCATCACATGCAAGAACAAATTGGTTTTGAAAATAAAAAGGCGGTAAATAATGATGTATATAATGAGAATTAAATTCTAGAGAATTTTCATGTTATCATTTATCTTGGTGGTAGTGCTGAGTTGATTTGTTGTTTACGTTTACATTGTGTGTTTAATATGTTTATAATGGAACTTAATTTTGTGAAAAGTAGTTCAAAGAATTCACCCATAGTGGATTTTCATATGGTACGTGAGTTTTATGTAGTTAATTTAAACTATTTAAGTGCCGAATCCCGAAATTATGTTAAAAATTTGAGGTTAGTATTTAAAAGAAGACTAATATGACAAATGACTCACATCGATTCTAACACTTGCTAATAGTCCAGTCAACGGAGTGCTAAAATGACCAAAATCTCTAATTTGAGTGCTAATGAATTGATTTTGATGAAATCTTGTGCAATGCGTTTGTAATGACGTTAATAGAAAAGAGATTAGAGTAGGAAATGATCGGAAGAGGTAGAAAACACCCCTATTATCACGGGTTCCGTAACTTGTAGGTTTAGGTCAAAAATGAAGAAAAAAAACATTGTTTTTACCTTTTTTGGTCCAAAACAAGGTGTTTTTACTCTTGTAATTTTTTTCAAAAAATGCATATTTTTCGAGATATGGCCACTCGAAAATTCCTAAAAGTGGGGGAGGGGAAAGGTAAAAGTTGGAAAAAAAAATATGAAAAAATTCAGGTGAATGTTATTCATGTTTCCCCGGAAAAACTCTGTGAATACGCACTTTACAGAAAAGTTGCAAATAAAAAAAAGTCTTGTATTTCGATGATAGATTCACATGAATTCTTTCAGATTTTTTTTTCCAACTTTTACATTTCCCCTCCCCCACTTTCATGAATTTTCGAGTGGCCATACCTCAAAACATGTATTTTTCGAAAAAATTCACCAGAGTAAAAACATCTTATTTTGGGCCAAAAAAGATGAATATAATGTTTCGTTCAAAATTATTTAGAGCATTTCGCAACCGATTGGGATAATTTTTCTTTAAATACTCGTTATTTAATTTCAAAAAAACGCAAGAGTCGATTTTTTAATTATGCTAACCAAAATTGTTGAGCTTCGCCAAAATGTCCATTTTGTATTTAAATCTTAATAAAACTTATCCAATTTACATAAATCTTGTTACTCGGGGTATTTTTGAGGTCGCTGATTACGAATCTGAAATCAAAATTGTCATAAACCAACCTGCAAAAGGGCGGCTATAAAATCCTAAAAAATTATGAAAAATTAAATATTTTTGTTAAAGTTTATGCCGAGAAGTTTTGAATATTTCTGATAAGTACTTTTAAGTTAAAATACGACTAAATTTTAAGTTTCAGGAAGAAATTCAAGATGGCGGATCCAATATGCCGGCAATAAGATGATAAAACTAACTTAAAAATAAATGACAAAACATTTTTTCACTAAGTTAGGTTTAAAGTTCATGGTTTAAAACTCTTGCCTTAGGTTGTGTTAGGTATAGAGGTTCTTGGTTTAAGGTTCTATTAGGCTTAGGTTATGTTAGGTTTAATATTCTTGTTTTAAAGTACTTGGTGTTAGGTATCTATTATTAGCAGATAAAAAAAATAAATATTAATATAACCTACTTGGGGTTATGTTTAAAATTAATGGAGGACTGAATCGCATATTTATAATTGATAATTAATGTATGGCAGCCATATTGGATATATTTGAAAATTTCAGAAAATTTGTTCCTTAAATTTTTAACAATTCTTAGGAATAGCCTTTTTAGTTTAATGCGTTTAATTTTAAGTTAGTTTTATCACCTTATTGCCGCCATATTGGACCTGCCATCTTGAATTTCTTTCTGGAACTTGTACTTATAAGAAATATTCAAAACTTCTCGGCACAAACTTTAACGAAAATATTTAATTTTTCATAATTTTTAGCATTTTATAGCGCCATTGATTCCGCCATCTTGTAGGTTGGTTTATGACAATTTGGATATCAGATTCGTAATGAGCGACCTCAAAAACTCCCCAAGTAACAAGATTTATGTAAATTGGTTTAGAGAAAAAAAAATTTCTTTATAAGATTTATTAAGATTTAAATAAAAAATGGACATTTTGGTTAAACTCAATAATTTTGGTTAGCATAATTCAAAAATCGGCTCTCTTAGGTTTTTTTGAAATTAAATAACGAGTATTTAAAAAAAAATTATCCCAATCTGTTGCGAAGTGCTCTAAATAATTTTGAACGAAAAAACTACAGTTCGTGCCAATGTGCGCTGTATGAAATAGATATTTGCGTGACAATTATTTATATTTTCATTCAATTTCTCTTCTAACAATAATTCCAATTCATAAAATATTTATATGTGTGTCCCATGTCAAGTTTGTATCCTTATATGATGTAGTGCGCTTCGAATTTTATTTTTTTCGAAGTGTTGTAAGTGATTGTAAGTCACAGAAAACATGGAAACATTAATTATTATATTTTTTATTTTTTTTTTAATGTGCGTAATTATTCTAAAAATTCAAAAAAAATATAAAATATACTCATTAAGGTTACCTGAAACCTCCCGTTGGATTTACCTCTCTAGCTCAATTAGTTTTAGAGATATGTCTCTTTGAACGATAGTCATGCATGCGCTCATTTTTTTCCATATCTCAAGGTCAAAGCGGAGTACGGCGGCAAAACAGATATAAATCACGTTCGTTCATACATCAAGTCGATGTTAAAACATAAGTTTCGATATAGGTTGCCATTTGGGGGCCGACTCGTCATGCTTATCCGGCTAAACCCTTTGGCACTAAGAATTAAAATTTTTATGACATGATTTATATTATTACAATTGATTATTTTTTATTTATTTGCTTTTATCATGATTAGAGAATATTATTTAGGTATTATGCAAATCACAACTTACACTTTTTATTTATTATGAAAATACCTACTTTCTGTATATTGTTGCCCTAATCTGGGCACGCTAATATACTAGTCAGGTAAATACTTTAAAACACTCATTATTGGAGAATCAATCAAAACAACTACTCTTCTAGCTAATACTGACGAAGTATTGAATTACATGATAGGATTCTTAGCATTTTAAAGAAAAAAAATATATTGAAAATACTTAAATCATTTATTCAAATTTAATCATTCACACTTTTTTATTTAATATGAAATTATCTACTTTCTGTATATTGGTGCCTTAATCGGGTCACGCTAATATACTACTTAGGAGAACACTTTAAAACACTCATGATTGGAAAAGCAATCAAAACAACTACTCTTCCAGCTAATACTGATGAAGTATTGAATTACATGATAGGATTCCTGGCATTTTAAGGCAAAAAAATATATTGAAAATTGTTAAATTATTTATTGTGAATGATTGAATTTCAATAAATAATTTAAATATTTTCAATATATTTTTTTGCCTTAAAATGCCAGGAATCCTATCATGTAATTCAATACTTCGTCAGTATTAGCTGGAAGAGTAGTTGTTTTGATTGGTTTTCCAATCATGAGTGTTTTAAAGTGTTTTCCTAAGTAGTATATTAGCGTGACCCGATTAAGGCACCAATATACAGAAAGTAGATAATTTCATATTAAATAAAAAAGTGTGAATGATTAAATTTGAATAAATGATTTAAGTATTTTCAATATATTTTTTTTCTTTAAAATGCTAAGAATCCTATCATGTAATTCAATACTTCGTCAGTATTAGCTAGAAGAGTAGTTGTTTTGATTGATTCTCCAATAATGAGTGTTTTAAAGTATTTACCTGACTAGTATATTAGCGTGCCCAGATTAGGGCAACAATATACAGAAAGTAGGTATTTTCATAATAAATAAAAAGTGTGTAAGTTGTGATTTGCATAATACCTAAATAATATTCTCTAATCATGATTTATATTGTTGGAAAGAGATAAAAGGAACGGATTTAATGGTGTCATGGCCTATCTTGAGATTTGTTCTTTTTATTTTTGCACAGAGCATATATTAAAAGCAACTGCGTTTTTCAAAATTTTTGTACATATTCGTCTTATAGTTTTTGACATCAAATTTCATCCCTTTAATTCGTTTTGTATCTCCTCAAATAGGGAGATATAAGCGTTTGTGGAGTTCCTATTGTTGAGGATTATGTTCTATATTTAGCAAAGTAGGCTCTGGATTTCGATTTTTTTTTTTTACTGAAATGAAGCTTACAAAAATCGGGATAACTTTTACTGAAACTTTCTATAACACATATCAAGCAAAATATTTGACGTGGCCCTGGTAAAATAGGTAGACTGTATACAAATTAGCATTTAGAAACATGTGAATATTTTATTGTAATGTGATACTACTTCTTGTTCATACTTAATATTGTAAATGACATAGGCAAATTTTGTTTGTTTGGTAACAACTTTGTGGTTCTCTTTTCGTAATAGGTCTGTTCCTAAATAAACTCCTATTTTGCTGATAGGAAAAAGAATCCCATAATCAAGTGGTCACACTAGTTGGTCACTTTGGCTGTCCGATATCCTAGACTAGATGTAACTATGAAGTACTTTTATGGGACAATTTGTGTCCTCTAAGACTATCTCGACGTTTTGTCCCATATGGACAGAGTTCATACTTATACATTGTTACATCTGTAGAACTTTTATGGAGCAATTCGTGTTGCTTTAGAAAACACTATGCTTATGCTTCATATAAACAGAGGTCACACTTAAACACCGTACTTTCATGAGTTGTGTTGTTTAAGATCAATCCAGCATCTTGTCTCATATGGACACAGTTCACATTTAAATATTATATCTGAAGTAATATTATGTGTCAATATGTGTTTTTTAAGATGTTACCGATGTTGTGTTTCATATAGTCAAAGTTCACACGTAAACATTGTTACATCTGATGTGCTTTTATGGCGTAGTTCGTGTCGTTTAAGATTATCCCGACGTGTTGTCTCATACGGACACACCTCACACTTGAACATTGTCAGCTCTGAAGCACTTTTATGAGTCAATATGTGTCGTTTAAGACAAATACTATATTTTGCTTCATATGAACATAACTCACACTTAAATCTTGGACTTTTATGAGACATTTTATGCTGTCTAAGATTACTCCGACGTTTTGTCTCATAGGGACACAGTTCACACTTAAACATTTTTAACTCTGAAGTACTTTTATGGATCAGTTCGTGCCGTCTAAGATTACATCGATATATTGCTTCATATGAACAGAGGTCACACTTAAATATTGTCAACTCTGCAGTACTTTCATGTCTAACATAATCCTCGTACGAATATGTTTCGCATGTATTCCCTGTTATCCCATGAGAGCTTTCACAAGTCAACTCATGCATATTATTAACACACTCTTTATGTCTTCTTTGTAGTTTAGGCATTGAAATATCTAAAGATCCATTAGCAGTTTCAATTATGGTAGAAGGTTCTTGAAAGCTGAAAATAAACATTATTATTTTCCTATGCATCTATTACCATAGATCCCCAAGTTTACATTAAAATAAAAAATGCCACATATGAATATTTCAAGATTCGAAAATACCCTTATATAATCAATTGAGGGCGCCATTAAGGTCATCTAGCACCTTTCTACCTGTCGTTTACGCATTCAATAAGATTGATATTGAAACTGATCGGTTAATGCGACCATCATGTTGAGAGAAACACGGTGAATTCGGCGTATAATTACAACAAATTCTACCGAAGTTACCCGATTTCGATTTTATATAATAATGATAATAATAATAAATAATCTTTATTGCATTAAGTAATCTATTTTTTACAAGCGATTTAGATAAATACAAGCAAATATTGCCCAAGGTCGGTTTCTACTGTAAAATTAAATTCCAAGTCCATTGATCTTGAGGCAGGAGCACCGGATGGCTATTAGAAAGATATATCCTCACACCCTAAAGCACATTTTTAATTTTGGAGAAATTATTAGAAAAAAATCTCTTAGCACATACAAAATTCTTACACGGATGGGGGTAGTTTGAAAACACTTATCTGGTTGTATGCCACCAGTACACATTATCGCAAGGGGGCAGTGTTACGATCTACTTCGTCATTCGTAACAGTTTAACATAATTACACGCTTTCAAGTGCTTATCAAAGACCTCGAGGATAGGCACCCATATATATGTCGCTTTGGTAGGCATATTATTTTTCTGCAGAAGAGGTTCTTCTTTTTGGTTCTGGGGGTTGACCACGCTGGGTTGAAAGGCCGATCTCGCCAAGTGAATTTTTGTAGTAACAATAATTTTGAAAAATGGATCAACATGCGGAGCTAGTTTTCTGCAGAAGGGGTCATCCTTTTTGGTTCTGGAGGTTGACCACGCTGGGTTGAAAGGCCGATCTCGACGAGTGAATTTTTGTAGTAACAATAACGTTGAGAAATGGATCAACATGCGGAGTCCTATTCACAGAGGATTGAGTTTGGGTTTGTTTGAAATTTTGGCTATTGGTTATGTGTGAAAACCTGTGTTTCTGAGTTTGGGGATGTCGGATTGGTGTCGGCCTCCTTTAGAAGTTAAGTCCTATTTTGTGATTAAGTATATTTCTTTTGGTACCCTGGGTAGTTCCTTTGGCACCCTGCAACGTTTTTTTTTTTGGCCTTGTACAGTGTTTTTGGAACCTTGGTTAGCTCTTTTTAACACTCTGGACAGTTTTCTTGGGATAAATCTGGATAATCTCATCCTGGTTGTGGATATCATATTGGTATTAGAAGTTTTATTGTGAGGCCTGGATTTTTTATGGTATACCTAACTTAGTAGATCAACCAACTCTCTCGCTTGGAAGAGAGTAGTTTCCCTTGCTAGTATTTTCCCTCTACATGGATGTCTCAGGTACATGTACACTGTTGACGAGGAGCAGACTGGGAGCAACTATGTTGTGACAGAGCTGCGGCCCTCGTTGCCCTCCTGTTGGCGATATACCATCGTGTGACCAATCGGTTGCGAAAGTAGTGCTCTAGATAATTTTGAACGAATCGGTAAAAATAACTCATTTTATCGACCTGTCATATCTGACGTATCACTACTTCAATCGATAAAACTGTTTACACAATTTTAACTAAAGTTGTTTTAAAATCTTATTACGAGTGTACGGTGTCAATAAAAAATTGAATTTTATCGATGTGAGGTATCGATTAATTACATATTTTACTCATCAATATGTTAGTTACCATAATAGTTTACAAACAAGTATCAGAATACGTAAACTCTCAGCTAATAAGTTTTTTAATGATGCATAATAAGCTTTCTCCCAGTCAACATGGTTTTACAAAAGAAAAAAGCATAGACACTGCTTTAAGTGATTTTGTAAATGGTATTGTAACGTCCATGGACAAAGGACAAATAGCTCTGGGACTCTTTATAGATTTTTCAAGGGCTTTTGACTGTGTAGATCACTCTATATTATTGACAAAACTTGAGAAATATGGAGTGAGAGGTGTTGCTCATGATTGGTTTGCATCATATCTTGCAAATAGAAATCAGCAGGTCTGTATTGAGGATGTTGTATCTGACTCGCAAACTGTCAGCGTTGGAGTACCTCAAGGGTCTATATTGGGGCCCACACTTTTTATTATTTATATCAATGATATGCTGAATTTTATTCAACATCCATCATGTTTGACAGTTTCGTATGCTGATGATACGAACATTTTAATAAAATCTAATACCCTAACTGATGCTGAAGACTGCAAAAACTATATATGATAAAGTAATTTTGTGGACTGAAAATAATAAACTGTGTATTAACCAAAGTAAAACAACCTGTATCCTCTTTAGAACATTGCAGTCTAATATTGTCTTCAACACTAATATCCTTTTCACTAATATCCTTTTACCTCCTACTACAAGCGTGAAGTATGCCAATGAATCGAAAATGCTTGGTTTGAAAATTGACTGTAGCCTTAAATGGTCTAATCACATTCATGATATGTGTGGAAATCTGTCAAAGATCTGTTATGCATTGGCAATAACATCTAAACAATGTAGCCTATCAATAGTAAGACAGTTGTATTTTGCTTCTTTTCATTCTTGCATAAAGTACGGTATAGTGCATTGGGGTTCCTCATGCGAGGCAAATAGAGTTTTTTTACTGCAAAAAAGGGCAATACATATAATAGCCAATCTTGGATATAATACTTCCTGCAGGGAAGCCTTTAAAAGCTTAAACATTCTTACCTTGAACTCTATTTACATTTATGAGTTGTCATGTTTTGTTTACAAAAACAGAATCAAATTTAACGAGATTAGAACTGATCATCCATATAGCACTAGGAAAAAAGATCTCCTTTTACCAAAAGAACACAGGACGGCTTTATACCAAAAAAGTCTTTTTTTCATGGGTTGTACATTTTTTAACTGTTTGCCTGAGCATATTAAATCTATGACAACATTTTTTAAGTTTAAAAAGGCTCTAAAATCACTTTTGTTGGACATAAACAGCTATAATGTTGACGAATTTTTACAAAATGTGTGACTACTTTTCTCTAGTTTTTTTTAATTATTTGTGAATTATACCCTATAATATTTTCAATTGTTCACTGTTCACATGTTTTTTGTGTGTATATGTTTTTACAATATTATTTGTGATATTTTTCTTTGTATTTCTACCGACAATATTAACTGCGCTTTGTACAGATTCTGAAATTAATAAATATTATTATTATTATTATTATTACGTACTAGAAAACAATAATCCATTCTTAAACCAGTCCGGATTTAGAAAAGGACACAGTTGTGAAACTGCAGTACAAAATGTTTTGTAAAATTGGAAAGAACAATATGATAAAGGTTTAATGATAGATGCTGTATTTTTAGACATAAAACTGACTTTTGAAACTATCGATAGAGAAAAATTAATTTAAAACTAATGGGCTGTGGTATAACAGATGTAGCATTAAGTTGGCTAGTAGATTATCTACAGAACAGAAAATAAGTGCCAAGGGTAAACAGGGAAGTATCTAATGAAATATTAAATAAAAACGGAGTACCACAGGACAATACACTAGGACCGCTGCTATTTTTATTATATATTGACATTGTAAAATCCGTCGCAAACTGTCAAGTATATCTATTTGCTGATGATACTCTGTTATATTCCTCTTGTTAAGTGAACATCGTATATGAGATCGAATTCAGTTAATTACCGATTAATTACGGTGACAAATTGGAGAAATTTTACTGAAAAAAAAAAGTCCCAAATCCAGCCCCCTCTAATTCCTTCATTTTCGTCGGAATTAAAAAAAAAATCAGTTTTAGCAAATTTAATTACATTTAAATTAGCTAGAGTAGTCTTCTGCCGTAGGAGCCAAGATTAAAAAGTTGGCAACTGTAGAAGCTCAAAACTTGCGTTTTTTTGCCGCACCTATCCGATATTTCAGTAGTTATCTCCGAAAAGAAAAAAAAATCAAAATTCTGATGGTAGCAAAAAGATTCGTAGTGGAAAATACTCGTTTGACTTTATTTTTTATTTCGAGCTAACTCCCACCGGAGATATCTGTGAAAAATGGCAAAAAACAGCTTGCATTTCGGAGCCGAAAAAGTTGCAAAAACATGCAATCTTGACACGTTCATATTTTCCGAAAAACACCATTGGGACGGATGTACGATGACGCGACGTAAAGAGAAAGTCTTCCATATAAACCTGATCGTAAATTGCACAGCGAAATTCAAAAATTCGGCTTGCCACGAACGAATCAAAAGTGACATTTTGTGACACTTCAAAAAATCGATATCTCTTTTTGCAACATTTATTTCATTTTTGCAGAACTTATTGATTGGCAGAATTGCACCTTCGTTATTGATACTCTCTAAGCCATCATGGGAAAAAAATCTAGCTTTATAGATATTAACGTAAAAAATCTGTCGCTACCTCCCTGGCTATATCCATCTAACAAGCTAATGTGAGTTAGAATATAAAATACTACATCAAATGATCATCATATTAATTTAGGAGTTCCACAAGGCTCCGTGCTACTTTCCTCACTATACATAAATGACCTTACATCTCACATAAAGGGAAAAATTACCATGTACATGGATGATACATCTGTCGTGATCTCAGCACAGAGTCTTCTGGGATTGCAATCTCTCGCAAACGATGTAATGTATAGCTTCAACTTGTGGTGCTCTAAAAATTGTCTAATACTAAATATTGCCTGCTTAACTGATTGTATATACTTTTCTCCTCGAGAAACAACTATTGTCAATAACTTTTTTAACAACGAAAATATTAATTTCTCCAGTTCCGTTAAATTTCTTGGCACATTTGTAGATTCGCACCTAACGTGGAATTATCAGGTAGCTAAAGAAATTAATAGCTCTCTGTACGCTATTTTCTCATTAAAACAGAACTTGCCTAAAGAATATCTGTTTAATATCTATTATGTTATGGTGTATCCGCATCTCTCTCACAATATTATGGTATGGGGTAGATCACCCACTGTTAAGAGAATCATAATACTACAAAAAAGAGACATTAGACTTATCTATGATTGAAAAACTACCGAGTCTTGTAGACCATATTTCACAAATAATAACACATTAACACTTCCATCAATTTACATATATAACATTTCTAAATATGTAAGAAAAAAATTATCTTTATTCAGAAATAAGCTTTCATCACTATAGCACCAGACATGATCTTCCTTAAAGATAACTATGCATAATTCATCTCTATATGAAAAATCACCTTACTCTCAGGCATTAAAATTTATGACAAATTAAACGATAAGAATTATAATTGTTTCAAAATACTATTAAAACAATACCTTATTGAAAAATGTATCTATAGCCTTAACAAGTTTGTCTAAATGTTTTATGTATATGTCATATATCATTTATATCTGTCTGTCCTAATTTTACTATTATCATTATTTAGATACATGTAATTTTACATTTTCTTGACTGTCACACCTGTTCTAACGTAACAGCACACATAATAAACACATTATTATTATTATTATTATTATTATTATTATTATTATTATTATTATTATTATTATTGAATGGTAATGTACAACAGACTACCTGTTGAAATAAAAACGAGTCAAACTTTGCAAGACGATATACTTATATGTAATAACATAGATAAGTAAATTTTACTGATGATAAATTTATGATGTTTTAATTAAGTACTATTTATGTAATTTAATTAGCTATTGCTATTTAAGGCTATTATTATTTTTATTATTATAACATTTGAAGAACCTTTATGGAGCAGTGTTGCTTTCCTTAAGTTTTGCTTCATATGAACAGAGCATTCGTGTCTTGTTAGGACATTGTCATCTCTGAAGTACTTTTATGGGTCAATGTATGCTGTTTAAGACTACTCTTATGTTTTGCTTTATATGAACATAACACTTAAATTTTATTATTTCTGACGGACTTTTATGTGTCAATTTATGTTGTCTAAAGTTACTCTGACGTTTTGTCTCATAGGGACAGAGTTCACACTAAAACACTCTGAAGAACTTTTATGGATCAATATATGTTGCTTACGATAATCCTGACGAATTGTCTCATATAGACACAGTTCACATTTAAACATTGTTTGTTACATCTAAAGCACTTTTATGGGTCAATGCATGCTGTTTAAGACTATTCTTACGTTTTGCCTCGTAAGAACACAGCTCACACTTAAATATCCGTACTTCTGACGGATTTTTATGGGTCAATTTATGTCGTATAAAATTATTCCGACTTATTGTCTCATACGGACACAGTTCACACTTAAATACTGTAACATCTGAAGAACTTTTATGGGTCAGATTATGTCGTCTTAGATACTCCACACGTTTTGCTTCATATGGACAGAGTTCACACTTAAACATTGCTAACTCTGAAGAACTTTTATGGACTAATATATGTTGTTTAAGATAATCCTGACGCATTGTCTCATATAAACACAGTTCACATTTAAACATTGTTACCTCTGAAGCACTTTTGTGGGTTAATGCATGCCGTGTAAGACTACTTTTATGTTTTGCCTCATATGGACATAGCTCACACTTAAATTTCGTTACTTCTGACGGACTTTTATGGGTCAATTTATGTCGTCTAAGATTATTCCCACGTTCTGTCTCATAGGGACACAGTTCACACTTAAATACTGTAACATCTGAAGAACTTTTATGGGTCAAATTATGTCGTCTTAGATACTCCATACGTTCTGCTTTATATGGACAGAGTTCACATTTAAAAATTGACTCTGAAGTACTTTTATGGGCCAATTTGTGTAGCTTAAGATAACGCTGACGTTTTGCCTTATATGGACATAGTTCACACTTAAACATTGTCTCATCTAATGAACTTTTATGGATCAGTTCATGTTTTTTTAAATGATCCACACGCTTTGCTTCATATGAACAGAGTACGCACTTAAACATTGTTAACTTTGAAGTATTTTTATGAGTCAATTTGTGTCGCCTAAGATTCTCTCGACATTTTGCATCATATGAACACAGGTCACACTTAAATACTGTTAACTCTGCAGTACTTTCATGCTTCAAATTATGTTGTCTAATATAATCCTTACGTGTTGCCTCATATGAATATGTTTCACAACTATGCACTGTTATCCCATGAGAGCTTTCATAAGTCAATTCATGCACGTTATTAACACACTCTTTATGTCTTCTTTGTGGTCTAGGCATTGAAATATCCAAAGATCCATTAGCAGTTTTAATTATGGTAGAAGGTTCTCGAAAGCTGAAAATAAATGTTATTATTTTCTTATGTATCTATTATCATAGATCCCCAAGTTAATATTAAAATAAAAAATTGCCACATGAACATTTCAAGATTCGAAAATAGCCTTATATGATGATTTAAGAGGGCCATTAGGGTCTCTAGCACCTGTCTACCTGTTGTTCATTCTTCAATAATAAATTTATATTGAAATTGATTGATCAATATGACCTAGCGGTTGCTGTGTTCACAGGAACACGGTAAACTGGGAGTATAATTATAACAAATTCTACCAAAGTGTTACTGCTACATGGAGCAATGCCTACTATCTACATTGTGGAACCCCATGCTGGATGGGCTACTGGCCGAATTGCAAAATAAGCGATTTCAGCATCCTTGTCTTTCCCATACAGTGGGGTGTATCTGGGGGTAATCCTAGACTCCAAACTGCCATGGAAGGACCACACGGGAGTTCAAGCAAGGAAAGCCTGTGCATCCCTATGGATGTGCAGGCATGTTTTCGGTCTTAAGTGGAGAATAAATACAAAGATTACTCTCTGGATGTACACCATCATGGTGAAGTCCCTCATAACATATGAGGCACTTGCGTTGTGACACTCCCAGAAGCCCTCCACAATTAGGGCTGGTCTATGTTAAAGGCCAGCTTGCCTAGGAATAACAGCAGCATACAGGACCACTCCAACGGCTGCAAAGAAGACTATCCTTGGACTCACTTCCTTGCATGTCGAAGTGGAACCGGAAGCTAGGAAAGCAGCAAATAGACTGTTTAAAGGTAAAATGCGGAATGCGACGGGACAAGGACTGGGGCATACAGCGGCCTCAGCTCTACCTGTAAAGGACCAGGTCGTTGCTCAGTCAGAGGACGACCAGCTCCCCATCTACAAGTTCTCTATTCCATATACAGTCGTTTTCGCTAATCGAGACGATTGGGAATGTGATAAAATGAATAAGCGCTAAAGGGCAATTTAAAACACTGTATGAATGGTGTTAACTTATTGTATATGGATATGTAATAGGGCTAGCCCATTTCTTCTGCGGTTGATATTTTCTGCAAGATTATACCATTTATTCGGTCCAAACAAGATTTTGGGTTTCTAATGATAAGTTTACTCACAACATTGTCAAAACGATTTGACCACGATAGTGTCTCATCTATTGTTATTGTAAAGACTGTAATATGTATGTATATTCTTAGACCTTCGAAGAGCATTCGAAACAATAGACAGAGAACTACTGTTACTGAAGCTAGAAAATATGGGATTTGCAAATGAGGTGTTAAAATGGATAACAGAATATCTCGAAAATTGAACTCAGGAAACGAAATATAATGACATAACTTTAGATATAGAAAAAACCCAATATGGTGTACCTCAAGGGGCCGTTTTGGGCCCAAATTTATTTATATTATATATAAATGATAATAGTTAAACATGTGAAAGACTGTAATATACAACTTTTTGCTGATGATACCTTACTATACGTAAGTGGGACCAATGTTGATAATATATTAAGAGCTCTAAACAGTGCAGTGGAAAGTCTATGTAAATGGCTCAGTGACAATAAGTTAAAATTAAATATTGATCAAACTAAATTTATGATCATACAATAAAAAAATTGATCAAGTTAGTGAATTCAAATATCTAGGAGTTATAATTGATGAGCACTTAAAATTTTCTAGCCATGCAACATATATCACAAATAAAGTAGCAAAAAAAGTAAATCTATTAGGTAGAATACGCTCAGAGCTCAGTCAGTGGACGAAGACAACTATATACAAATCTATAATTCAACCGCATTTTAATTATTGTTCAACAATACTTTTTTTACTAAACAATACAAAAATGTCAACATTAGAAAAAAAAACAGAACCAAGCCCTACATATTATATTGAAAAAGGACAGATATACAAGTATAAGACAGCCATTAGCTGATACGAACTTCATCAGTGTAAAACAAACTGTTATTTTTAACACATTAATATTTATCTACAAAATATTACATAAGTTACTTCCAAATCAGTTATTAGAAAATTGTGCTTTCGTAAGGGACATACACAACCATTTCACAAGATCAAGGGAAATTTTCTATATTCAAAGTGTTAGTACGAGATATTGTCAAAACAATGTGTTGTTCATGATGGATTGAAAATGTATAATGAATTACCAGATTTAATAAAGGATAGCTCCAACTTCGAAAGTTTAGAACATATCAAAAATTCAATAGAGATTTAAATAACCAATATTTAATTAGAATTTGTATATATATAAGTAGTGTAATGATTTTATATTAGTATCTATTTATTTATTTGTGTTTATTGGTATTTTTTACTTGTGTATGAGTTACTATTGTATAGCTTATGCTAAATAAAGAGTGTTATTATTATTATTATACATTTGTGTATGAAATTTTACCCTCTTTATTGTATATTAGTATTACATTTTACGGCATGTTCCATGCTCAATATAATTTTGATATTATTAAATGTTGATGCTTTCTGTATTTTACTTATATACATTTTAATATGTTATATTGTTTGTCACTGAATAAGCTAGTCTTATATTTTAAATGCAATATCTTGACCTGCCATATGTACTTAAGTATCGAAATGGTTAATAAAGTATTATTATTATTATTATTATTATTATTATTGTACACTGAAATATAGAAATGGGAAAAAAAAAGAAAACATATATGTAAATTATTATTTATTATAGTCGTATATGTTTTTGTTTGTTTGTTAACGGTCTTAAGCAATATTCTTTTGTGTTGAGTGCAATACAATATTATTAATTTAGTTCACACTTACATTGCTAATCAGAAGTACTTTTATGCTGCAATTTGTGTCTCATATGAACACATTTCACATTTAAACATTGTTATCTCCAAAGTACTTTTATGGGGCAATGCATGTCTTTTAAGATTATCCAAACGTTTTGCCTCATCTGAACACAGCCCACACTTAAACATTGTTACATCTGAAGAACTTTTATGGATCACTATGTATTCTAGATTAGCTTTATCTTATCTCATATGTACATATTAAATATTTAAATATGTTATCTCGGACGGACTTTCGTGAGTCAATTTGTGCCTTGCAAAATAGCTAGGACGTTTTGTCTCATATGGACACAGGTCACATTTAAATAGTGCCACAATTGAAGAACTTTTATGGAGCAATTTATGTTGTTTTAAGTGATCCTTTCGTTTTGATTCATATGAACAGATGTCACACTTAAGCATCGTTATCTCTGAAGTACTTTTATGAGTCAATGTGTGTCGTTTAAGAATATCAAGACGTTTTGTTTTAAATGGACATAGTTCACACTTATACATCATCACATCAGAAAAATTTTCATGGATCAATTTGTGTCTTTTTAGATAATGCCTATGTACTGTTTCGTAAGAACAGAGATCACACTTAAACTTCGTTACATCAGAAGAACTTTTATGGGTCACTTTATGTTGTTCCAGATTAGCTTTACATCTTGTCTCATATGTACAAATTAAACAATTAAATATTGTTTCCTCGGACGGACTTTCATTAGTCAATTTGTGCCGTGTAAAACAACTCCGCCATTTTGTCTCATATGGACATAGGTCACATTTAAATAATACCACATTTGAAGACCTTTTTTTATGGAGCAGTTTATGTTGTTTTAGATTATCCTTTCGTTTTGATTCATATGAACAGATGTCACACTTAAGCATTGTTAAATCTGAAGTACTTTTATGAGTCAATGTGTGTCGCTTAAGAATATCTCGACGTTTTGTTTTAAATGGACATAGTTCGCACTTACTCATCATTACATTAGAAACATTTTCATGGATCAATTTGTGTCTTTTTAGATAATGCTTATGCACTGTTTCATAAGAACAGAGGTCACACTTAAACATTGTTAACTTTGAAATATTTTTGTGGGTCAATTTGTGTCGTTCAAGATGTAAATGACGGTTTGCCTCATATGGACATGTTTCACACTTATACATTGTTTTCCCATCAGAGTTTTTATAGCCCAACTCATGCTGATTAACACTTCTTTTATATCTTCTTTGCGACTTAAGTACTGAAATATCCAAAGACCCATTTTCGATTTTAATGATGGTAGGAGATTCTTGAAAGCTGAAAAGAAATGTTGTTCAAATTCCACTGATTAAATATATTTTTTTATTTTGTCAATGTTCCGAACTAACACAGATCCACAAAAAGAAAAGTGGTTTGTCCAGAGGACCAGACCAGTGCATCCTTATGTATTTTGACCCGCTGAATCCGAATCCGAAGACATTTTCAGATTGGCTTTTTTTCATTCTTAAAAAGTAGTCTGTCCAGCGAATCAGATCAGTGTGTCCCTATGTATTTTGACTTGCTGAATCCGAAGTCAGAATTGTCGGATTGGCTCGGTTTTCTAACCTCAAGACACCCCCAAAAAGCTGGTTTTTCGCCTTTCACACTCAAATGATTAGTTATAAATTTCTTTTAATATGTTTACTTCAAACCTCATAACGCGATAACCTCATATCACTGTAACCCCATAATCCTACAACTCCATAACAATGTGAAAGGCGAAAAAACAGTTTTTACAAGTGTTTCTTGAGGTTAGAGATGAAAATCGAGCCAATGTGACAATTCTGACTTCGGATTCAGCACGTCAAAATACATGGGGATACATTGGTCTGATCCGCTGGACAGACCAGTTTTTTTTTCGTTTCAGGGGTGTTTTTTGGGGATGGGGATGAAAAACCTGCGAATCTGAAAATTCCGACTTCGGATTTGGATTCAGCGGATCAGAATACATAAGGGCACATTGGTCTGATCCGAAAGACAGACGATTCATTTATTTTGGGGTTAGGGGTAAAAATGAGACAATCTGAAAATTCTGACTTCAGATTCGGATTCAACGCGTCAAAATACGTAGGGCTATATAGGTCTGGTCCACCGAACAGACCACCTTTTTTTTTTATAGGGCTGTGTAATTAATATTAGGTTAATCAATTCATTTAGCTTTAGTCTTTTATGAATTCTTATGTTTGAGTTTTCAAATTAAATTCTTCTCATGGCCTAAATCTGACAATGCATGAGCACTCATGAAAAAGCCAAGCACTTTTCTTTTAACCACAAATCTGGGGCAACAAATATATTGGATATACGTTACGGTCATAAGACCAATGGTAGCATATGCCTCTGTATTTTGGTGGTCGAAAAGGCTACAATAAACACCCAAACTCTCTGGTATACAAAGATAAGCACGCCTAGCAATAACTGGTGCAGTAAGTACCACACCGTCAGCCTCTTTGGAAATCCTCCTGGATCTACCTCCTCTCCGTATCTATTTGGAGAGAAAGGCCAAATGAGCAACATACAGACTTCAACAAGCGGTCATAAATATGCCACGGGTTATCATCATGGAACGCAACATGCTGTCAGATGACATAGTCACGGCTTCCTGGGAATGCTTTCAGATGTGATGCTACTGTGACCAACTCTGAACATCCTTGGAAGAGACAAATGGGAATAAAACCAACCTGCAAAGAGCCGACATTTGTTGGTTTACAGACGGCTCCAAAACCCCTGAAGGAGCTGGAGCCGGGGTATACAGTCGCAACCCAAAGGTAAGAATAACTTCGAGCCTGGGTAACAGTGCGGCTATCTTTCAGGTGAAAATTTACGCCATTGAACTATGTTGTTTACGCGCTTGAACAGATTCATCTGAGACGCAGATCTTTTCAGACAGGCAAGCAGCTCATAAAGTTCTTGGCTCACATTGTTGCAATTCTAAATTGGACTGGAACTGCCAAAAGGCCCTAACCCAATTGGGCAGAAACAACAAGTTAACTCTGGTCCGGGCCAGTGCTTAGCATATCGGCAAGAACGGTGGAAACAACTATCTTGGCCTGGACTGAGAGGAAATTCCTCCAGTACTGGCAAGAACTACCAGGATTAGTTCATTCAAAGGAGTTTATTACATATCTTTTGGAATCAAGAACTAAAAAACTATTAGAGTTAAATAGGTTAGACTAAATCACCAGCTATACAGACTTGGAAGTGCGGACAACTCTGAATGCCGACTGTGTTTGGAGGATGAAACGGCAGCGCATGTTCTATGTACCTGTTCTGCTGCAGAAGGAACCAGGTTCTCACTTTTTGGCCAATAGTCTAAGAGCTAGTGAACATTTTTCTTTCTACTCGAAGTAGGCTAAAACTTTGCCAAAAGATTGATATGGGGGTAATGAGTTGCCATCTCGAACATTTCGACTTGGCGATGGGCAGTAGGGGGCGTAAAATAGTAGTCGAAATTTTCATTATTGCAAGTTGGTTGAAACTTCGTATTTTGCTTGAATTAAGGTATATGAATAACCATACAAATTGTCAGACAATAATTTCAGGCAGCAGGGGGTGTAAGAACACCTCAAAGTCGTAAAATAGTAGTCGAAATTTTAATTATTGCAAGTTGGTTGAAACTTCGTATTTTGCTTGAATTAAGGTACATGAATAACCATACAAACTGTCAGAGAAAAATTTCAGGCAGCAGGGGGTGTAAGAAGACCTCAAAGTTGTAAAATAGTCGAAATTTTTTTTATTACAAGTTGGTTGAAACTACGTATTTTGCTTGAATTAAGGTATATGAATAACCATACAAATTGTCAGAGAAAAATTTCAGGCAGCGGGGGGGGGGGGGGGTGTAAGAACATCCCAAAGTTGCAAAATAGTCGAAATTTTCATTATTGCAAGTTGGTTGAAACTTCGTATTTTGCTTGAATTAAGGTATATGAATAACCATACAAATTGTCAGACGAAAATTTCAGGCAACAGGGGGTGTAACAACACCCCAAAGTCGTAAAATAGTAGTCGAAATTTTCAACCATACAAATTGTCAGAGAAAAATTTCAGACAGCACGGGGTGTAAGAACACCCCAAAGTCGTAAAATATTAGTCGAAATTTTCATTATTGCAAGTTGGTTGAAACTTCGTATTTTGCTTGAATTATGGTACGTGAATAACCATACAAATTGTCAGACAAACATTTTATGCAGCAGGGAGTGTAAGAAAACTCTAAAATTGTAAAATAGTCGAAATTTTCATTATTGCAAGTTTGTTGAAACTGTTCATTTTGCTTGAATTAAGGTATATGAATAACCATGCAAATTGTCAGACAAAAATTTCAGGCAGTAGGGGGTGTAAGAACACCTCAAAGTCGTAAAATAGTAGTCGAAATTTTCATTATTGCAAGTTGGTTGAAACTTCGTATTTTGCTTGAATTAAGGTACATGAATAACCATACAAATTGTCAGACAAAAATTTCAGGCAGCAGGGGTGTAAGAACACCTCAAAGTCGTAAAATAGTAGTCGAAATTTTAATTATTGCAAGTTGGTTGAAACTTCGTATTTTGCTTGAATTATATTTGAATTAAGGTACATGAATAACCATACAAACTGTCAGAGAAAAATTTCAGGCAGCAGGGGGTGTAAGTTGTAAAATAGTCGAAATTTTCATTATTGCAAGTTGGTTGAAACTTCGTATTTTGCTTAAATTAAGGTATATGAATAACCATACAAATTGTCAGAAAAATTTCAGGCAGCAGGGGGTGTAAGAACATCCCAAAGTTGTAAAATAGTCGAAATATTCATTATTGCAAGTTTGTTGAAACTTTGCATTTTGCTTGAATTAAGGTATATGAATAACCATGCAAATTGTCGGACAAAAATTTCAGCCAGCGGGGGGGGGGGGAGTGTAAGAAAAGTCGTAAAATAGTCGAAATTTTCATTATTGCAAGTTGGTTCAAACTTCGTATTTGGTGCTCAAAAATGTACTTCTTTTACATGAAATTTTTATAATTTCCTCCTGTCTGAGACCTTTTTGACCGTGTAATTTAATTGTCAGACAAAAATTCGAACCAGCACACCCTATAAATACATTGCAAACTTTCCTCTCGGCCGGCCGCCAGTGACCTCAGAAGCGCGCCATATATTTCAAAAAGAGATTTCGATTATGGTGCAATGATTTTGTGTTTTTTTTTATATTTTGGAAATGAATTTAAACAAAAAAAAAAAAAGTATTGATATCACGCTTCACTTTGAAGATAAACAATTAAACAATGGGCCTTTCCTATGTAATGGAACTTCATGATTATTTTGTCATAAATCATTTTTTAACACCTAATAAATATTGTATATACACGTCATATCGTATAATATTTTAATTTTAAATGGGTATTTTAAAAATAAAAATATTGTCTAATTCACTCCATATTTCGAACAAATAAACGCGTTCAAATTACATCATGCGGGGAACTCCAATCAAAATTAAACAATTTCTGGATTCATAGGGCATTTGCACGTGACGTCACAGCTGACCTTAAAAATATGTGTTTCTTAAGATTTAAGAGTATTACCCAGCTATTATTAAAATTTCTGCTTGGTTCCCGTATTTTCAACTAATGTCTAGTTCAGTGTAATGTTTATGAAGTTCTAAATACCTTGTCCTAATACAATAGGACTCTTTTTGTAGGTTGGAAATCTAACCTGTAATTAGCAGTCTATTTTTATTAATCAACAATATTGAAAAATTATCTGTGTGAATTTTTAAATATTTGCTTCAAGTTAATTGCTTCAAGTTAAAAATGCGTATACAAACATTTAAAATGAGAATAAACTTGAAAAACTTAAAATTTAAGGTTATGATGCAGATGCCGTATACGAAAATTAACCGAACCTCTTGATGTTTCTGAATTTTACATCTCGTCTGGAAACCTGCCGATGAGACTATTTCCATGTTGCCTAATGTATATGACTGTTTAACGTTAGAGGAAATGCTTTAATTATTTCACTAAAGAATGTCTATTTTTTATATCCGCTTTTGAAAATAATGAATTTCCATTGAATAATACAACTTCCTATATTAAAAATGATAAGAATTAACAGAAGAAACACACTTTCGACATGTTGGCTCCCAACAAATAACTGACACTTGGCAACAATGATGGAAATAAAATAAATAGATAGGTTATGTTCTCTTATTTACGATTTACGTTGTGATCGCACGGATTTAGTATTTTGACTTCATAACTGCGTTTCTTAATTATTTAAAAGTGTGTGTGTGTGTGTACTGTGTAGACATAAAAAAAATAGACAGATTTTGAGAAGGCAGCAAGTGATAATCTCCCTATTATTGACAGTGAAATGGTGAATGACAATTCCTGTTTACTTAAATAAAATAACTGTTACTGATAAATCTTTAGATTTAATAATGATTTTAAAAATTATTCAATAAATGTAAAAGAAAATAAAACACTTAAACCTAGTTGTTCATATTTATTAACTGCAATTTGTATACTACAAAAGTGAAACGAATCATATTTTAACGTTTTTATTCAGTTTTTGTACATACCTATTTAGTTTTATAAATTCAGCAGGTATGAAATACCTGTAACTATAAATGTATTATTATATATTAGTACAGTAACTAGAGGTTTTAACTTTGGAATAATGTCATATGATTTAAATTTCGATCATTTTTGGCAACTTGATAGTAAATACATCAAAAAAAGTTTCTGTAGTTTCACATGTCACTAGACAAGAACTAACAAAGCTTGATGACGTGTCTGTCAATTCGGTAAAGATAGAAAGAGACAAACACTTATACGTACAATCTGCTCAGCCTCTACCAAAGGTGCTAGAGTATACTGATTGGTCATTCCCCCATTTCGTCATCAGTGCAGAAATATTGCCGCCAATTTTAAATTCATATAACATAATAATTTTTTCTGTAGAAAAGAAGCAAATTTCGTAAAAAAGAAAAAATACGGGTGAGTTTTTTTAAAGAGAACTTTTCAAATATTCAATAAAAAAAAAACGTGGGAAAGGCCCATTAAACCACATTTTCTTTTTAACTATTTCATTTATTAAAAAATGTATATGAGCGTTTACGTTGGCAATTTAATTTTCTATAAAAGATATTCAATGACTTTTTTTGTTATCTCACTTGATTCTCGAGATGTAAGCTGAAGTATATAAAAAAAACGATTTAATTTTTTTCGGACTGAAATTTTATAATGGATCAATTAATGCGCAAAATCTTCTAAACCATATATTTTATTGAAAACATGCTCACAATCTTTTACATGATGATGAGTGTTCCACAGCGACTGAAGATGAAGACGAGCCTGCTTAACATTTATTTCTTTTTTTATTTATATACGTTTTTTTTGTCACCGTAAACAATATATTTTTTACGATAAATTTTCTTTAAAAAACTGAAAATTCTAATCTTAATCTTTAATAATAATCCTTTTCTTACGAATAAAATTTACTTTAAAAATCACGGATATGATAATACTGCGCTTTAATTGATCCATTATAAAATTTCAAAGTCCAAAAAAATGAAATAGTTTTTTTTATACTTAAGCTTACATCTCGAGAATCAAGTGAGATAATAAAAAAGTCATTGAATATCTTATAGAAAATTAAATTGCCAATGTAAATGCTCATATGCATTTTTTTTAAATAAATGAAACAGTTAAAAAGATATTGTGGATTCATTGTTTAATCGGAGAATGGAATGTATCTTCAAAATTAAGCGTGATATTAATACTTTTTAATGCTTTTAAAATCACTTCCAAAATATAAAAAAAACACAAAATCATTGCGCCATAGAAATCGAAATTTCTTTTTGAAATATATGGCGCGCTTGAGGTCACTGGCGGCAGGCCGAGAGGAAAGTTTGCAACTTATTTACAGGGTGTGCTGGCCCGAATGTTTGTCTGACAATTACATTACACGGTCAAAAAGGTCTCTAGAATAACATATTAATGTCAGACAGGAGCAAATAATAAAAATTTTACGTAAAAAAATACATGTTTGAGGTGTTCTTACACCCCCTGCTGCCTGAAATTTTTGTCTGACAATTTGCATGGTAATTCAAGCAAAATACGAAGTTTCAACCAACTTGCAATAATGAAAATTTCGACTACTATTTTACGACTTTGGGGTGTTTTTACACCCCCTGCTGCTCATCGCCAAGTTGAAACGTTCGAGATGGCAACTCATTACCCCTATGGCAACCTTTTGGCCTACTTCGAGTAATGATGTGAAATGTTCACTAGCTCTTAGTCGAAAAGGGCAACTGCTGCCAGAGGACCTGAACCTAAGGTCGAGTATCGCCAACTTATTAATTTTATAGGTAATTGTTACTCTACATTGGCATAAATAAAGACAATTTATTAATACTAATATTATCATTATTATTATCATCATACAGTTTGAAGTATCTTTGTCTAGAAAAGTCTAATTATTTTTATGCGGCAATTTACGTTGTTCAAAGAATGAGCCCGTCACTTTGTCTCATTTGGACATAGTTCACCTATAAACACTGTTACATCAGAAGAACTTCTATGGAGTAGTTTATGTTGATTTAAATGATTCACAAATTTTGCTTGATATGAACAGAGTTCACACTTAAGCATTGCTACATTTGAAGTACTTTTATGCTTCAACTTGTGCTGTTTAAGATAATCCCGACGTTTTGCTTTATATGGACACTCTTCGCATTTAAACATTGTTATCTCTGAAGTACTCATATGGGTCAATGTGTGTTGTTTAAGATAATCCCGACGTTTTGCTATATATGGACACTCTACACACTTAAACATTGTTATCTGCGAAATACTTTTATGAGTCAAGGTATGTTGTTTAAGATTTCCCTGACGTTTTGTCTCATATGGACACACTTCACAATGAAACATTGTTACATCTGAAGAACTTTTATGGAGCACTGTGTGTTGTTTTAGATTAGCTTTACGTTTTGTCTCATATGTACACATTTCACATTTAAATATTGTTACTTCGGACAGATTTTTATGGATCAATTTGTGCCGTGTAAGGATACGCCGATGTTTTGTCTCATATGGACACAGATCACACTTAAACATTGCTGAATCTGAAGAACTTTTATGCTCCAATTTGTGTCGTTTCAGATAATCTTGACGTTTTGTCTCATATGGACACAACTCGCAATTAAACATTGTTAACTCCGAAGTACTTTTATGGGTCAATTTGTGTACTTTAAGATAACGCTGACGTTTTGCCTTATATGGACATAGTTCACACTTAAACATTGTTACATCTGAAGAACTTTTATGGATCAATTTGTGTTGTATTAGATTATCGATACGCTTTGCTTCATATGAACAGAATTCACACTTAAACATTGTTAACTCTGCAGTACTTTTATGAGTCAATTTATGTTTTCTAAGATAATCCTTACGTTTTGTCTCATATGGACATGTTTCACATTTATACATCGTGATCCCATCAGAGTTTTTACAGCTCAACTCATACCATTTAACTTGTTTTTTACGTCTTCCTCGTGACTTCAGCAATGAAATATCCGAAGATTTAATTACGGTAGGAGATTCTTGAAAGCTGAAAATAAATGTTGTTCAAGTTCCATTGCTTATAGAATATATTTATTTATCAATATCGATAAAATTAAATTAATTAACTCATTTAGCTTTAGTTTTGTGACCAAATTTGGACGGTCTAATTTGACCATAGCTACACAGTAGCTCCTATGTCGGATGAGAAGATTCTACAAATACCAAAGTAATATAAGCGATTCGATAATCAAGATGGCATCATCGGGAGATGATAAAAATTGTAAATATAGTAATTATACCTAAAAAATTAACTTAGTTTCAAAAAACTGGGAAGAGTATACTTTAGAATGTTCAACAATTATGTAGATCCGGCGAAAAGTATGTTTATATCTAGTCTATTTATTCTATATTTTCTGTTTATATAGTGCATTAATAGATATAAAAAAATAGCATGGCAGTCTGCGTCTTCAAAATCAGTGAAATCATACATGAGCAATTATTCTGACGTGTATTTTATTGGTGTGAAGTTGTTACTTAAAGTGTGCGATGTTAGACTGTCAGATAAGCCTAAATATGCAGCTGAAAAACATGTCATCGAAAAAACATCAAACATTTATTAGCGGAGACGAACAAAAACAGTTCAAAAATAAAAATATATTTTTATTATTTATTGTGGATGCCGAAAAGCTTGCCAAATTCATAATATTCAGTACTTACACTAAAATTAATTCTGAAAGTTTTTGGACTCGTTGATTACGAATGTGATGTTAGAATTTGCAGAAATAAGATGGTAGATTCAAAATGACGAACTGAGACATTAAAAAATTATCTAAAATATCTAAAGAAAAATAATTCAATGCTTCATATCATTAGTTAAGAATATTATAAAGGTTACACCGGATAGGATAGGGACACTCTTGTAACTATTGAACGGGCGAATGGATTTTTTTTTCAAATTTGGTGTAGTGATATGGGATGAAGTTTCCAATTATCTGATGTAGAGAACCAAAATGGCCGACTTCCGGTTTCGAAGCAATTGACATGAAAATCAAATTCTGAAATGGGACAACCTGTATATTCTTGCACATTTGGATGTTGCTGGCCAAATACATATAATCTGACCCTCAAATATTATTCTGATTTCCAAAAAATATACCTAGGTATTCTAATTTTTAGTTTTAATCATAGATGGCCGCTATTTTGCCAAAATCATCTGAAAATACTTTTAAAATATTATTTCTTCAAATACCAACAATTTATTCATCAAGTTCAACGATATTGGTTTTTCAACGAAAACTATTTTTTTTAAATGGAACAATGGGTCAACCTGTTATTTAATTAGAGCTTTAAATTATGAAGAAAATGATATGCATAACATCTCTCTTCTCTTCTTTGTATTAAATATATAATCAAATAAATAACAATAATAATTTTTTTTAATATTTTTTTGAAAATCATATGTATTTTGGCTAGCAGGATCCAAATATTCAAAAATATACAGGTTGTCCCATTTAAAAATTTGATTTTCATGTAAATTGCATCGAAACCGCAAGTAGGCCATTTGGGTTTTTTACATCATATAACTGCAAACTTCATCCTATATCACTACACTAAATTTGAAAAAAATTCATACCCCCATTCAAAAGTTACAAGAGTGTGAGCCACCCGGTATATAGAATATTATAATTTTCAAATTAAATGTAATGGCTTCGGTATGGCGACTTGAAGCTTATTTCTTAAATTGTTATACAGTTCACAATATTGAAGTAGAGCCACTTTATACAGTGTGTTTCACTTGAAATGGTAACACCCCAATAACTTTATTTTACTTAAGTATAGGTGGTTTGCATTTGTAGGAGGCAAATGTTTTTCTGGTCATAAGTAGATCCTAACTTGTTCCATACTTAAGTAAAATTTGATTCAAATCGGAAAAAAAAAATAAAAAAGTTATTGAGGTGGCACCATTTCAAGTGAAACACATTGTACATGAAAATTATATCAGATTCTTAATTAAAGAGATGAAGAGCATTGTATCATTTTTTTTTTTTTCACCTTCTTAGATAATTTTTTAAAGTTTCAGTCCACCATATCGAGTCCACCATTTTGTTTCTGCAAATTCTAATACGGGATTTATAATCAGCGAGTCTAAAATCTTACAGATATTAACATATATGTACATACCGAGTGTTGGTCAGCTTTTCGGGATTTTATCCCATAGCGATGGGTCAATCCTACAAGGTGCATACAATTTTTTTCATGAAACTTGCCAATGCACGCCTTAAATCTAATGGTATAGAGTTAGGGAGTGTTTTTGTTGTAGAACTTCCCAGAATCGACCTAAGTTGAAACCAAAATAAAAATTCGACTTAGGTAAAAAATTCGATCATAACATACAAGTCTGAACGGCTTCAGAGCCATGATAAAGTAACCCAAAAGGACCGTTATTAGTTCGTTAAGACATTAGGCACAACCAAGTGAAAATTCAAACCGAATTTCCACTTAGGGAAATATGTTTTGGTCCAGGCCGAGAGAGTGAAAGTATATGGTGGTCATGGAAAAATGAACCAAAAATAAAAGTATAATTTTTGATCAAGGAATAATAAATCATGTACCTTTACGAAATTATTTTTAACTTTTTAATTCCTCCATCAAAGACAATGACTATGGAGATACAGTCATTATATTCGAAAGAATGAATATAAAATTTTAATTACGCTACGTATAAAAAAGGGTTAAATCGACAAATGTGGTGAACAAGGCTTCCAGTCAAAATTCTATTTATTGTAGTGATATAGTGACCTATTGCTGAAAATTTTAGTGACCTAATAGTGATCATATTAGACATTATAATGATCTAAAAATTTCTATTGCAGACATAAAAATGTAATGTAATGGGGAATTTCAGCAATTTTTTTTTAATTAAAAAACGAGTTCTTTAGATTAAAAGAAGAGACTCGTAATTTTTTTTAAAGCACAATAAACGTGAAAAAAAATGTTAAAGTTTAGTATTTGACAGCGACAAGTGTCAGTCTATGGCAGAAAATAACATGAAAGTAGATACAATTATGCAAAATTTGCAACCGTCACCGGTAAATCAAAAAAATTCTCTGCTACGTTTGACTAAGTCACAAAACGTTTAGTGACTTTTTGAGACCAAACCTTATAGGGCTTTAAAAAATACAATGAACTGAAAATAATTGTTTAAAATATTCTGGTAAGTTCTGAATATATTATATTTTCATATTAATACTTGTTTTTAAATATTTAGACTGAACTGAAATTCTCCATTTCTAGATAACATTTTATTTTATGTTAATATCTTTACAGCATGAAAAAAAAAAGGTAAACGCACTAGTAGTAGTACCCATAAAATAATAAATATGAAAAGAATCTAAACACAAATATCTAATAGAATTTATAAAAAATGCAAATACAATATATACAGCGTATCCTCCGATTGAGTTCGTTATAGGTGAAATGGACAAAAAATTTTCGAATTTTTTTTTCATATTTGGAGATTCACTCCTGCTTATTTAAAAAGTACTTTTGGGTGTACTTTTGTTTTTTTTTAAATCACATAGGCCATAACAGTTAAGCAAAAACGAATCTCATGTTAGGTAAAGTACCTTCTCTTTAAAAGATACAGCAAAATGTCATTAAGAAAAGCTGTTCAGATTAAAAAGTCATAGTCCTATGCAGAGAACATACACCTACTTTGATGATTTTGATTTTTTTAATATAACTGCATTTTACCTCGCATTTTATAAAAAAAAAACGTGGCTGGTTTACTAAAGTATTTACTCTATTATGTACTAAATCAAACACGTTAGTAAACTGGCATAATATATATATATTATTTTTTTTTTTGTAAAATGCAATTATATTGAAAAAATCAAAATCATCAAAGTCGGCGTATATTCTTGAAATTTTGCATAGGACTATAACTTTTTAATCTGAATAACTTTCCTTAATAACATTTTCCTGTATCTTTTACAGAAAAGGTACTTTATCTAATATGAAATTCGTTTTTGCTTAACTGTCATGGCCTACATAATTTTAAAAAACAAAAGTACACCCAAAATTACTTTTTAGATAAGCAGGAGTGAACCTCCAAATATGAAAAAAAAATTCGAAAATTTTTTGTCCACTTCACCTATAGCGAACTCAATCGGAGGACACGCTGTATACTGAACAATATAAAAACTTATTTCTCAGAACGTTTTTGTTTATTATCTAAGAAGTTCGAAATAATATCATTCTTTCGTTAATTAAGTTTTCTTTCTAATGATGCTGTGCTTTTTGCTTTCATTTCTTGAGAATTTTTTGTTTTATTATAGCCGTCCAGTAAACACTGGGCTATCCGAGCTTCATTCAAATCTCCATTTTTAATAGCCTTTTCTAATCGATTAGTGGCTTCTTTAAGTAGCGTATCCAAATGTTTATTTTGCTTTTCTTCTTTTTTGTTTGAATTAATTGTTTCTTCTAAAACATCAATTGTTTTTTTCCTTCTTGTAATCTGTTCAAGAACATTTGCTCCTCCTTTTTTTTTCTTCGGAAATTTTAAGTTTTGTTTCATTTTCTATTTTTTTCTGACTTTCGTCTGTTAAATCATTTTGGTAGCTTTTATGAGCTGTTGTTGCTTTCTGAATCACAGCTATATGTGTCTTGATAATAAAAACTTTGCCTTTTAACTTTTAATGACCTTTTCATGGAAAAAGTGACATTTAGAGACATTAAAAATAAAGTGACTTTTAGTGATTTAAGTGACCTCGCTGGAAGCCCTGGACGTCTATGGGCAAATATTGGCAAAAAAATAGTAAAAATGGACAAGGTCAGTTTCTCACTTATACTCCAGGCATTAGAGAAAAATTCATGGTAGTCCTGGAGATAGGCTTACTTTACGTTTTTTGGAGACCTGAATCCGAATTCTTAACTTCCCACCAAAAATTCCCTCCAGAACCCCCTCAAATTTAGAAAAAAAAAAAAATGGTTTTTTATTTTCTTATCTTTTTTTTTTTTCGTTTTAGATAAAAAATACCCAGATATTCAGAAAATGAACAAAATTTACAACAAAAAAGCTCCTTTAACATTTTGACGTACAACGAACAGGAGGGGAGAGAGTGGGTCCCAAAACATGCGACAAGGCTCATGTTGTGAGGCGTGCTAACGCTTCCCCGTTCGTTCAACGTTAAAATGTCAAAGGACCTTTTTTATTGCAAATTTTGTCTACTTTCCGAATTCTTCGGTATATATTTCCTAAAACGAAAAAAAAAATATATTAAAAAAAAAACGATTTTTTTTTTGCTTTTTTTTTATAAATTTGAGGGGGTTTTTCGTTTTAGGAAAACGATACCTAAAAATTCGGAAAGTAGACAAAATTTGCAACAAAAACGGTTCTTTGACATTTTAAAGTTGAACGAATAGGGAGCGCTAGCACGTCTCGAAACATGAGCCTCGGCGCATGTTTCGGGACCCACTCGCTCCCCTCCTGTTCGTCGTTCGTCAAAATGTTGAAGGACCTTTTTTGTTGTAAATTTTGTTTGCTTTCTGAATATCGGTATTTTTTTATCTAAAATGAAAAAAACAAGACAAAAAAAATAAAGACAAACTTTATTTTTTTTTTCTAAATTTGAGGGGGGTTCGGGTGAAATTTTTGGTGGGAAGTTGAAAATTTGGATTCAGCGAGCCAAAAAACACAAAGTAAGCCTATTTCCAGAACTACCATGAATTTTTCTAGGTAAAATTCTCTAATGCCTGGAGTAATAAAACAAGTTTGGATTCACCCAATGATTCATAATTTGGACAAGTGCGTTGGATGATCAATACAAAGAGATGGTAAGAAGGGCTTTCCAATTGATAAAGTTATAGAGAAAACTGTCTTGTGCATAAATAAAACAAAAATCCATTTAGGCAAAAAGTAGCTCGGAGGCAAGTCTGTGTCATTTTTCCTTTATAGAACCTGCATGGGGACTAGTATGTCGTAAGACTGGTCGAACGTTATTAAACTCATGTATTAATCAAACTCCGTTCTGTGAATGATATAATTACGATATAGAACTTTAAAGCTAATCATAAGCGAACCAAATTTTTTTTTTAAGTGAAATATTTTTACATTATTTTCAGTTAGCCATAATTACCAAAAATTACAAATTTTAAAAATGCTTGCAATAAATTCTAGAGAAGTTGCATGAATATTTTCTACCAAATCGATTGTTAGTGCGCGCTCTCATTTGTATGGTAAAATTTAACTTGTCTTAGCTAGGGAGGCTTGATTCTTTCACATTATATCAATTTATTCGATAAGATATTGCAAAATTTCCCTGTACTTGTTTAAAACCTGTTAAATAAATGTTATTCTTTGAACTAATTGCATTTTATTGATATTATGACTTGTTGCTAGTCTTAATCTGTTGAGTTTTCATTTGGAAGACCGGAAAAACTGAGTTAATCGGAGTCTCATGACTCCGCAAGTCTTAAACTCAGTGTTCTGGTCACCTTACGGGAGCTCGACAGGGATTTGTTTTATGTGATTTTTCAGGAATCATTAAGTGTAAAATCCGTTACTAGTAGGTAAACAAATAAAAATCACATCAAAATTTAATCCCGTCAGAGAGAAATCTCGATAGGGATTTTTATTATGCAAAAATTACAAAAATCCTTAGGCGTAAATCCATTATTATTACGTAAACAACTAAAAATCACGTCAAATTTTAATCTCGTCAAAGAGAAATCTCGAAACTTATTATTATTACATAAATAAATAAAATCCTGACAGAGAGAGTGTCGTTGATGATCTGAGGTAGGGCAGCCTAGGCCTAATATTTGTCTATCAAGTTATATCTTATCTCGAACCCGCTTGGGAGTGGCGACTGGCGCCTCTTAATAAATAAATTGGTGTCGCGTCACTTATACGCTCGTTAGTGAGTTCCTCTACATTTTCATATACAATGGACATACCGATTTCAAATGTAAATAAAGTATTTCGTAAGAACCCTGAGCAAGCAGTTGTTTTGTAAAATTCATCCATACATATTGCCTCCCCAGACCTTCTTCTAATAAAACACAAAAAAGTTAAAAACAATAATAAATGAATTTATTGAATAAAAATTGATTCAACAGGCTTGACCAAGGTCCTTCTGTCTATTGTTACAATGTTATTATAATTTGTAATCTTTATTCTATACACTAGTGGTGTTTTATATACAAATATAAATATATATATACATAAAAAAAGCGATGGATTATATTACAATCTTCAAGTAGGTTAAAAAAAAAAAAGTTTATTATTTCATTACGAATTGAAAAATGTTTCCCATCTTAGTCCGCCTCTGTTAATTATGTCATGACCTCCAAGAATCCCACGTCTGGTTATAACTTGAAAACTATCAATTTAAATAAAGTGCCATAGAACCTTTGTGACTATCTGCTCCATGTTTTTTTTTATGTATATTATTATTGACAACATTAAAGATAATTTATTATTATTTTTACTATTATTATATAGTTTTTAAGTGTCCTAGTCTAAAAGAAACTGAATTAATTTTATGGGACAATTTGTCGTTTAAAAAATGACACTTTGTCACATTTGGAAATAGTTCGCATATAAACATTGTTACATCAAAAGAACTTCTCTGGCATGGAGCAGTATATGTTGATTTAGATGATCCACACGTTTTGCCTGATATGAACAGAGTTTACACTTAAGCATTGCTACATTTGAAGTACTCTTATGCAATAATTTGTGTCGTTTAAGGTAATACCGACTTTTTGCTTCATATGGACAAAGTTCACACTTAAACCCTGTTAACTCTGAAGTACTTTCATGGAGCACTAAGTGTGATTTCAGATTAGCTTTACGTTTTGTCTCATATGCACACATTTCACATTTAAATATTAATACTTCGGACAGACTTTTTTTTTTATGGATCAATTTGTGTCGTGTAAGGTGATACCGATGTTTTGTCTCATATGGACAAAGCTCACACTTAAACGTAGTTATATCTGAAGATCTTTTATGGATGACTATGTGTTGTGCTAAATTAGTTTTACGTCTTGTCTCATATGGACACATTTCACATTTAAACATAAATACTTCGGACAGACTTTTATGGATCAATTTGTGCCTTGTAAGGCGATACCGATGTTTTGCCTCATATGGACAAAGCTCACACTTAAATATAGTTATATCTGAAGATCTATTATGCATGGCTATGTGTTGTGCTAAATTAGTTTTACGTCTTGTCTCGTATGGACACAGGTCACACTTAAACATTGTTAACTCTGCAGTACATTTATGAGTCAATTTGTGTTTTCTAAGATAATCCTTACGTTTTGCCTCATATGGACATGTTTCACATTTATACATCGTGATCCCATCAGAGTTTTTATAGCTCAACTCATGCCATTTAACTTGTTTTTTATGTCTTCCTTGTGACTTCAGTAATGAAATATCCGAATACTCAGATTTATTTATTACATCTGAAGATCTTCTATGGAGCCTTTTATGTTGTTTCAGCTGATCCATTTGCTTTCCCTCAAACGAACACGTCACACATAAAGGCTGTTAACTCTGAAGTGCTTTTATGCGTCAATGAGTGTCGCTGAAGACGTTTCCGATGTTTTGCCTCATATGGACATGTTTCACATTTATACATCGTGATCCCATAAGAGTCTTTATAGCTCAACTCATGCCATTTAACTTGTTTTTTATGTCTTCCCTTCGACTTCAGCAATAAAATGTCAGGAGTTTCAGTTTTAATTATGGTAGGAGATTCCTGAAAGCTGAAAATAAATGTTGTTCAAGTGCCATTGCTTATACAATATACTTTTTCATTGTCAATGTGTCGATATAATTAAAATTAAATTAATTAACTCATTTAGCTTTAGTTTTGTGACCAAATTTGGATGGTCCAATTTGACCATAGAGAATTCGGCTACACAGTAGCCCCTATGTCAGAGGTGAGTCATGAGCAAGGTCTCTTATGATATCTGTTAATTATTGTTTTACTGTTGAACAAAAGAATTTTTTTTTAAGATATTTAAAAATGTTTGTAAGCTTCTGGGCGCCAAAGTTAATTTGGAGAAGAGAAGACCAGACAAGCAAAATGTAAAACAAGCAACGAACAATATTTTGTTGTTTTAAAATATCACAACAGGAAGTGGAGGTGTTATATAACACACAGTTCAGATGTACATACTGTATCAGACAAAAAAAATGTATATATACAGTGTGTCCCAGGATAGATCTAACAAGAGGTGTAATGGACCAAAAATTTTGGAATTTTGGAATGATATTTGGGAATTGAGTCCTGCTTGTTGTAAAACTAAAGTATACCAAAAATGACTTGATTTGGTGTTCTACAGGGTGTCTTATAAGCAAAGTTGTAAAAATCACCACTAATAAAGTACTTTTATTTTTCAAAATATGAAAAAATTCCACTAAGAAAAGTTATTTAGAATGCAATGTCTATACCAAATTTCAGGAATATAAAATTATTTTTTTGAAACTTCGTATTTTTTGAGAATTAAGAGTTGAATTCATATTTCAAGTTGTGAAGGAGCAAATGTTAATCATCTCAAAAGGCAGGCTATTGGTAAATAAAAAATTGAATATACGAGATGTAAGAAGGTATAATGTTAATCGAACTAATTGTAAAACAAGAAACAATTACTAACAGAAGATTAATGAGGTTTAAAAATTATAACAAGTAATAAATATCAAAAACATAACAGATTCACAAACAAATTAATTATTGACCAATACAAAACAATGTTTACAATTTTTTTATTATTCGACGTAGCTACCAAGTTCTTAAAACTGTTTCGAATATGATCTAACGGTATGGAGTTTACAGCATTTGTAATTCTCTGTTTCAATACTGCTACATCGTTAGGAAGTGGTTCAGCATAAATCAACTGCTTGAGGCGACCCCATAAAAAGAAATCCAATATTGATAGGTCTGGGGATCTCGCCGGCCACTTGATCGGTCCATTCCTGGCAATCCAATTTTCTCCAAAATTTAAATTCAACCACCGATTAACCATTTCTGTGGAGTGGCCTAGGGTAACCATCATGTTGAAAATGAACTAAAAATATTTAAATGTTCTTCAGAAAATCTTTCAAGAAGCTGTAAATAAGTGTGCTGGTTTAACCTTCCCTCAATGAAATAAGGTCCAATAACTCCAACGTGATAAGGAATGGCACACCACACATTCACTTTTTTATAATATTGTCTTCTACAATGAATTCTAAAATTTGGATTTTCAGAAGCCCAAAACCTACAATTCTGAGATGAAACAACACCATTGGTTGTGAATGTGGATTCATCTGAGAAAATTATGAAATGATGAAAAAATCTCTCTTCCATGATTTTTTCTCCAATGGTCAAATAAAAATCCAACCTATGGCCGTTATCTCCCTCTTCAAGCGTATGTTTATAATTTGCTTTATATGCCCTAATTTTCTTTGCCTTGTAAATTCTTTGGAGTTCAGAATTACTAATATTAATAAGAGCTGATCCCTCTCTTAGTTTCATCCTAAGATTTTCTATAACAGAGGCATGAGTTATAATAGCCCCAACATTGTCTTCATCATATGCTTTTATTTTTCTTCTCATGTTAAGAACACTACCAGTAGCCAGAAACCTTTTCATTATTCTCATAGCCTGAGTACGTGACAAAGCAGTGTTTGGAAATTTCAAATTAAATCGGCTTATCACTTCTCTTAGCGAGTTTTCACCGCCAATTCCGTAGCATTGCACAATATAAATTTCTTCACGCACTGTGAGTACCGTTCTCACTTAATTTTTTATGCTTGGTTCGTTAATTTGAAACAGAAATTAAGGATATCGACTATATTTGACAGATATGTCAATAATAAATGATAAATGTATCCACTGCTTTTCTCATAGCCTACTTTTAGCTTCTACATAACTTTAAATATTAATTCACAAAAAATAATTTCTATGCAGTTTTAATTGAATGGTTCAAAATAAAATACTAATTTATTGAAAAAATGGGAAGTTTCAAAAAAATAATTTTATATTCCTGAAATTTGGTATAGAGGTATAAAATTGCATTCTAAATAACTTTTGTTAATGGAATTTTTTCATATTTTGAAAAATAAAGGTACTTTATTAGTGATTTTTACAACTTTGCTTATAAAACACCCTGTAGAACACCAAATCAAATCATTTTTGGTATACTTTAGTTTTACAACAAGCAGGACTCAATCCCCAAATACCGTTCCAAAATTCCAAAATTGTTGGTCCATTACACCTCTTGTTACATCTATCCTGGGACACACTGTATATGCACTTACATGTAGGTAAGTATTCATAAAAATTGGACTGTGGATAGGTTTATATTTGAGTATTTTGTCGCTTCACACAACCTCAAAGTTGCAGAATAGTAGTATTTCGGATAAAGTTCTGCAAATTAAGAAATCCCATCAATTTGTACTACGTTTCCATAAGTTTTGGAACAATACCTAATATTTACAGCAAAATTCCACAAATCGGGAATTGTACCAATATTATAAGGATAGGTTTTCAATGTAGGCATTTAAAAAAATACCATTTATAAAAATGTACTATTAAGTAAGTATTTTATATTGGAATGGTATTTTTTATATTGGAAAAGATATAGAAATTCTAAGAAAAACCTCGACCAAACAATAAAAACCCTAATAAAATAACAAAAATACGCAACTTTGAGGATAGGTAAAGCAACAATATACACAGGTGCGAACCTTTTTGTTCCTACCGATTATTGTTTATTATTTTCTTTAAACAACAATGAACTTATTACTCGACTTATTACTTCGCTGAGAATGTATATTTTGACTAAGCGACAAACTTTTTTATTTTGCAAATTTTCATATAGAATAGAATAGAATAGAATAAAAACATTTATTTGCCATAAAAAAACTGTTTTCACAGAAAAGGTTTTGTCAGCTATAAATTAGAAAAATATTAAAAAAAGTATACTTATGTAAAGAATAAATAGAAAATATATACAAACAACGGACGTAGATAAATTGTAGATAACAAAAACACAATCTTAATGTATTGAATAGTCAGTCTGAATTAAATATGATGGTCTATGTCACTGATGAGCAGAATTCGTCAACAGAATAAAAACCGTTTTCTATTAAATAGCTTTTTAGTTCTGTCTGAAATAACCTGTACGTGTTTATTAACTTTAACCTATCAGGAAGTAAATTGAATAGATGGGCACCAGCACAGTAGGGGGACTTTTTATATTTACTAAGCCTATAGTTGTGTATATCGCTGGCACTCCTTGTTCTATGATCATATACAGATTTATTGTGCCTAAATTTGCCGATGTTGTTAAAAACAAAACAAAGTAATATATACATGTATATGCAAGGTAGTGTCATAATTTTCTTGTTTCTAAAAGTGTCACGACACGAATGTCTATGGAGTAAATTAAAGATAATCCTAATTATTCTCTTTTGCATAACAAAGACCCTACTAATTTCTACTGCTTGTAACCAGATGATAATATTATAGCTAAGTACCTACTGAATATACAAGAGAATAATAACATGTTATTAGGCCGCCTCGTTAACTTCTTTTTTAATTTTGTGCACACACTGTCTATATGACCGATAAAGTCAAGTGTTGAGTCTTTGACGATGCCCAAAAACTTTGTGTTGTTGCTTGTCTCAGCAAGGCTAATACTAGGTAACATAGTTGGTGTTGAAGCAGAAAAGTAAAGAAACACTGTCTTATTTTTGTTCACTATGAGTGAATTTTTGTCGCACCAATTTTTAAATTCATCAGAAATTAGGTATGCCTTCAAGTTCCTGTACGCTATTCGCATTAATGACTACAGATGTGTCATCAGCATACATGAAGACATCACTCTGAGTTAGGAAGGCAGGTCATTTATGAACAATAGAAATAGTAATTGGCCTATTATTGAGCCTTGTCCAACTCCAATATCCATATTGTATATATCAGAAGTTACGCAATCAAGAGAAACCAATATTTTTCTGTTTTCAAGATAAGACTTGATCCAATTTAATATGTTGCCTCTTATTCCCAAGGAAGATAATTTCAGTTGCAAAAAGTTTGAATTTACATAGTCAAAAGCCGATGTTAAATCAAAGAACAGTCCAGCAACTTTAGCATACATACCTACTGCATTCATGAGTATAAAGTTTTTGCTATTATAGATTGCCATGGGTATCACCAAAGATCTGAACTGAAGCTTTTAGCATTTTGTGGCAATACATAGTTATTGCACTTAACATGGCCAGGCTTTTAATTTGTAATCCAGTACTCGGGGCATTAGTTCGGAGAATAGCTGTTGGGTGCAGTCTGGTTTTCTATTCCTTATATATTTAAGGAAATGTATAGAGGAATTCGACAAAATATTACATTAGTAGTAAATTTTCAAAATGCCCGTCTGTCCGTCGGTCACATTTCTTGTAAACATGATAAGAGAAGTCCAATTGTATTGAAATTGGGAGAGTAAGTTAGTGTTAGCTAGAGGAAGAACCTTATTGTTCTTAAACAAAATCGATCAATAAATAAAAAAATTATTATTAAAATTTGTTTTTTTTTTATTTTTTGTTTTTGTAATCGAATAGAAATCTGGTGAAGTATTTTGTTTTAATATCCAAGTTATTTTATTAATATACATTTTATAATATAATATACAACCATGGAAATATGATTTTAGCTCGTCTCTTATAACGTGGGAGATGGTGATGTAGTTCTTAAGCAGCATACTGGCCACAACAATGAGAAAACTTCGTGTTCTCGAACACAAATGTATGCGCCTTATTTCTGCTCCGGCAGATACACCTCCCTCAGAAATTTATATGATCGTTGCCACGACATAACGCTACTAGCGGACTGTCCAAGAAATCTTCCAAAAATTCTACCAACTCAAACTGGATAATAGTACGTTAACCCGCAACATAACACGAATCAGACAACATAATGCGATTTTCGATATGTGACACCCCCTACCATACCAGGCGTTGCCTAACTTTCGGCAACATCTCTAGCCGCACTTTCCTGTACGACAACTTCTCCTTCCCTTTCCCCTTTCTAATTTTCACTAAAACCTACAACAAAGTCCTTTCTTAACTTTCTATTTTAACTTCTTGTTGTTTTGTCCCTTTTGTCTCTAAATTCAGTCTTGATCAATAAATTCTTAACAAACCAAAATATTTCACAAAACACCATACCTTTTTAACTATCCACGACATCAAGAAGACCACCAAGATGGAATTGTTTCGAATGGGTTTTTTCGTTGAGTTCTGTTTTCCCATGCCAACAAGCAAAATTTCTATGTGTTCGAGTTGTGCATGAAATCGCTAGTTTTTCAAAAGTTTTTAGTTTTTAAATACTTTTAAGTACCCTTGTGTACCGTGTTACACAATACCGTTAATTTTAAGCCTTTTTTTCTATTAGGCCAGAGTTTTAACTTACACATTAATTATCGCTATAGTCAAACCGGACCCGCCCCGCCCAGACTCACACCCACCTTGGCGATGTACACCATGGTTGTCTGACTAGCTCTGGGCCGGACTCTGGAATGGCGTACTACTGTACTATAAACACTAATAAATACTTGTTGAGTTGAGTTTTTAACTCGGAATCCAAGGGGCCCGGGTTCAAAACCCGCGTAGGTTTTGGTAGTGTTTTTTTTTTTTTTACTTTATTTTACACTGAGTATTTCACCAACTAAGTTCATACCACAAAACAAAAAATGTCTAAAACTGACATTATCTACAAAAAACTGAGAAGACTATCCTACAGAATGTGTAACAATTATATAAAAAGTTCAGTAAATCGGAGAGTATGTTTTCAGTTTGTTTATTTATTATATATTATGTATTTTGTATTTGTACTGTAAGTGGGTACTTACCTGTTTTGACAATAAAGGATTTATTTATTTTATTTTTTAATACTTGTAATAAAGAAACGATTATTTTTTGTCGTAAAAAAGATAAATTCAAAAAGGACCTTAATGATATTTTGCTTTGCGTTGAACAATGAAATCTATTTATTTATGAGTGCACCTACACGGCGAATGGTCTGTCATACAACGAATGAAACCAGGGAATCACAGATCACAAGCAGCAAACCATGGCGAACCATTATGTAAAAGAGCTTGTGGTTCTCAGATTGGCGAGGCAGGTTTGTCACACCAGAGGCCATCTGTCAATGTTTCGTAAAGTTTTATTAAGTGCTAAGTGTTTGCATTGACGATTTTTAATATTCAAGTTTAGGACCATCGGAGGCACCTATTGGTGAAGGTCACAGGTTAATTTCATGAGGCGAAGAATTAAGTAGTTAACAACATAGTTGAGGTTTCACGATAGCATGTTTAAGGCTAAGTGGGGGAAACGGCATGCTGAGCGATGAAGAGAGGTTTGTAAAGTGCAAGAGATGGCCAGCAATGCGTGCATTTGGGAAAATTATCACGAGACGTCGTCCATTGTTTGGTATATGGATATATAGTATCTTAGTATCTTTAGTCCTAAATTGGGATAGCCGACTGATGCACATGTTCACAACGCTTCCATTTTGTTAGGGTTGTTGCAATTTGGAGGTAACCGTTTATTTTCCATTACCTTTCAGAACCTGGTTAATGATTTCTGAACTAATGTCAGGTTTTGTATTTTTAGGTGTTTTTTCATTTACCCCTTTTTTGTTGCTATTGTTGTGACGTACTGACGTCGATGTTACATAAGAGTTTGGATGTTAGGCCAAGCAATGGGGGGGTTTCTATTCGCAAAAGGTTGGAAAGAAATAAAATAGGCCCCTGATAGTACACCTGAGTTTGCAACCTTGGGAGGTTGCCGCTCGAGGGGTGGGGGGGGGGGGGGGTGAAAACTCTGCGTCGCGACGCTTTTTGGGAAATAGCGCTGTTGTGATAAGTGCTATTGAAAAAAGTTCAAATAAAATATGTGGAGAACAAAATTGGGCGCACAATTTTGTTCCTTGTATTCTTCCCAAAAAGCGTCGCGACACAGAGTTTTCACCCCCCACCCCTCGAGCGGCAACTCCCCGAGTTCGCAAACTCAGGTGTACTATTAGAGGACCTATGTCTATCATCCCACCAAATTTCATTTCTTTCCGATCTTTTGCGAATAGAACCCCCCTTTTTGTACCCACTGCTTGGCCTATGTACTGGACCATAATAGATTTAAGGAGAAGTATTGGACCTCGACTTATGCAATGTATAATCAAGCTGTCGTCAAATTTCAACGCGGAGGACACCACATTTTTCTATAAAGTAGAATAAAATTGGATGTTTCACTAGGAAACTTGGTGGAAAATTATTACTTTTATTCTTTATTTTCTATATCTGCCACATAATAGTATTTAAATGTTGATACGCCATTTCGTTGTATTTGTTCGGCATGTATTAACGTAGTTTTTTGAGTGATAAATATTAACTATAATTTGATTTGATATTAACAAATTATCATATGGTACATGAAACCATCTAGTATATATTAAAAGGTGTCCTGGTAATATAACTATTGAAGGAATTTATTGTACCTCCTGCAAAAGCGGATATTTTTGAGTGCTCTCGTAATAATATTTGCACATATTTTATTAACCAGTAAGGTACTAAACTGAATTTTATTGGATGTAACACACATCATTGTTCGTTTATATCGGGTTTATCAGTATTTATTAAATTTGTAGTAAAAGTTTAATGGTTTTTGTTACTATTACCACTTATTTGGCTCTAGGACATATGTTGAGCAGAGAAAATCATTTGGCGCCCCTTTTTTTTCATCTTATGTAATTGTTCTTATAATATATAATTTTTTGAGGACAAAGAAAATACAACAGTATAATTAGCCAAAAATATAATATTTAATTCTTTTAAAAACAGCATTCAATCTGCTGCGCACTCTGAATATGAAATGTCTAGTTAAACATAAATTCGTACGTGCACGTACTTGGCTGCCGTTATCTGTATATCAGTATGGAAGTTTCACTTGAGTAATACCTAAATAATGTACAGACATATATGTACACTTACTAACATAAAACAAAATGAAGTGATATCCTCCAACAACCCATTAAAAAGGTAACCACGTACCCACTATAAAATTTCTACTTTTTCTCTTCAATTAGTACCCTTTATAAAACCCTTAATAGAAACTCACAACCTTAATGAAACCCTTATAAAAACTAGCAGTTACTTAAGCCAATAAAAATTGTTAATTTGGTAATTAGCCTTTCTTTCAAACCAAAATTTAGTATTTTTAATGTTTCTTTGGGGGATCATACTCTTATTACAGCTATACCTATAGTCTCTCAAATTTGAAATGTTATTTTAACTTTATGGAGAAAAAACAAAATTTTGACATTCACATTATTTGGCAACTCAGTATTACTTAACTTTAAATAAGTATAAGTTATATTTACCTTTCACAATCGCTGTCTTCTGACTTGACATCAACTTCTTCTGGTTTAATAAAGTATTCCGGAGCATCTGTTTCTTCAGATTTAATTCCAGCTTCAGCTTGCATGCTACATCCCTCCTGAAACTGATGATATGTCTCTTCTAACTCGTTTCCACTACTGGATCCAATTTCAGATTTTACTCTGGGTTCAAACTTAAATTGCTGTACATCTTTTAATTCTATTTGGCCGTTGTCATCCGTTCCTTTAATTTCTTTATATTCACTTATTTTCTGCTCCACGTCCAAACACTTAGTTATAAAACTTAAAACATCTTGCAATCCATCAAGACAGGTGTCACATGTTAAAAGTTCTTCGGTAATATTTGAATTCTGAAATATAAAATGTCATGATGATGATTTCGGATTAGTAGAATAGAATAGAATAGAATAATTTATTGGTGTTATAAACAGCAAATGTGTTTACACAAGTCAATTAGGATCGATACAAATCAATTCCATAGTAGTTTAAAACGGTAATATAATAGAAAATGGTTAATTGTATAATATAAAACAGAGTAATGGACAAAAGATAACATAACACAGTATATAGACAAGATATGTGATATTTGCATACTACATATAATATAGAATGCATTACAAATTAAAAAAAGAAAAGAAAAAAAAACTGCTATAAAATATCTCACTAGATGTATCACAAATTATAGATCGCTGTTTAAAAATTCGTGCAAGGTGTAAAATGCTTTTTCAGTTAGTATATTTTTTATATGATTTCTGTATTTCATAAAGGGCAAATTTTTCATTTCTTCTGGAAGTTTGGTATATAGTATGGGCGCATAGTAATTTGTAGAGACTTTGCTTTTGTCTACTCTATGGTATTCAATTTCAAGATTCATGTGTTATCTTGTGTCATGATTATGTATATCGACACTCTGCTGAAATAGGTTCAGATTTTCTCTAGCCCACATCAGGCATCTATAAATATGCAGAGATGTCAAAGTCAAAATCCGCAGTTCCACAAATTTCGGTCTAACATCATCCCGGTATCCTAAGCCACTAATAATTCTTACTGTCCTTCGTTGTAACTTAAATATCTCTTTTGCATGAGGCGAGTGTCCCCATGCTAGTAAGCCATATCCCATATATGATCGGAAGAGGCTATAGTAGGCTGTTAGAAGTACCGACTTATTTACTGCTTGGTATATATTCCTTAATAAATATATATTTTTGGATAGTTTAATTGACAGCTGGTCTGTATGTTGTATCCAGGACAATTTGGGGTCTAAATAAATCCCTAAAAATTTAATAGACGAGGGATTGTTGAAATCGCAATTTTTTAAAGAGAACATACATTGCATGGTTTTGTCGTCGTTAAGACTCAATTGATTGGCACTAAACCAAGATGCTGCTTTCGACTGTCTCCGTCATAGCACTTATAAGGTTATTAAAATTTTTGTCTGTATTTATGGTTGTTGTGTCATCTGCATAACACAGGATGTCGGTACCCGAAACACTATCTAATAGATCATTTATATAAATGAGGAATAGCAGTGGACCGAGCACCGACCCCTGGGGTACTCCACATTTTACTATCTTTACTTCTGACAATTGATTATTATATTGGACAAGTTGTTTCCTGGCTAACTATACTAGACAAGGTGTTCAGCAAGTTACTAAATATAATGTAATGGGAAAGAGACGACATCGAGCTGACCCGTAAACACTTCAATATTCAGTGTGTGCTATTTAATACCGCAACACCCTGTTATTTTGGAACGCGTTGACTGATTTTAATTTTTTTTTTTTTTTTTAGGTATAGTGCTCGATGAGCTTTATTTGAGTGTTTTGAGAAAAAATTGTAATTTTCATATTTTCAAGGCCTACTAAGCTCCTCTAAATGGGTTGAAATTTTGTATCGGCAAATTGGACAGCGTATTCGATTCGCAGTTGTCTCAAATATAGAATAGAACAGAAAAATATTTATTGTAAGCACATTGTAAATACAGTGTACAACACAAAAGGTGACGTTCGTATAAACATTCTTCCACGCCACCCAATTGGGTGTTTTCACTATTTGCAAATTTGCTTTTTTGATATTAAAATGAAGTATTCCATACATTAAAGCACTTACCAATATTTAAACACCATTCTTTCATCTATCAATTTAAAATTTCAACAAATAAATAACAAAACTGAATAACTGAACGGGTATTATACAAAACGGGATGTGACATCATCGGTTGTATTAATATAACCAACATAACCTCAACTTTTAGGTTTTTTAAGTTTATTGTCATTTTTAAAGATTGTATCCGCACTTCTCAATTGAAACCAGTATGGCTCCAAGTAAACATTTAAAAATTGACGCAAATGATGTCTCAATATTGTTGATTACTAAAAATGGGCTGCTAATTTTAGGTATGGATTTCCAACCTACAAAAATCGCCTTATTTTATTGATAAAAGATATTTAAAATTTTATGAACATTACATTGAACAAAATTTTAGTTGAAAGTACGAGAACCAAGCGGAAATTTTCATAATAGTGACATATTACTGGGAAATTTTTAAAAGATATATATTTTTGAGGTTAGGTGTTTACCATCAATATGACCGATGACGTCAACAATATGGCTTAGTGTTTTGAGCGGTAAAATTTTAATTCAAATTTAAAAATACTTTTTCTTGGATATTACTCAACTGGTTGTGGAAATTCAAATGTTTTTAGTTATTATTAAGTATTACCTTCACAGTCAATGAGATTTTAAAATTTGTGAAAACACCGAATACTCTAACTATGAACATCATATAAGTATACTAAAATACTAATTACCTTATATAGGATAATAAAATTAAAATGCTGGGAAAACTGAAAGTATGATCCCAACATTGAATAGTCTCCACAAAACACCGAGTACCCCAAACACCACACTAGAAATATTCACGTGCACCGCCAACCATGCCGGCAACATCCAGAGACGCCCCAAAAACACCCAGCTCCAAACCACCTTCCTATATTTATACTAAGCCAAATACAGGACCGTAGTGCAGAGCCAAGGCATCCTGGTCACCCCCGTCTGGCGCCAACATGACTGGCGAAACACGCATCAAGCCATACAATGTATCTCTATACAAAATTTTATATAGGATTTTTGTTATTCAATAGCCAAATTTAAAATTTCTCACTTTTCGACTGGCTCTGTATAAAAATCAGTTAGGTTTATAGACTGGCGGTACATGACCAGTCAGGTGCAACGTTTTTTAAATGCATGCCAATCATATATATGAATGAAAATACCATGAATATGCCAGAAATGCAAATTTTAGGCAGTCGTCGCGTGCACAAGGGGGTGCAAATCAGTTTTTTTTGTTTCTTTTTTTTTGGTTTTATTTATTATTTTTTTTTAATGGATGCCAAACGAAAAGCCGTGAAAAAGAATCCAGCGGAAATTCATTGGCATGCAGTTTCCACGCTCAAAACAACTGTTAATGTGCAGATTAAATCGTAAAATTTTTTGGTGTTCTTGATTTTGGATGATTTTGATTTTGGATTTTTTTTTCAAGGCTTTTCGTTTGGCACTATTGGCATCCATTAAAAAAAATAAATAAATAAAACCCAAAAAAAAGAAACAAAAAAAAACGATTTGCACCCCCTTTTAATTTTTTTTTTAAAGAAAAATATTAATAATTTATATATTTATGTATAAATATGGTTTTTTTAATTAAAATACCCTTGTGTACGCGACGACTGCCTAAAATTTGCATTTCTGGCATATTCATGGTAATTTCATTCATATATATGATTGGCATGCATTTTAAAAACGTTGCACCTGACTGGTCATGTACCGCCAGTCTATTACTAAAAAGGTAAAGTAGTCATTCCACTTTAGAAACATCAGATATTAAATGAAGAAGACAAAATAAAGTTATTCTTTAAATAAATAGTGCTTCTATTGATCATTCAGTTGCTGTACATAGGTGAATTAATGGAAATTTTTCAAACAAGCAATAACTTTTCTTTTTTCTTCCTCATTTGGTAACATCAACAGACACAAAATGAGGAAGAAAAAAAAAGCTATTCAGTTCAACCCATTTGTTTGAAAAATTTTCATTAAGGCACCTACTATGTACAGCAACAGAATAATGTATAGAAGCACTATTCATTTAAAGAATAACTTTTATTTTTTCTTCATCATTTAGTATCTGATGTTCCTAAAGTCGAATGACTACTTTACCTTTTTAGTAAACCTAAACGACTATTATGGTGCTAAGGCTTTCGCGGAGCTGGTGATCTGACTGCTGGTTTCCGGGTCTTCTTCCGCGTAGACTTGATTGAGTGCTTGACGTTTCGACCATCTTGTCGTGGTCTACTTCTGAAGCGAAGCTCCTCTATTTATACAGGTTGTCAGGAGGCGTGTTGCGGATCATTGCTCATGCGGAACATTGACTTCCACGTTATTGGTAATTGTAGTCCGGTGTCACTCTTATAGTTATTCGGATGTTTATTTATTTCAATGGCTTCTCTGTATCTTCTTCGCCAATAATTCTTGGTGTTGGCTAATTTCTTGGTTTTGTCGAATTTTATCAAATGGCCGGTTTCTTCTGAATGTTCGGCAACTGCTGATTTTGTAGAATTTCCCTTCTTTGTATTTCTAATGTGTTCTCTGAGTCTGGTGTTTATACGTCGTTTGGTTTCTCCGATATAAACTTGTCCGCAGGAAGATGGAATGCTATATACTCCTGGTGTTTCTAGTTCTTCTGGACCTTGGCATTTGGGAAAATGTTGTGCCACCTTCTGTTTCGCATTATATATTACTTTGACGTTCTTTTTCTCCAAAACTCTTCTGATTCTCTCCGTACATCCTTGTATATACGGTAGGTAAGCTGTTGCCGTGTATTTATTTTCTTCTTTTTCTTCTTCTGTTCTGGTTGTATCTTGTCTCTTTATTGCGTTGTCTATGTCCTTCGGTTTGTATCCGTTTTTCTGTAGTGATGCTTTTAAGGTCCGATATTCTTCTTGCAGATGTTCTGTCTCGCAAATTTGCTTTGCTCTATGTACTAGTGTGTTAACGACGGCCTGTTTTTGTGCTGGGTGGTGGTGAGAATTAGCATGTAGGTATCTGTCAGTGTGCGTCGGTTTTTCTGTATACCTTGTGTCCTAATCCTCCATTATCCTTCTTGAACACGAGGACGTCCAAAAATGGAAGTTGGCTCTCGGTTTCTATTTCCATGGTAAATTTGATCTTATGATGTAAGCTGTTTAGGTAGTCCTTGAAATTCTCCAGTTCCTCACAGCCACATTGCCATATAATGAAAGTATCGTCCACATAACTAAACCAACATTTTGGTTTCAATTGGTAGTTGTCCAAAGCGTATATTTTGAATGCTTCCATAAATAAGTTGGCGAGTACTACATAGAGCAAAGCAAATTTGCGAGACAGAACATCTGCAAGAAGAATATCGGACCTTAAAAACATCACTACAGAAAAATGGATACAAACCGAAGGACATAGACAACACAATAAAGAAACAAGATACAAAAGAACGTCAAAGTAATATATAATACGAAACAGAAGGTGGCACAACATTTTCCCAAATACCAAGGTCCAGAGGAACTAGAAACACCAGGAGTATATAGCATTCCACGTTCCTGCGGACAATTTTATATCGGAGAGACCAAACGACGTATAGACACCAGACTCAGAGAACACATTAGAAACACAAAGAAGGGAAATTCTACAAAATCAGCAGTTGCCGAACATTCAGAAGAAACCGGCCATTTGATAAAATTCGACAAAACCAAGAAATTAGCCAACACTAAGAATTACTGGCCAAGAAGATACTTTGAAATAAATAAACATCCGAATAACTATAACCGTGACACCGGATTATAATTACCAATAACATGGAAGTCAATGTTCCGCATGAGCAATGATCCGCAACACGCCTCCTGATAACCTGTATAAATAGAGGAGCTCAGTTCAGCAGAGCTCACTTCGCTTCAGAAGAAGACCACAACAAGATGGTCGAAACGTCAAGCATTCAATCAAGTCTACGCGGAAGAAGACCAGGAAACCAGCATCTAGCTAACCGACTATTATACAGGGCCAGTCAAAAAGTAAGAAAGAGTGATCGCAAAAAAGGCCTAAAATTCGCCTGTTTTTGCATAGTAGATAGCAGGCCAAGGGAAAGAGCAAAGTAAATCCTACAGGGCTCAAATTAAACTTTTAAGGTGAGGATATTTTTTACTTTTTGAAAAAATTCAAAAATCACCCCTATTCAATCACCCCCATTAGGTTTTCTTATTACTACAAGGGGTAGGAGGGTGATAGCTCAATTTCCCTGTAGTTATGGGTTCGACTAGTCAAGCAATAATTCCAGTGAAAATCCCATGGCGATTGTATTATGTGGGTAGGACTTATGAAATTTTTCGTTTTAATTATTACAAGGGGTTCCAAATACTCTACAGAATAATATATAATCCGTAAATAATTCATACACTATAAAAATAACAGTTGTTTTGTTTTTTAAAATATTTATTATATACTGCCTTTTTTAAATATTTTCTACCCTTGAATAGGGGTGATTTTTGCATTTTTTCTAAAAAGTAAAAAATATGCTCACCTTAAAATGTCCCAAAGTTTAACTGCTGACTTAATATGGCCTATATGACCTGGTGGCTAACCTAATCAAACTTGTTTTTCTGTTGCACGTGTACTGGTTTTGGCAAGATATTGCCAAAAATATAATCTTTAAGCAAAAATTAACAAAAAACTAAAAAAAAAAAAAATTAAACTAAAAAACTTAAAACTACACGAATGATGCCTGAAGGCGTCATGAGCACTGAAAGGTAGTAGACATCATCAACAGTCAAGTGTTAAATTTGGTTATTGAATAACAAACACCCTATATGAGGTATCGAGCTAAAATTTGTGATAAAGGTATTTGAGACAGCTGCGAATCGAATACGCTATCCAATTTGCCAATAAAAAATTGATAGATAGATAGATAATTTATTAACCACAAGATGATACAAAATAATAGTCGATCTCGAAATTTTGACCCATTTAGAGGCGCTTAGTGGGCCTTGAAAATATAAAAATTACAAATTTATCAAAATAGTTAAACAAAAAATAAAGCTCATTGAGACTATATCTCAAAAAATAAATAAATAAATAAATAAATAAAATCGGCCAACGTGTTCCAAAATAATAGGGTGATGCGGTATTAACACATTAACTGCTGACTTTTAAACTATGCCGACCCTGTGTGCTATTTTGTTTTTTATTAGGTTTCCACTTATTAACCCATTTTATATAAAAATTTACTATTTAAGTGACATATACTGGGTGTTGGTTAATTTTGAATGAGTGACACGGATCCGTGTCATGCGCATATAGCCACTATTTTGTTGGTACATGCTGACTGACCCGGATCCTGTATCTTTTTCCACAGCAACAATTTACTAAAGCATATTTGGTTATAACCTCAAACGCAAAACAAATGTTTTATGCTGAGCGCTGATTTCAATCTCAAGAACGACCTTTACAATCTGAGCACCTGGCCAAAAAGTGTTGCTTTTCGGAGATTCGATTTTAAAAAATATAACTCGTACCAAAGACGCCTAACGGAGAGAAACCAGGATTTTTAATAAATGACATCGACCTCAGTACTTCTCCCACCACCAGTACGAACGCTACTCCAAGAAGAGAAGAACCAGATGGCAAATATCCCCAAAAAACAAAGGCTAGCGAAAAGACCCCCGATTCGCTAAGTATTATGCATTTAAACACCCAAGGTATTACTGCAAGTAAGGCACTACAGCTCGAAGTGCTTTTGGACACGATATCAGCGGACATCGTATGCATGTCAGAGCACTGGCTTACAACGGAAGAAATAAAACATCTTAATCTAAATAATTACACACTAGTGCATAATATGTTTATCAGAAACACATCTGACAGAAGATGTATGTCAGAGTGAAATTATGATCCCAGGATATAATGTTTATAGGATAGATAGCTCAAGTCGTCACACTGGCGGTGCTTTAATTTATAGTCAAAATTGTTACAAAGTATTTAATGTTAAAACATATTCACTGGAAAAGATGTATTGGTTAATATCTCTGCGAATTCAATTTCAACAAAATACATTTGATATTGCATGTCTTTATAGGTCACCGGCAGGTAGTACTGCTGCATTTTTAGATTTTTTTGAAACATGGTGTGACCAACACATGGTAGATCAGAATGTTAAAAGTTTTATTATAGGCGACTTTAATATCAATTGGTCTGATGAAACTAGTATTTACAGTATCAGACTAAAAGACTATGTTAATGACATTGGCTTTAAAAACATTGTAAGGGAGTTTACTCATCCAAATAATACTGGAGGATCATTAATTGATTTGGTACTAACAAATACTGAGGTGACTGCTAAAGTTGTGAAAGAACCTCGAATTGGTTCACATTATAATATAACTTTGACTTTAGGTCGACATAATTATAGCAGGGGAAAGTCACAGCAACTTGTAAGTAGGGGTAGAAACATTGATTATGAAAAAATTAATGATAAATTGTCCGGGGTGACATGGGATTATAGAGTAAAAGATGTAGACATTGTATATCAACGTTTGTTGGGTACAATATTAGGGGTGTATGACGAGGTAGCTCCAAAGAAAGAGTTGAAGATCAAGTGTTACTATCAGGAATGGTGGAATGATGTTGTGAAAGAAGCCACACAATGTAGAGATGAATGTTATAAAGATTTTGTAAATTTGAAAAATGATGAAAATTGGAGGCGTTATAAACAGGCTAGAAACAATGTGGTCAAAGTAATAAAAAATGAAAAAAGAAAGTACTATGAAAGAAAGATTGATGTGAATAAGGGAAATCCTCGCGAAATGTGGAAGATATTAAAAAGAATTATCCCCAACGATAAAGCTGTAAATAACATGATCTCGCAAGTAGAATTTGACAGTAATAACATTATTAATGATACAGCAGAAATCCCTAATTTATTAAATGTGTATTATGTCAGAAGTATAGAGAATATTAGGAACAAAATTGTTGCGATAGGTCCAGATTTTCCTTTTAGTAGCAGGATAGTTGATGAAAAGTTTCATAGCTTTTCTTTATTAAGTGCTGATGAATTGAAAAGTCTAATTTTTGCTCTGCCCAACAAAAACAGCCCTGACGATGTGAGCATAATATTAATTAAGAATTGTTATGAGAATTTATCAACTCCTTTGTTAAATATGATAAACTTGTCACTTTTGGAAGGTAAAGTACCGATGGATATTAAGGTTACTACCATTATACCTGTTCCAAAGATTCCAAATTCAATAAAAGCTAGTGATCTGCGACCAATTAACCTGATAAATGCAATGGGGAAAATTCTTGAAAAAGTAGTCTGTGAACAACTAGTAGCTTTCTTGGAAAAAAATAAAGTATTAACAAGCTTCCAATCTGGTTTTCGTAGCAAACACAGTTGTGAAACAGCCGTACAATGTGTGTTGCATGAATGGAAATTAAGTCTGGAAAAAAATCAAGTTACCCTTGCAGTATTTCTAGACTTGCAACGTGCGTTTGAGACGATAGATAGGGCAAGGCTGTTAATGAAATTAGAAAATATAGGTATTGATGGTATTGCATTACTATGGTTGACTGACTATTTGGATAATAGATGGCAGAAATTAAAATTAAATAATATAACATCTTCTAAAATAAGTAATAATACTGGAATACCGCAAGGCAGCGTATTGGGGCCACTATTATTTTTGGTGTATATAAATGACATAGTGGAGGTTATAGATAATTGTAAAATACATTTATTTGCTGATGACACCCTAATCTATGTTAGTAGTGTAAATAGTAGTGATTGTTTCACAATAATAAATAACACACTGGAAAACGTTAACAGGTACTGCTGTATTAATCTACTCAAGGTTAATTCACAAAAAACTAAGTGGATGCTTATTGGAACAGGAGCAAATTTAATAAATAGACGCGTAATTCATATTGGTACAGATGAAATCGAGAGAGTTACAAAAATTAAATATCTGGGAGTAATTATTGACAACCAATTATCATTTAAAGATCACACTAAATATATATGTAAGACGATAGGATTCAAAATAAATTTCTTAAGCAGATGCAGTGGTTATTTGAGCTACTGGACCAGACTTACAATATATAATACATGCATATTGCCCCATTTTAATTACTGTTCTTCAATTCTATACCTTTTAAATAAAAATGAAATGGGTAGACTTCAAAAGCTTCAAAACAGAAGTATGAGAATAATTTTAGGTTGCTGTAGACTGACACCTATCAGATTTATGTTAAATACACTAGGATGGCTTTCTGTAAAAAATTATGTAACATTTTTCACTATGGTGTTTATATATAAAATTAAAAATGACTTAACTCCCGAATATCTGCAGGATAAGTTAGTTTGTAATACAGATATTCATAGTTATAATACTAGAAACAATCTAAACTTTCACTTGCAAACATACAGGAAAAAATCCACCCAAAATAGTTTATTCTACAAGGGATTAAGTGAATATAATAATCTGCCACTAAGTATTAGTAACAGTCCCACATTAAATATATTCAAAAGTAGACTTAAAACGTATTTGTTGGATGAGTAGCTGCTTGTATAGTTTGTCAAACCTCCCAATTAAAAACTGAATTAACTGCCTTAATCTTGATGGGATATCGGTTGCTGTACTACTATTGTTATTCTAGATGCTCATTGTGTAATTTTATAGTGTGACGTATAAAATTTATCTGTCTGATGATTTGTTTTATATATATATTGTTTTATATCTATATGATGTTTCTGTGTATTCATGATGTATTAGTCTTTTTGGCTAAATAAAGGATTTTATATAATTATTGTCGCACAGAACATGCTCACGGAGGAGTTTGTATTTTCTCAAAAAACCATTTAGACTTAAAACCTGTTCATATTAATAAATGTATAGAAAAATCCTTTGGAGTAGTTGTAGCTACATTTAACATGTCAAAAGGCAAGTCACTATTCATAATTACGGTGTACAGAACCCCCAACAGTATTCTTAATTTATTTTTGGATGAAATGTATGCTCTGATGTGCAAAATCTATAATATAAACTGCTACTACGTGGTATGTGGTGATATAAATGTTGATCTCCTAGTTGATACCAATGAGGCAAAAAAGATTTTAAATATATTTAGTGAATTCGGGATGCAAAATCATATTGATAAACCCACACGTATTACAGAAGGCATTGACGTAATGTTCTCTAATATCATTGTTAACTCTGTCTACGTCGGAGATACACACTTATCAGACCATACATTTCAGGTTTGCAATTTTAAACTACCAAAGTGTAATACCTAAAGTACAAGAGTTGTCTACAGACGTGATTACTCAGATGGTAACTTGATGACATTTAGGAACCTGGTAGAAAAGGAGACATGGGCTGATACATTCAAACATGATAACGATGTAAATGCGGCATTTACTGCTTTCTACACAACATTTAATTTTCATTATATAAACGCCTTTCCCGTCAGGAAAATAACCATCAGGCAAAATAAAAAACCGTGGTTTAGCAACGAGATTAGGGAACTGAATCAAACTCTCTGCAACTTATCTAAACTTGCAAGAACAACAAATAATCACATAATAAAAGCAAAACACAAAGAACTAAAAACAATATATAAAAAATCTATTAGTAAGCACAAAGCGGAGTACAATAACAGAAGAATAGTCAATGCGAGCAATGTAAGTAGAGAAAGCTGGAAAGTTATAAACGACACAAAAAACAACTTAAACAAAAATTCAACATTAGAACTTACAATAAACAATAAAGTCACCACTGACCAAAGTATATTGTGTAACCACTTTAATGAGGTATTTTTAGATATAAAAATAAATAAACCTAATTTTGATGAGTTGAAACTGACGCCGTTTGCAGCGCCTACTTTTTTTCTGCACCCTACCACCCCATGTGAAATTCAGAATATTATCAATAAGGTCACACAAAAACCAACTCCAGGAATCGATGAAATTCACGGTAAAACCTTAAAAGTAGTAAGCGATATAATCTCCTTCCCTATAGCACACATAATAAATGTATCATTTTGTACCGGTGTGTACCCTGACGCATTGAAAAAATCCAAATCTATACCAATCTATAAACACAAAGGGTCTAGAAACGAGTCCACAAACTATAGAAATGTGAGTCTGCAATCACAATTTTCAAAAATTATAGACTATAGCTATAATGCAAGACTAACTAGCTTTATAGAACAAAACAGACTGATACCAAACTGTCAGCACGGGTTTAGACAGAACAGATCAACTGAAACTGCGATCAAAGAACTCTGCGAAAGCATATATACGAACCTCAATGATAAACAGTCTCCGATAGCTCTTTACTTCGATCTGAGTAGAGCTTTCGACACCGTCGACCACGATCTACTTCTGGAAAAACTATACCGTAATGGTATCAGAGGCGTCACACATGAATGGGCCTCCTCCTATTTAAATGATAGGTCGCAGATCGTAGCTATAGATAAGTATAAGTCACGGCCAGCACCAGTTACTACAGGTGTACCCCAAGGATCGGTACTGGCTCCACTATTTTTCTTAATATTTATGAGCGATATTGTACTTTCATGCTCATCTTCAGACAAAATGATACTTTATGCAGATGACACAAATCAAATTATTTCTAAAAAAGACCTTGCTAACTCAACAGTCACGTCAAATCGGTGCGCAAATGAAATATATCACTGGTGCATTAATAACGAGTTGGCGCTCAATCTGAACAAAACATTTTTCATGTTATTTCAACAAAAAAATATAAGCTACAACTATAGCCCACTAATAAAAATAGATCATAAATCAATTGAACAAGTTGCGGAAACCAAATTTTTAGGAGTGATCATAGACCAAAAATTAACATGGGAAAAGCATGTAAACAATGTAGTTTCAAAATTAAGTGGTGTCTGTTTTGTTATTAGGCAACTGCGTCTAACGGTTTCATTAGACGTATTAAAATTAGCCTATCATGGTCTAGTCCAGTCCTTACTCTCGTATGGCTTGATATTCTGGGGAAACTCAGCCCATATGCATAAAGCATTTATTTCGCAAAAAAAAATAATTAGGTGCTGTGTAGGAGCAAGCCCTCGCGAACCTTGCAAACAAATATTCAGAAATCTAGGAATACTGACGTTGCCATGTCTACATTTACTTAATAATCTTGGACATAAAGAAGAACTACACACTATATACTAGAAATAATATGATACACAACCATTACAGCCGGACCTGTAATGATTTAAGATTACCTTTTTCACGTTTAGGAATAGGCCAAAACTCACCTTCATGTCAAGGTATCATCTGCTTCAATCACTTTGTTAGAATATACAACGATATTGGGAATTTTAATACTTTTAAGAACGTACTGTTTGAACATTTGAAAAATAATGTGTTTTACTCTGTAGAGGAATTTTTAAATTATTTTAATATATAGTGTTTGTAACTTAGTCTAATTTTAATATAATTTTTAACATATCTTAACAATATATTGAGGTCTGTACCTACCGTATGAATGGAAGATTGAACGAATTAATGTGCGATTATATGTATCTATAAATGATGAGTATGTGGGGTTATTCTATTTGACTAGTCTTATAAGTTTGTGCTTTGTAAAACCTCAAACTTGAACTGACGAATAAATTCTATTCTATTCTATTCTTCTATTCTATTTTGGTCCAAAAAATCTACCTTTGAGCTATGGCCTATTATTATTGGCCCACCCTGTATATATATAATGCAGTCCAAAATCAAATATCAGAACATCAACATGGCTTTATGCGATATAGATCCACTGTCAGTAACCTAAGCTTACACAATTTATATCAGACATCGAGATCAGGTTGATGTAGAATACACTGACTTCCAAAAAGCATTTGATACTGTCTCTCATAAAATACTAATTGGTAAGCCATTTAATGAATTTGGTTTCCATGAAAATATAATTAAACTTATGTCACATTATTTACAAAGTCGCAAGCAACGGATATTTATGAAGGGATATGTTTCAGAACCTTTTGGTGTTCCTCAATGATCTAAGCTTGGGCCACTGCTGTACCTAATAGCATAACAAAGAGTATGAGCGGGTAGCAATGTAAAAAGTGCCCCCGCACCTACCGAACTCAAAAAGGCTTCCATAAGATGTCTCGTCTGCTGACAGTCTTGTGTACAAAGTTTTAAGCTCGTGGACTCTGCATGGGGTGGAAAAAAAAATAATTTACCCCTAAATGTTTTATTTTTTTTCTCACCTCCTATTTGACAGATCGCTTTGTAATTTGGCACAAATAATATTAGTGTTAGGAGAGTTTATTTTAAAAAATATTACCCTTCTACGATGATTTTATGCATTAAAAAAAAGTTAATACATTTTTTCAATGGCCTGAAGGGTGACTACCCTGTTTGACACTATTACCATATTTTGATATAATATGTATTTAAACTATAACTTTAACAGTTATAGTTTTATTAATGCGGTGGAACAGGATTAAAATAAATAAAAATTATCTGAACTTGCAATATTACGAGTATATTATTTAATATTTAGATAGGTAATCGTATAATTCATTCAGACAAGAGTAACTGAGTGATGCAGAAATTGGACCCATATTGTGAGTAAAGGAAAAAGGAACCCGACCAGAATGGAAGGATGGCTCAAACAAAGGAGTAGGATTGAAGGCTTTGTGGTCACAATCGGATTCACTTAGAGCATTAGACGGGCTGTTATTATTATTACATACGAACATCTATAAGACTTATTTTATTAACCATTAGGAATATAGAATAGAATAGAATAGAATAGAAAAATGTTTATTGTGTAAAATATATATGTATAAAAGAATACAACATACAAACACAAATGGTGGTGTTCGTAAAGACGTTCTTCCACACCACCTTACAAAAAACAAATTAACAAGCAGTTTAATAGAATACAAAGTCCATAAATTTGACAGCACCTTAGTATATAACACAATTTTTAGAACAACCTTAATATACATTAATTAATCACAATTCCTGCTCTTGTAAAAGCTGCCTTTTATAATGTATTTTAAAGTTTTTAATTGATCTACCTTGTATTGTATCAAAATATATTGAGTTGTTTAACATCTCCACTGCTAAATAGGCGAAACAATTTTCAAACTTTGCTGTTTTGTGTTGTGGTATTGTATATCTCACTAGTTCCCTAAGCTGTAGGTTATGTATTTGTCTCCTAGATATTAGGTAATTATATAGATATTTAGGTTCCCCGCCAGACAAGATTTTAAATAGGTAAACTCGAAACATTAATCTGTGTCGATACTCCACTTTTAAGATACCTCTATTTATGTAGAGGGGGGTGATATGATCATATTTCCCGATATTGAAAGCAAATCTCAAACAAGAATTTTGAGCTAGCTGCAACTTATTTCTGTACTCTAGTGTAAGGAAACTATAATAAACAGTGATACAATAATCAAATTGAGTAAACACCAGACATACAACTAACTTAAATTTAGTTTTCTCATCTAATATAAATTTAAACTTATATAGTGATTTTAGCTTCATGTACAGACCTCTTAATTTATTATTTACATGAATCTCAAATTTAAGTTCCGCATCAATAGCTACGCCCAGATCTTTCGCCCATTCCTTTTGGGGTACCTCTACATCTTTGATATTGATAGTTGTGAAATTATATTGGTGAAATTTACTAATTAAATGTTTTGTTCCTAAGATCAGAAAGCAACTCTTATTCGCATTTAATATAAGGCCATGGTCCTTTGACAAATCAGCTATCCTGTCTAGATCTAAATTTACTTTATGTAATGCCGAACTTGCATCACGAGGATCAAATGATTTAAGCAGTTGTGTGTCATCTGCGTATAGATGAATATTACAATATTTAATAACCTCGGTTAAATTTGCGGTGTATATGCTAAATAGAATAGGTCCTAAGATGCTGCCTTGGAACATGATACCTAACTCATAAAAAACAAAATTATTTATCCACTTTCCTCATCTAACTGTGGCAGTAAAGAAAGTTTTATTGGTTGATTCGATTATAGTACCTCCAATTTTTTTTATATATTATACATTGTTACTGCTTTTGCGTTTTGAATTAAGTGAGCTGATTTTGCTCTCAGAACTATTGTTATCAGTTGTAGAACTTTCCATTTCGTGCATAACTACTAACTACTACCTAAGTTTTTTAAAAAGGGAAAAATTAAGTATTAGGTGCAATACAAATAATATAAGAAAACCACGAGTACGATACACACACCTAAAATTCCGGAGAAAATTTTTAGCACAATTAGCAATCCTATTAAATTCGTCAATTTCTAATCACGTGTGCTGAAACAACCAATCAGAACAGAATTACACTGAAAAGATCCCTAAGGGATCTTTTCACTTATGTCATCCAGTTTGACAGTAATGACAGTTCAATAATTTAAAGTTTATTTTTTGACAATGTCGATTTAGAACTGCAAATAATGATTTAATGAATATAATAATGGAGGAAAACACCAAATAATACATAATACATAATCTATATTTAATTTTACAAATTGCTCTTTTAATAATTATGTTTTTAATAAATAGTTTTGAACAAATAAATAAAATAGATTGCAAAAAATTTTCTATGCGAATACCCCTCGAACGTTGATAAATAGCTCATAATTTTATCACAACTTCCTCAAGCCTACGGCGTCGGGATATTACCAAGCAAGTGCTTTCGGAAACTGTGATAAAATTATTTCGTATTATCAACGTCCTTGGGATATTATAGCTGATAAGATACTATATATGAGAACGTAACAGTATGAGATGGAGCTACAGAGATTTGTCAGACAGATGTGGCTGCGGTAGAGTGGGGGCGTGAGTAGCCAGTTGTCCGGCAGCCAATTGAAAAATGACTTATTTTGTATTTTTAGTGCCCCTTCAACTGTCACAGCACGCACTTCTTACCGCGGGGTGTCTTTAAAGGCAGCTTCTACTTCGAGGGTATGCACCAAAGCCTCGCTAATACTCTTCGGCCCTGATGCCATCTGAAAAGGCTCCCACGGCTAGTTGTTCCTGAAATTCTCTTGGTGCACTCGGATATGCCAGGTGTGCCAGTCTCTCTATCGCAGCTTCGAATTCAGCAGCTTTCCCCAACCTTTTGCGTCCTTGATTTTAGCTGAGCCTGGTATACTTGGGCAAGGTGTTGGTCGCCATATCTCAAGTCTAATGCAGCTTCCAAGACTTTGAAGTCCCTTTGTTTCTCCACCGGGATGGTCTGAAGTAACTTTGAGGCTTGGCCCCTTAGCGCCAGAACTAATGCCATAGCCTTTTCCTCGTTATCCCAATTATTTGCACTTGCAGCCGCCTCAAATTGCCTCCTTTCTCTCTCAATTGTTGTTTAAGGCGCTCCACTTCTCCTTCGACCTCGACCTTTTCTTTGATGTCACTTACTTCCCCTTTGACTTGATTGACTTCTGTCTTGACCACACCTACTTTATCTCCGACCTTGTTTATCACTTCTTTGATTTCGTTAGTGATTGAATTCATAGCGTCTTGTTGAATTTTCATTTGATCGCTCAGGATTTTCCTCAGTTCTTCCTGGCATCTTTCTTGTTGCTCTTTTTCTTCTTGGCGTTGTTTTTCTTGTTCTTCTTTCTTCTCTTCACGCCTTATTTCCATTATTTCCTTCAATTCGTGTCTTTCTTCTTGAGGCCGCCTTTCTTCCTCTTGACGTCTTCTTCTATTTCTTCGCGATGTCTTATCTGAATTGAAATAACTAAACATGAATGATTTATATGATTACCTATCTAAATATTAAATAATATACTCGTAATATTGCAAATTCAGATTATTTTATATTTATTTGTATCCTGTTCCACCGGTTTAATAAAACTGTAACTGTTATATGTTATAGTTATAGTTTAAATACATATTATATCAAAATATGGTAATAGTGTCAAACAGGGTAGTCACCCTTCAGGCCATTGAAAAAGTATATTAATTTTTTTTTAATGCATAAAATCATCATAGAAGAGTAATATTTTCCAAAATAAACTATCATAACACTAATATTATTTGTGCCAAATTACAAAGCGATCCGTCAAATAGGAGGTGAGAAAAAAATAAAACATTTAGGGGTAAATTATTTTTTTTTCCACCCCATGCAGAGTTCAGGAGCTTAAAACTTTGTACACAAGGCAGTCAGCATACGAGACATCTTATGGAAGCCATTTTAGTTCGGTAGGTGCGGGGGCACTTTTTACATTGCTACCCGCTCATACTCTTTGATTGAATCATCTAAAATCTTATTATTCACAGATGACCTAAAAATATTTCTTAAAATCTATGAAAAAGCAGACTGTCTGAAATTACAAAATGACCTAAATAATACATGTACTTGATCGACTGCAAATAAGCTTTTATTCAACATTGATACATGTAGTACAACGACATTTACAAGAAAATTTAACATTATTGACTACTCTATAGAATTCAGGAAGCAGCACTGGCCAGGGTGAGTGAAATGAGAGACTTGGGTTTAACATTTGATTGTCAAATTACTTTTAATTATGAATAATGACAAATAAGGCAAGTAAAATGTATGAATTTCTTGTGCGTAACTCGCGACAGTTCAGCAATCTTAAAAGCAGTAGGCAATTATACATAAGCTTTGTACGATGTATTTTAAAGTATTGTTCCATAATATGGAGTCTATATTATAGATATCAAATAAATAACATAGAAAAAAATACAAAACAAATTTTTAAAATATATTAACTACAAAGAAACTGGAAAATATGATACCAATCCCAAAGAAGACGTTTTACTGCAATAAGATCTTAATACATTCGAGAAACGCAGGAAGATAAGTTGTGTTACATATTTACATAAAATTTTAAATAATGGCATAAGTGATTTTTCCTATATCTCACTAATTCATCTGAATGTGCCGACACATTCCACAAGAAGTTTTATAACATTTTACCTAGAAACAGCTCATACCAACAGTCAAATTAATTCACCTTTATATCGGATGTGTTTACTATATAACAGCATACAAGATACTGTTGATATTTTTCATCACACTCAAAGTAAGTTAAAAAATATATTAGAAGATGTCATGTAATGTCTGTGATATGTAGCAAGTATGTGTATTCCTATGTGAATAATATATGTACGTGATATTAACGTTATATATTTTGACTTAAATTTGTTATTTTTATATTTTTCATGGTATGTTCTCACAGTACTCTAAAATAAGGACTATGTATGTTGAGTATTTATTACCAAATAAAATGAAAATAAAATAAAATAAAATAAAGAAAATTTTATCGTTAATGATTTCAGTTGACACTATTTTTTCTACACAGTGGAAACATCTCTGTCAACCCCCGTCACGGGCGTACCCTGAGAGACCACCATTTTCACCTTTTATGGCACAGACATAGTGAAATAATGTCAAAAAGAATTTTACTAAAATCGGCCGGAAACTGTCGCTGCCTTCTGGGCAATTACCATGAATGAGAGGCACCATAGGTAAAATGTTTTTAATATTAACTTGAAATATGTGTTGTGTACTCCCATTTTTATATATTATTTTATATTTACAATTGCCCAAGGTCAAAAAATTTTTAATAGGTAGCATATGTGTCGGATTTAAAAAAAATTAATAAAAATTGACATTAAAATAGCAACAGTATTTCATTAACATATAATAAAAAACAAGAAAACTATGTTTGGGGTGGAATTATCCAAAAAACATTTCAATTGCAGTCCGCTGCTAAAATAGGATAAGTCCACATAAGGCCAAAGCAAAAACAATATGGTTACTTACCAATTTTGGAATGTGTTCCCTCAGTACATCCACCAAAAACGTATGTTCCTTTGATTCGGTTAACGATGTAAAGAATTCTCTTCCACTAGTTTTTGTACAAAAACAGCATTTCACTTCATATTTGAATTCTGTAGGTAATATTAAATTGTATTTAATTTCAATCTTTTCAGGATCCGAATCGATATCATCTTTGATGTTGGCTGGAAACGTCACCTCACTCATATAATCACAGGCCGAGTTGAATTTAAGAAACACTTCAAGATTATTTGTACATTCACTACATTTCACAGGTTCCTTAGATATTTCCATATTCTGAAATATAAAATATGAACAGTTAATATAGGATGTTCACAATAAAACCACCTGGTGCAATATCTTGAGTACAGAGCTGTGCCGAGCCCTGCTCTTGAGCACTAAGCACTCAAAAAAGTGCTTCTATTTTTTGGGCTCCAAAACTCTCTAAACACTGTTTTCGTCATACCTCCCTCGTAAATATACCCTAATTCTATTGTTTTGTTGATCGTAAGTGACGCTTTATGTACTAAATACTTGTTGCCATTGACAACCGGTCGTTATTTTTCATAACGTCCCTAGGGAAATAGAGTAAATTTCTGAAAATTTTTATATAACAAATATTAAATTAATGTTTTAACTTTTTTGGAAGTAAATCCAGACAAGCCTTACTTGCTATATCTTCTATATCCCACATTATTTTCAAACATGTTCAGAGCTGTTATAATAATGATTTAATTTATCTTGACGGTAGTTGTCATTTGAATGGAAGTGCGATTTTTTGGTCTCGAATACCTTCAAATCTCGGCCCTATGAGCCTCGGATTACAAACTATATTCTTGACTAAAAAAAGTGCACTTACGACCTTGGTCGTCGAATTATTTATAAAAAAGGATAAAGGCCAAGATAAACGACACAAGATGGCAATGTATGAAAAGAATGCCACAATTTACCAAATGCATTATATGTTACTTCCACATCCACCTAGTGTAATAGAGTGGAAGGATAGTAAAGTTAAAAAAAATAATAACATATAAACTACAAAATATCAAAGTTTCAGCCAATTCCACCGAAGCATGAAGAAATATGACATATATATATTTTACTTAACCTGAAAGTTGATAAAAAATTCTTGAGCTTTATTGGACCTGAACAAAAATATTTCTACCTTTGCAATTTTTTACTAAAGTTAATAGTTTAAGAGTAAAAAATTCTTGAATGTCTAAAATGACGCAAATTACCTAACTTTGACAAGCTGTATCTCAAAAACTGTCCATGGGATCGGCTCGATATGACAAGAACTTTTGATCAGCATGACTTGAACTACAAAATAGCAAAGTTTCAGCCAATTCCACCGAAACACCATTTTCATCGGTTTTGTTCTGGGGTCCTTTGAGCAAAAAAAAAAAAATTCGTTCCGTATGTAACTTTTTTGTGCGCACGATTATCTACTCTGGAAAGGTTTACGATATAGACTTGAAATTTGGTATATCTATGTATTATAACGAGTACTTATAGCAATCAATCTGTCATTTGACTTGTGAATAATAATTCTTATACGCAATTTTTAGTTTGTATATTAGGGAGGCGGCCACAATCATTAATTAATGTTATCCACAAAACTATTGTTGCCCCTACGGCCGCCATGTTGAAGAAATGACGCTCAAAATAGGTTTTTCTCTCTCTCTCCTTTCCTATCAGACCTACCCTAAAATTATGTACCTATTATCAATATTGCAGAGGATTATCAAAATTGTATGTATTGGGCTCAGGAAAATCCTAATTTCCGAATTACCACTAACAGTCAAAAGTTTAAAAAAGTAAATGTTTGGTGCGGGATAATGCATCACAGAATAATCGGTCCTTATTTTATGAATGGAAATTTGAATCAAAATACTTATTTAGTAATTTTGAATAATTTTATTTTGGGCGAACTGGACAAAGAAACAATTTTTCAACAAGATGGATGCTGACACACTCCACAATTCTAGTTAGACAATCACTTCCACGACACGTGGATTGATCACTATGGACCAACAGCATGGCCAGCCCATTCGCCAGATTTAACCCTGCTGGATTACTTCTTATGGGGGTATTTAAAGCAAAAAGTATTCGAAGTAAGTTTGAAGACGACGTAAATTTATTAAAAAATTATGGATGCTCTTGCAACCATAAATAAAGATGTGATCTCATCTGTCTATGAAGAATTTAGAAAAAGATCAGAAAAACGTGTACTAGTATGAGGTCTACATGTGGAATAATTTTCAACATAGTTGAATAAAATGTTATTTATTATTTTTTTTTTTTGAAAATTGTTCTTTCCTTATTTTGCAACTAAACTCCGTATTTAACAGTGGAGTCACATTAGGATTTTAATGTGAATTATCTGGTTAGGTCACTTTTTCTGTTTTAACGTGTTCAGGGGGTCAACATAAGTTCACGGCTCAGTTTTGTAGTCTCTGTGTATTGTTTATTTAAACAATTTAATTTTTTAGACCGTGTTTTCCATCGATTTTCTTTGAATATCTCGAAATCTATAAGTCCTATTACTACGGGAGCCCACCCTGACTATACGTGCCCCCCGATGCTTGGGGACAATATTTTGAGACAATATTTGAAGCCATACTTGCCTCAAGCAAATATTTAAAAATTCACGCAAATAATTTTTCGATATTGTTGATTAATGAAAATAGACTGCTAATTACAGGTTAGATTTCCAACTTACAAAAAGAGTCCTATTTTATTAGAACAAAGTATTTAGAACTTCATAAACATTACACTAAACTAGATTTCAGTTGAAAATACGGGAACCAGGCAGAAATTTTAATAACAGTTGCATAATACTGTTAAATCTTAAGATATATATATATATATTTGAGGTTAGCTGTGACGTCACATGCAGATGACCTATAATAGCCACACTGCCTACCCTTCGCCCCACTTCAGCTTTAGCTATAAGGGATGAGATTGGGTATAAACACTAGAAAAATGTTGGGCAAAAGCGTTAACTATGTCTTGGGGATCTTCATAACTCGCATTGTGAAAGTTCACTTTCCCAGGGATTCGAGAATTACCTTTTTTAGAGTTTATGTACGACCAAAAAGTTTTCGGATCGGAGTGGATGCCTTGCTCGATACTGATTAAATGCTGTCGATAAGCTTCAGATGCATTGTTTTTTATTCTAGCACGAAGTAATTTGAACTGGTAGTACTGGATATCATTGGTCAGCCTAAATTTTTTTAAAATACATTCTTTTTTCTTAATATCGTTTAAAATATTTTTTGTATACCAAACCGGGTATTTTCTTTTGCTGCTTCTCGGAGTTACAAACAAGGGTGCCCAGAGGTCAAAAACGGACTCTAGTACCGAGTAGAAATATGAACATGCTTCATTAGTACATTTAAAAGTAGTAATCGGTGACCAGTCAGTAGATGATAAATAGATAATAAATGATGAGAAAGTTACATTTTTTGAAATTGTAATTTTTTCCAGCATTTGCAGTAGGAAAATCAAGATATTTTGGTTTATCCACATTTACAAAGATATTTAGAGGATGATGAAGATCTATATTGACAATGCCTTCATTACTAGTTAAGACAGTACATTTTAAATTGGCCACTATCAGATCAAGTAATCTGTTATTTATATTTAAAATTGTATTGTACTGCGTTAAGTCTAGGAATTGTATACTGTCATTATATGTGATGCTTTTCCTATCTTGCACATCAGGATTACTATAATTCGGAATGTTAAAATCTCCCAAGATAATGATGTTCTTGTTATACAAATAATAGTGTGCTGTTAACAATTCAAAAAATAAATCAAAATCGTTTATCTCTACATTCTGGTTATTTTCTTCTGTTAAACATTACCTGCACTAGTTTAATGAAAGTTTCATATACATTAGATCGTTGAAATGCTCCATGGTTGATAAAATAATCACAAAGTCAATCAGTACAAAATAATATTTTCAATTTTAGGTTATGTTTACACGTGTGAACTGGCTTGAACCGTCTCCTGTGGGCGTTTACGTAAACCGGCTTTATCTGAGGCTTGAACTGGTACAACTAAGTTTTATTTTGTAATGTGGATCAACGCTGAACTATAAGTTCAAGAGCAAGCTACAACCGGGCATAAGATAAAATTAAAAAAAAAAAAGAAAAGAAAGAAAAAGAATACACTTTAAAATATACTGCAATATAATGCAAGCGATGATTCATAACCTTTTAAACAAAGGTCTACAGCTCTAGTTATATTTTGAATTCGTAATAACTCTTTTGCAATTTAAAAATTTTGACAGTATGAGCAGAGCCGCCCCACAGTAAAATTTCATAGCACATTATGCTATGAAAGAGTCCATGATAAGCACCACGAAAAAATGTTGTATGTGAAAATAATCGTTTATGGAACTTTAATATTAAAATATTTGAAATCATCTCCCAAAAACCCATTAAACAATATCCCACATCGGTAGTGGGGTGGGAGTAGTGGGGATGGATGAAAAAAAAAAAAATATTTTGAGGCCTTTGGTTCTTGTACACTAAATCACAATTTTTATAATGGGGGTTTTTGAGACATTAGCTTCTCTTTTATATACTAAATACCAATTTTATGGACTTTACCTGCTTGATTTACCCATTTACCTGCATTTACCCCAATTTATCCCCAACCCTTCAACGGAATAAGATGAAAATATAATCTAGTTCCAGATCTCATTAAAATACATACGCATATCAAATTTCAAGACAATATCTTAAACGGTTAAAGAGTTATCGTGCGCACAACAAAAGTTACGGACAGACAGACCGACAGAATTTTTTTTTGTTCAAACTTAAAATCCCGACGTTTCATGACTTTCTAAGCCTATTTGAATAATAAAAATTTTAAAAACTTTTTTGTCGTTACTACACTTCCACTGGATGTGGAAGTAATTTGCTTTGCACCGTTCTTTAATCCTTGGTTAAATTAGCTTAAACTTGAGTTAACTTAAACCCCCAAAGTTGGTCGCTTAAAGAACGATTATTAAATTTAATCGTAATTTCTGCACAGTTGTCGATATTGTGCATAACCTCAATTTTTAGTATATTTTTATTCTCTTATCGTAAAATCGTTTCAGGCACTCCACAGACCTATAACATTAATTTGGGGCTATTGCATTAAACTACACAGCTATTTTTACCCAAATATTTGCCCTTTGGGACGTTACGTTATTTGTTTGTTTATTTTCTAATACATGCTTGTATTTTGTGGCCGTATTTATTAGCAAAAGTTTTTCATCTTGCTCTTTTATTTTTATTATGGTTTTCCATATTTATAAAGATCTTGTAAACAGATAAATAGTAAAAATGTACATACACCGAACCACGCTTTTTCTGGAAAGAACAAATAGTTGACAATAGTTAACAGAAATAAGGTTATAATTTTGAAAGAGAAGTTAGCAAAATACCAAATTCCCTAAAATCACAACTTAAGTAAATCACAAACAATAAACCACGGTGCAATAAGACGCAAGTTAAACCTGATTTAAAAATTAAACCTCGATTAGTTACTCATCCCTTACAATGTAAACGGTGCAAGTGGCTGTAACTATTACAAAATTATACCTTTCATATTTATAATTAATATAAATTTTATTTCAAAAATGTTATCGGAAGTGGGGCAGAATTTACAACAAATTCTGTAATTTAAAAGCAACAATGAAATGCGTAAGCCCACAACATGTGTTGCATACAACACCAAAGAAAAAAATCGGTAAAAAATTATAGAACTGAAAATGTTTTAGGTACCTAAGTAAACAATATAGCGTAAAAGTTCATTTCTAGGTATCTAGCTAGCTAGCTAGCTTAAGAAAAAGCTTTTTTGTCTCTATTCAACAGTGATGATATTTCTTCTTTCTCGCGGCTACTTGCCAACTTAGGATGGTTGACTAGTATGTTGTATGGAGCAAAACACACTTTTTTATATTATTCTAGGTACTTCAAAATCTGTCAAAGATTGAAGCACTCTACAGTTTCATTTTTCTCTATTTTCAAATAAGCTTTATCTATTTTAGGTCCGATAACCTAACCACAAAATATTTGAATATTCTGAGCCATTTTACCATCTGCACTAACCTCATTTGATAAAAAGGAAGTGTAGTTTATGTAGTTCTGATGCAGCTACACTCGACGAAAAGAACATTATAAAAGCAGTTGTACCTGTCGAAAGGAACATAATTTTTACCACAAAACAACCTTACCTATGCAGCAAGATTTGTACACTCTACAAATCTTGCCTGTTCAGTTCCTAATTTAAAATATTTTTGCTACTTAAGATGGATATGGACGTTTCATTTTCTAGTTCTTCCAGCGAGGATGATGAAATTGATAATGTAATATTTTATAATGAGTAAAGTTTAATTTTATGGACTCATCCTACAGTAATTTGTGTGAGATGATAAGTATATTTTATTTTGTAAATTTTATTTACATTTTCTAAAGTGGTAACCAGCGCACTAAGTTGAAGCGGATTTAAGCCATATGTTCATTGCCTAATACACCCTAATACACCTATCCTCATTACGCTTCACAGATAATAACTTGTAAATCGCGTTAAATGAGTGGGTAGAGAAATTTATTTATACTTTTGCTTCCAAAGGATCGGGTTTGTTCTATACGGAACGGATCAGTCATATAATTACGATTGCATTTCCTATATCCTTTGATTTGGGTATAGTTAAATGTACTTACGGTTCATTTTCTTCTATTTTCAAATAGGCTTTGTCCATATTAAGATGGATAAATAATAAATTTTAATATACTAGTCTGAAATAACGTATTAATATAACCTCCAAATATTTGAATATCTTGACAGATTACGCTATTTTAGTATTTTGTCATCTGCACCATATTATCTGCACTATCCACACCTGATAAAAAAGAAGTGTACTTTGTGTAGTTCTGGTACTGCTACACTGGACGAAAGGAATGTTATGAGAGCACTTACACTCGTTGAAAAGAATGCGATTTTCAGCTACACTATCTACACTTTTAGAACTAGTGTAGAGAATGCAGACGAAAAGAATTGACCTATAGTTCGGACTTGTACCTTTTATACCTACTTTGTCAATTTGTCCTTATATATCTATATACTGTCTGTCTTTAAAATGGTGCAAACTATATTTATAGCCGACATACTTATACCTCGTATCTGTCGTTAATAAACACGGCCAATATTTGAATATGAACGTGCATAAAATACGTAAGGTGGGTATTTGCAATGTTTTCAACTTACCAACTTCAAAGTATCTTTCAAGGGCTCTTCTATTGTTTGATAATTTCCACTTATTGTTTGAAGGCAAAGCCTGCAAATTTTTTCGTTCATGTTGATTAAAAAAACATGAAGATAACAAAACAAGCAGGTAACACTTTACTATACTATACTATACTATAACGACTTATTCGCAATTTCGCGAGTATATTACTATAAATAACTGCCATACATGACACGGAAAGACATTTGCGACGTTTACGTTTTTTTCGACGCTTGGATAAAAAAAATGTATACTGACACTGTTGCCAATACTTATATTTAAGAATTCGGCAGAATTACAAAGAAAAATTATTAGATGTATTTCGCAATGTAAATTGAAAGCAACAGATCATGTGAACAAATTATATTACATAATAAAAAGTAAAACACATAAAATTAAAAAAAAAAATCTTAATCTTCGGCAGATATCAAAATAGTTTGGTAGATCTCAGTACAGTTTGATAGAGCTGGCAACGCCGAATATCCCCTATCAACCACAGATATTAGAAAGATAGACTACAAATCGGGGTATACACTAATACTTTAACAGCCAGTTTCACAATCGTTGGTTATCTTTTTGGTTGACTAACCAGAACCTGAAAGTTATAATTATCAGTAAACACAACTTTATCAAACATTCCTACCTTTATAGTAATAAATCATTGGTCAAATCCTAATTATTAATTAATCAACAATTGTAAAACTTCTTGTGAATGTCACAGATATTTATAATATACTATTGGTCAAATCCTAACCATTAGTTAACCAACGATTGGGAAACTGGCTGTAACAAGGGCATTTTCTTTATTTCAACAGTTGAGTCCATCAGGTGGCACCAGACGTGTTGCTATCTCTTTATCACTTGTGTTGTAAGAAAGAGAAGCATACTGTGGTGGAACTTAACTGTTGAATTAAAGAATACGCCTGTAGACTAGATGTCAAAGTGTAGTTGTCTTACTATACCCTCCTAAACTCCTAGTTCAAAAACTGTCGGTACGTTTTTAATTACCGTCAGTGTACTTTGTATGAATATTACACTTTTTGTTTCATTATATTTGTTGTAAGAAGAGAGTAAAAGCCAATCCTAACTTAACGTTTCATTTATATAAAGAAACACCATGGTCGTCACCATAACTTTTTAATGGGGCCATCTAATCTAATTCCATATGTCACTTTTTAGCACATAAGTAATCGTCAAATATTTATAACACTGAAAATTTGAGGTCGATCAGATAAGTAGTTTCAGAAATATACTGCTTTAAATATGAACCGACGCTCTCAAGAGTTATATTCGACACTGGGAGATGTGATCGACGGATCAATCATTCACGGATTTTGGTCGTCAGCTTAAACCATTCACATCGAATGACGAGATAGATCGATGATCAACGACCTGCTTAAATCGTTCGATCATTCGTAACCACAGACTAGTCAGACTGTGTTTTCTGAATAGCAGTTTAACAGCAGTCAACAAGAACATTTTTAGAACCTCTCGTTTCTTAACTGTTATTCAGGCCTATGATGGAACGTTTACGTTAGTCATAACACCTATGTTACGGTCTCTCTCACTCTCATATATTTTTTGGTCAACGCTCAACATAACAGTGTATGTTAAATAACGTATACGTTCCATCATAGGACTGATTTTCTCACCTGTCATTTTCGAACAGTTCCGAATAACAGTTTAAGGGCCGGTACTTTCGATCCCGATTAAACGTTAACGGTGGGTAAAACCAATTCAGTTACCATGGAAACAATTGTACTTTCAATGATTTGGCCGGCGGTTAAAGTTTAATCGGGACCGAAAGTAACGGCCCTAACTGCAGTCAGCAAGAACATTTTTACTACCTCGTGTTTCTTATCTGTTATTTTCTGACCTGTTATTTTCGAACAGAAATAACAGTCTCTAATGTTATTTACAATCTTACGTTTACATGCAATAACTGCTCTGCTATAAAAAACAGGTTGTTACTGTTGTTAGCATGAATACTATAGACAAGGATAACGCACGCGTGCTTTCAACATTTCCGTGAAACTGGAAGAAAGAAACAGATGGCGCAGCGCTCACGAGTGCACTGGAGCGCGGTAAAATATGAATTTTATGCGCACCGCTTTATTTGATTATCGTTATTCGTGACTATTATATAAAGAGTCTTTGTGATGAAAGATGATTTTATTGTTGGCAGCGCTATTCATTATTTAAAATAATAAATCATTTCGATATAATTCTAATTGTTTTATTTAAATAACGAACACAAACATTTAAATAAATTGAAATTATGTAAATATTTAGCAACTATTTTATTGCCTCGTTTTTTAAAATATTTGTAATCATTACATTTCAAAATGTACATACAGGAAAGGGGGTAACATTCAGCCACCCGCAGTAACTCATCTGCTGTTTGAATTTGCCGGCCGAAAAAATTACAATATACTTTTCAACCATCATTGTCAGTAAAAATAGTAAAAATGTCAGTGTATCAAATATTCTTTAATCTTTGCGGTGTATTGTGTTGTAGCCGTCGCCGCATGTACTTCTTTTTCCGACTAAAAAAATTAAGTGCAATATTTATGAATTTACGGTGTTTTTGATAGTTTTTATTTTGTGATTAACAAGCACGAAGGAAAACAAACCGCTGTCATTATAGCTGTCAAATGGCGACTTATTGAACTTTTCGCAATATTAAGTTTTGGACATTATATCACAAAATGGCAAGTTTTTCTTGTATTATTAATTGTGGAAATGTGGCAATCTGAGACAACATCAGTTTTTATAAAATAACGTCGATTTACAACCAGAAGAGATTAGGGTTAAAATATCCCAAGCAATTTAAAGAAATTATTTTACAAGGGCATTCCAAGGGTTTTATTGGTGGTAAGTTGTTGCCTGTTAATGTAAGAATGTGGATTTTGTTGTAGGAACAACGGCCGTAATACAAAAACATGCGACGATCCATTCTGTTAGGTGTTCTCTATTAATATGAGATACAACTTAAAACCCATCAGATGTGAAGCTTAAGGTGGTGATAATAGTAACTGCTGTTAAGGCAAGCAATAAACAATTTGTGGTAAAAAAAAACACCATATTGGTTTGCCAGTATTTGTAATAAGTATTTCTTGTGTTTATACTTTAGTTGAGCGAAGATGGAGCTAGTGCCGAGGAATAAAGAAGTGTAATAGTAGATATTGTTTTAAAGGAGGTACACACCAGAGGAAAATGTGCAAGCTATGTTAAGATATCTGAAGTGCATAAATTAAAAAAATTCAAAGTACAGCTGTCACTGAGTGATCTGGCAACAGAATTTCTTGTTTTAGTGTATTGTGTTGTGTTTAAAAACTCAATGTTGGATTGTTTAATATTCAAAAGCTATGAAATTGGTCGAAATACTTCAGTGAGAGTTCGGACGAGCCATGAAAATGTTGAATTGTAGCTATAAAAATGCCCTTTGAATTATGTATGTATTATTTTCATGTATTTTTTGTTACAATATAGATCTTTCTTTGTATCTCTCATAAGTTTCTTATTGATTCTTCCTGAGTACTAATGAAACCTTGCATAATAAATTGGATATTTAGTAAATATATTTTATTTTACTTTCAGTTAGATGCATGTATATAGAAGATCAACATAATCGACTACGTCAATTTACTGCTAACAATAATAGAATTGATAAATAAAATGTAAAATAAAAAGTTAATATATTTAATAAAATACAATACAATTAACCTACTTACATGAAAAAAATAAAGTACGTGCTAGATATATAACAATAAGACACGATAAGAAAAAGTCCTTGCACAAATTAAATGGTTTGTATAGTTCAGTCTATAGGTATATCATAGGCGAGGGGTCAACCATTGGAAGAAATTCTGTACACCTTTTTACATATTTTAAGTACCTAGTTCACAGTACATCAGTCCTTCATTGTTTAATTTATATGGTATTTTTCACAAAATTCATAACAGTTAACCTTTCGACTGTAGCCACTGCTTACTGCTAAAAAATTAAAGGGATAGACTGGGTAGTCAACGAATCTTGTCTAGACTAGTAACACAGTCATAACGAATACTGAAGGATCATCTGGATCAACAATAGTCCAAGTAATCGATGCCATGGCTTTTGTTGAAGATTCTAAGCTAAGAGTTCATAACCTGAAAAAAGAATGTGCGTGTTAGTAATTATTCATTAAGCAACATTTATTTAGGTAAGCATATATTGAAAAAAAAAGGGTTGATCACTGCTAACTAATTCTTACCTTTGCAAAAAGCTTTTATCCTGTAAATTCCTTGGAGAGTACTTTCACCCAACCACAAAGAGCTTCAATATTTTTGAATGCCTTGAACTCACCTTTTTGTCTATCTATATCTCACAAAAACCAAGCAATTCACAATATCCTAATGTGAAATATTATGAAATACATCAATATTTGTACTAAAGTCATCATTTCTCAAAATATAAAGGATTTAATTCGATGACACCAACTTTTTCCATGTACATAACCTTTACATTGAGACAATTGACAATACTCGCGAACTTAGCTGGAACTTGGTGCACTCGTGTTCGTAGCGCCCTCTTCTTTCTTCATATTTTGCGGATCGGTTTTCATCGGAATTCCCGTTAGCGTCCGTAATCCTTGTCTTTATAATTCATGGTTGTTAGTCTGGAAGAAAATGTAAAAGTGTGGTTATGTAGTACTGTTCTTTTGATCTTTTTAATTTTAATTTTCTTTTTAAATCAATATGAGCCAAAAAATTTGCAGGCTTTGCCTTCAAACAATAAATGGAAGTTATCAAACAGTAGGACAATCTTTAAAAAATATTTTAAAATTGGTAAGTTGAAAAAACTGTAAATAAGTGCCCCACTTGATTTTATGCACCTTGTTATTTAAATATTGGTTGTGTCTATTAACGGCAGGCATAGTAAATAGCTGTCGACTATAAATATCAAATCTTAGCTTTCGTTGTTTTAAAAACAGGAAATGTGTTAGTATCTACAGCACACTAACACATTTTACTTATGTGTTGTAATCTGTGGTAAACAGTATGATTTTTTTTAATGAGAAGTAGGTAACACCATTGTAATGACAATACTACTTGCTTCATACTATCAGTCACATGAATTTTATAATAGTTACGTGCATTTTTAATACACTGTTTGCTCTCATTGACCATGGATGTTTCACGGATTGCTTCATTCGAAAATTTGCAATAAATATGAATTGAAAACATAAATTTGCTCTTATAAACTTAAAAATAATTGAATCCACGATAAAAAACTCAGGTGTCAGTTGTACCACCCCAGATGGTTTTATCTAGGGCAGGGTGTATTAAATAGGTGATGCGACAAGAGCCCGCACAGTGGCTTCATAAATGCTTACTTTGTACATAATGTATTAGATGGTAGGAGCAATAGCGTCTGTCGTTATTTACGCATAGAAAGATAATTTTGCAAGTGTGCACGCATGCATACAGTGTTGCATACATTCCCGGCCTTTCGTTGTGTTTAGTGAAAAATCTTGTAGTGAAACAAGATATCAGTGACATTTGACATCAAATATCTAGAAGAAATACATTCATACGCTGGCGCTAAATATAAAAAAGTCAGCTATATTTTCATAAAACATGAAGTGAAAATATGGAGTGCTTATTTGTGTATTTATGCTGATGACTGTAAAGACCAAAAATTATCACGTTTCTTAGTGCCAAAAAATACTGAAGAGAGACAGAAATGTGATAGTTTACAAAGTGCTTTAAATAAAAAGGCACATGTTTGTCAAAAACATTTTTGCTCCTGCAGTATAAAAAGTAGTTTTACTTCACAGCCTGAAAATGGAGTTGTTATATACACTGAGTTTTAAATTTACATAAATATTTGTAATATAACTTATAGGTATAAAAACGCCTTTTTAAATATATTTTATGCATTTAGCGACGTTTTAAAGAGAAAGGTTGAAAAAAGGTGCACTTCCAAGCAAATTAGATGTTCTTCAGACAATGTCCGTAAGAAAATTTAGAAGTTATTAAATATGAGTGATGTTCACGATACTATAACTTATCCTTATTTCTGTAGGTTTGTATTTACACTTACTCGAGCACTTACTAGAAAAAAATTTGTCTGAAGAATGTGACGTCAAATTACCAAATAAGAATTGGGGTATTCATAAAAGTATTGAAAGTAAAAGCTTAATGTTTACATAAGGCAGAACAGCATGATAAATTAATTACATGTTTTAAGACAGTAAGTTCTTTTTAGATAGTGTTTGTTTTCAAATGATAATTTAGTTTTTCAAGTAATTATTTGTGTAATTTCTATTTTCAGGTTTGGTCCTACAATAGGGGTAATTTTTTGCATAAGGATATTAAGTTAACATCAATCAGTAAACCGATCATCGTAGAAGAACTGCAGCATATTTTTTTAAAAATTGACTATAAATCTTGCTTAGGTGGACCAAGTACAAATTATTATCAAAGTGTTCATTCTGATGTGCAATTAAAGTCATCTCATAAATAAATAAAAATGCCTTTATTTAACCTAGCGGGGTGTCAGCTCACAAAGCTGCTATAAATGCCAACCAGGGCCAGTACATTATCTTACCTAACAGATACTCAATTGATTAACACAATCGTCATAAAATCCATAAAAATTAGAATACGGATAAAATGATATTTATATCCGATTATAACCTAACCTAACCTAACTATTATAAAGAATACCTAAAAAAAAAAAAATACCTTATAAAATAAAGAAGATAAGAAAGAAAATTACAAAGGAAGCTATCACTAGTACATACGTGAATATAATGAAGTCGGTGAAAGATAACAAGCTTAATCTTAATTCTGAAGATAATACATTTGAACTTTTTTCTTAAACGTAGAATAGGATAATGACACAAAAGACTGGGCAACTTTATTATGCAAATGCGCTGCTAAGTATGAGAAAGATGATTTAAAGAGAGTAGTTACATGTCTAGGAATATGCAAAGTATTTGCCACGAATCTGAGATGAGCATTGTGATGTTGATTTCGGAAATTAAGTTTATCTCTGAGGTATAAGGGTGCATCATTTTTTAAAACACAGTAAACAAGGCAAATGAGATGGAGCTCCCATCTCTGATGCATATTAAGCAAATTATTCATTTTTAGATAAGGAGTTATATGCTCACGCCTGGGCACACCAACCGAGAAACGAACACATGAGTTTTGAACTTTTTGTAATCGATAGGCCTCCCTTTCTGTTAGACAAGGGCCATAAACGACATTAGCATATTCAATTTTGGACAAAATTAACGAATTTGAAAGTCTTAACTTTGTGGATGTAGATAGTACGTGTTTAAATTGATAAATAGATTTAAGTTTAGCGAAAGAGGATTGCACAATTTTGGTTACATGTTCTTTGAAAGTTAAATGTCTATCGAAAGTAACTCCAAGATTTTGCACGGTATTTTTATTATCAATTTGCTCACCGTCTATAGACAGTTGCACAAGATTATCTTCAAGAGTATTCCTGGCAGATCTGAAAGTTATAGCAACGGTTTTATTACAGTTAAGTTTTAATCCCTGTTTATCTAACCATATGGATATATTGAAAAGATCTTCGTTAATTTTTGCCATGGATTCTTCAACAAATGTAGGACGATATGAAAAATATATTTGTGTGTCATCCAACTTTCGGAAAATCTGACAGGTATAAGGAAAACAGTATTGGTCCAAGGATTGAGCCTTGAGGAACTCCCGAATTGACAACTAAACTATCCGAAATTTGCAAGTTACGTACTTTAAATTTTTGCATTCTCTGTGACAAGTAGCTCCGAAACCATGCTATAGTGTTTGATGCCAAGCCTAGATAGTGCAGTTTTGCTAAAAGCATCTCATGGTTGAGACGATCAAAGGCCTTTAAAAGATCAAGCATAACGGCTGTAGTTACCATTGATTTATCTATAGCTGCTAAATAGTCGTCATTTATATCCAACAGCTGTAACAGTACTATGATCATGACAAAAACCAGATTGGGTATGAGGAAGCAGGTCATTAGTTTGTACATGTTGTTTTAGCTGATCATAAATAATCCTCTCTAATATTTTCGAAAAAACTGGCAAAATACTAATAGGCCTGAAATCATTTAAAGTTTCGGGTTCACTTTTTTTCGGTAGAGGTATAACACATGCGGTTTTCCATTGGGAGGGAACTGTTTTAGATTGTAGCGAAAAATTAATTATATGTGTAACTGCATCCAAACAAACAGGTAATATCATTTTAATCATATTTAAAGAGAAACCGTCTCCTCCAGCAGCATTAGATTTAATTTTAATAACTGCATTCAAAATATTTTCGGAGGTCACAAGTGTTAAGGACATTTCTTCTAATATAGTTGGGAGTTTATTATTTTCATAAAAAACAATGTCCTCATTGCTAACTGATGTACTCGGCACAGAATTAATGAAATGGTTGTTAAACATATTTGAAGTACCAAAATTATGCAGGGGCATAGAAAATGCTCAGTAATTTTGGAGAATGAACATTGTGTAAATCTTGTTCTTATAATATTACAACCCTTTTCTGAGACGCCCAGTACTGTTGTTACAAATAAATTTGTATATTTTACAAAACTTTTATTTTCTTACCATACCTATATGAATCTGAAACTGGTGAATATTTGTTCCTTTACATAACTGAAATTGCTATTTAGTTGTGAACATATGCAGCAAAGCAAATTCATGTATCTATATACAGGTTTTTGTAGGATGTTAAAGCTCGCGCCATCTACTAAATTAAATAGAAAGCATGCACTTATGAAGCCATTATTATCATAGGAAAGTGCCGTATGTCGGACCACCTATTTAATACACCCTGATCTAGGGTATCAACCTGTATAAACTGTCATATTTTATATTTCAGAATGTGGATATATCTAAGGATGCTGTGGAATGTAGAGAATGTACCAATAAGCTTGAAGTGTTCCTTAAATTCAAAACGGCCTGTGATTATATGGGGAAGGTGATGTTACCAACTCACCTCAAAGAAGATATCAATTTGGATCCAGAGAAGATTGAAATTAGAGACAATTTAATATCACCCACAGAGTCCAAACATGAAGTAAAATGCTGCTTTTGTACAAAAACTAGTAGAAAAGGATTCCTTACATCATTAAATGAATCAAAAGAACATACATTTTTGATGGATGTATTGAAAGAACATATCCCAAAATTGGTAAATAATTATATTTTAGGTATTAATTTTAATGATATTTTACCTATGCCTATCATCCATCGTAACTTTGTTAAAAAGTTAGGAAGATAGGTTGGAGTGGGGGGTGCCTGATGCCAAAAGAGGCCTCCATTTTGGTTTTTGTACATACACCCTTAGCCCAGACGACAGAGAACATTTTATTGTGAAACCTACAAAAATTTGCAAAATGAATAATTTTTTTTTTTTAATGAGTTCGTGTAAGTGTATAGAATAATATCCTGAAAAGTTTACATTGATTGAGGATCATTTAGGTAAATATTGCAAAATGGTTCATACAACAATTAAACAACTTTACTTAATCTAATAGGTACAACAATATGACTTAATTGTCAGGTTTGTAAGTTAAATTAATAATAATTAAATGATTATGGCCCAAAATGGAAATTAAATGAACAATTTTGAGCACCTTCAAAACTATTACCCCCAAACAAAATACCCGAACCCGAGGGTATCGTGTTAATTTTTTTTTGATGTTGTGGTAGTAGCTTCGGTGGTAACCGATATTATGTTACTCGATGGTTTGATTTTCTTTTCCTCCATTAACATTCTGCACACTTTTTTCTTCTTCTCATTTGATTCTTCTATATATGACTCTGCCACTGAAGACGACCTGGAATTAGTTATTATTTAGAATAAAAAGACAATAATACTGAGAAAAAACTTGCTTCCATCCTCCTAGACATTTCAACGAGATAAAATCGGTTCGGTAGTTTAAGAAATTCAGCAACGATAGAGGGCATTTTCCCAAAAGAATAGATCCTACACGTTGTATCATACATTTTCCCTGACGATAGAAAATAAAAAAATAATCGTATTTAAGATACGCTGGTCATAGTTGAACATATTTCTGATACACTTCCATGGGATTAACAGCTCACCTTCAGCTACCACAGGAAATACTCTCTTAATGTTGGTCTTCGTATCGGGAATTGTTATAAGAAGACAGCGTCTGTCTTTTTGGACAATATCTTGTATTTTTAGTGAATGTAGCTCTTCGCACCAGCATGCACCACACACGCCAATGAGAAGAGTAACCTGCGAAATTAAATATGAAACTGATGCACGTTAAGCATGTTATTAAAGTATGATTTTAAACTTACTGCGATTAATCAATACTCCTCATTGTCTGCATTTATCATAAATATACTAATTTCTTGGCGCACTTTGTGGGCTCGTAGCCTACTGAATTTCGCTTCAAAAAAGCTATGACTGACGATTTTGTTTATTTCTATATTTTCCTTGACAGACAAAACAGCTTTTATCATCGATTATTTTGACCAGAGAGTAGATTTTTTTACTTCTTGCGACTGTAATAGGAAAATACGAAAATAGTCACAATAATAATTTACATATTAGCGGGTTTATATGTGCATGGATTTAGTGGTGCCAGTAGATATTGGGACGCCAGTAAAAAAATATTGCACGTATAAACAGTTGTTACTGGCGAGAACTGGCAAGCAAGTCTTGACCATGCATGCATTGATGCATGTTCGCCAGTAACTGTCTATACGTGCAATATTTATTTACTGGCGTGCCAACATCTACTGGTGCCACTAAATCCATGCACATATAAATCCGCTATAAATTATTAATATTGAATGCAAAGAATAGCGGCACTTACCTTTTCATGTAAATAGTTCAACATTGCATCTTCGTCTGCAATTACAATGTTCATTTCTTTCCATCTAATGAATGCTTCATATTCCTTTTCATAAATTTGATGAGATTTCACTGGCAGTAAATCTAACACAATTTCCTTCGCTTTTTCAGATATAATTTGTGGATTATGCATTTTATACCGTATAAAAAGAACGCATCAAATTTTTTTTGTTTACATTAAACAATCTGGTTATTATGGTCGCATGATACTTAAAATTCGAAGCTCACTATTTTCGAGAAATATTTACTCTGATCAAAAATTTAAATATGTTTTAGGGACATTTAACAAAAAAATGTTGTTTGTAACAAGTACATAAAATCAGTTTTTTGGGACACATCGGAAACAGCTACAATTCGTCCCAAAAAACATAATTTTTGGTACTTGTTACAAAAATAACTATTATTTTATTGAATTTACGTATCGATTTTTGATGATTAACTAAAGAAAAGAATTCTTCTTGACCCTTGTATTTTAAAGACAGTGGTCTTATAGGTAAACCTGATCACACATGTGTGCCCAGTTTTCGAATAGAAATGTTAAAAAATATGTCGAGGCGAACATTTGACAAAAATTAGAAAATCCCTGTCTAACTTTAATAAGGAGCTCCTGGAGTACACACTCAGATAAACAAAGAAATATATGGATAAATAATCCCATTTGAAGTACACAGAAGTTGTGTGTAAGGGGAATTACCTTCTGAGGGGCAGAGTGGAGAGGAATGTTTATGTTTATAGAGCCATCCGAATCAGAGGCGTAGACAGATAAGGGGGTCAAACATCTTAAAATAATCGGTTAATGTTTTGATTATCACATATAATACAAATAGATAGATAGATAGATAGATAGATTTATTCCATTTCATTAGACATACTACAAAATACATAATATGTATAAAACAGGTCATTTTAGATACCACAAACTAAAATAAAAATAACTGCACAAGTAAACACTTATTGTAAAAAAAAACACATTAAAGTATACTTTTACATTACAACTTATTCGATGGTTAAAACCTAAAACTATCAATATTAAAAACTAAGAATTCTTGAACAGAATATGGTTCCATATTGCAAATGTATTGAAAAGCTTGTTTTTTGAAGACCTTTGGAGAAGTAATGTCTTTAAGAGAATTAGGAAGTAGGTTAAAAAATTTGATTGCTGAGTAAAAAGGTCCTTTCTCAGTAATAGTTAGACGATGTATAGGAAATGCATAACTGTTTTTATGTCTTGTATTATGAGAGTGGTCAAAGTTTGAAATATTAAATTCAGCTTGATGATTTTTTAAATACAACAAACATGAGTATATATATAATCCTGGTATGGTAAGGATTTCATTTTGCCTAAAATAACCTCTGCATGAACCGTTGAATTTTATTTTATAAATTATTCTTAATGCTCTTTTTTGTATTTTGAATATTTTGTAAAGGTCGGAGGAACCACCCCAAATTTCAATTGCATATTTAACGATAGAGTAAAAATTTGCATAGTAAAATATTTTAAGCGTTGATGCATCAAACAGATGTGATAATATCCTAAGCGCGTAACATGATTTGTTAAGTTTATTAATGGTTTCATCTATATGCAAAAACCATTTCATATTGCTATCCAGGGTTACACCTAGTAATTTTGTGGAATTTGCATTTAAGATTGGTACTTCTTTTGATAGTTGATCTGGTAATATGAGACCTGATCTATCAGTTTTAAAAATTACACAGCTCGATTTAGACTCGTTTAATATAAGTTGATTAGCATAAAACCAATTTCATACATTTTGCCATAATTGGGACAGTTCTTGGACTACCTCTTCCAACGTTTTACCCCTTATTAGCAAATTGGTATCGTCGGCATAGTTAATTATGGTTGCCTTAATATTATTATCTGTAAGATTCACGAGATCGTTTATATAGATTATGAACAGAAGTGGTCCAAGGACACTGCCTTGAGGTACTCCATAATTTTGACTAAGAGTGGCAGAACCATATTTATTACCATTAAATGATATCACTGTCCTTTGCTTTCTATTTTGCAAATATGAATTGAACCATTGGAAACTGGTTCCTCGCACGCCTATTTGTTCCAACTTATTGAGAAGATGATTGTGATTCAACGTATCAAAGGCCTTGGATAGGTCAAGAAATAATCCGCAAACAATTTCCTGGCCATCCAAACCCTCTAATATTGTATTTACAAAATTGAAAAGAGCTGTTGTCGTCGATTTTTCTTTCATAAAGCCATGCTGAAAGTTATTAAAAAATTGAATGCTATTTAAAAAACCAATTAGCCTGTTGTACATAAGCGTTTCCAATATTTTGGAAAACACTGACAGTAAACTTATAGGGCGATAATTACTTAAGTCATTTGTATTGCCTTTTTTGTGTAATGGCAATACAATTGCTAGTTTCAGAGATTCTGGAAATACTCCTTGACATAATGACGCATTAAATATATTCTCAAGTGGTGCAACTATAGGGTCTATACATTTTTTCAATAAACTAGATGAAATACCGTCAAATCCACTGGAAGCTTTTGGTTTAAATTTTTTTACTATCTCGCATATTTCTTTTGATGATGTAGGGTATATAAACATAGACTTTTTGATAATTTTAATGGGTTTGTTGTGATCTGTACTTACATTATTATTGTTTAAATTTGCTATTAGCTCAGGAATAGCCTCAACAAAGAATGAATTAAATTTATTTGCTAAAACAAGTGGATCTCCTGATGGTAATCTATTATTTGTTTTGTTACCAACTGTTGAGTTAACTAGGCTCCACATACATTTAGATTTGTTATTAGAGTTATTGATAATATTCTTGTAATATTCACTTTTAGCTTTTTTCAGTTTCTCGCAGTAAATATTTTTAAAATGATTGTACACTTGTTTATACTGAGTATTGATATTACTAATATCCTCCAGAAGTTTTATTTTATTTTTAAGATCAGTTAGTTCAGAATTAAACCAGTCGGATTTCCGAGGCTGGCGAATTTTTCTCTTTATTAGTGGGAAATGTTTGCAAAAAGCACGTTCTATTATTTTTAAAAACTCATTTGTTTTGTCATCCACAGAATTTAAATTGTATATACTAGACCAGTTTGTCTTAGTCAATTCGTCAGTGAAGTTGTTTACGTTCATTTCGTTATATGACCTTGTGTATATGTACTGTATTTTTTTAGCCATGACTGAGAAAGTAAAGACCTGTGCTCTATGGTCAGATAATGACGATTGTAAGACTTCAGTTTCATGATCAGAACATATATTTGTTATTACGTAATCAATAATTTTTTTACTTGTTGATGTAATTCTTGTATAATCCTTTACTGTGACTGATAAACCATAGGAATCTATTAAACTTGACAACTGATATTTTTCTACACCTTCCTTTGCATAATCAATATTGAGGTCACCTGTTATGATGATTGGTTTTTTTTCATTAAACAAGCTTTCCAATATCAAATTCAGTTTATATAAAAACAAATCTAAAGAACCACTTGGGGGACGGTATATGCACAAAATCACGCAATTGATTTTACTGAAATACAACTTCTCTAGTCATAGTACTACGAATCTATTGAGACAAAAAGGATACTGCTTGGTTAAAATTTTTACAAAATGTGTTACTGAATATTTATGGAAGTACTGAAGTGTCAATAATTGTAAGTCAAATGGTTCTTATATTCTACATTTTCTGAGTCAAAAGGATAATGAACATTTGATTAGGATGTTAATTAAACCAACTAGGTATTTTCTTCACAAAACAGTAACATAGGTATTTTTTAAAAATACATATCATTGATGTATTACGAGCCTGATCTCAGACAAACAAAGAAATATGGATAAATAATCCCATTTGAAGAATACAGAAGTTGTGTATAAGGAGAATTACCTTCTGAGGGGCAGAGTGGAGAGGAATGTTTATGTTTATAGAGTCTCCTAATCAGAGGCGTAGACAGATAAGGGGGTTAAAATTTTTAAATAATCGATTAATGTTCTCGACTATTACTTAATATTATATCTGACAATAATAGTACTACAACTCTATTGAGACAAAAAGAATACTGTTTGGTTAGAATTTTTAAAAAATGTGTTATTGAAGGGAAATTAAAGTATTGAACTGTCAATTCTCAAAGTTAAATGGTTCTTAAACGATAAGTTACTCTACATTTTCTGAGTAAAAAAAAAAAATTAACTTTTGGTTAGGATATAAAAGTAACTTGATGTAGGTATATCCTGGGGTTATGCGGTCTTTATAATAAAATTATTATTTTTGTTACTTTTCGGTTTATTCAACCATCGTCAGAGAACTACAATTAAATAAAGACAAATATTTTTTTAAATGCTATTTTTTATACACATGGATTTAAATTGTATGTGTATAACAAATAGCATTTAAAAAAATATTGGTCTTCACTGAATTGTAGTTCTCTGATGATGGTTGAATAAACCGAAACGTAAGAAAAGAGTAATTTTATTATAAAGACCGATAACCCAGGATATAACTGCATCAAGTTAATTTGATATCAACGGTCAAGAAAATAAAAACATCTATATATGTTTGCATATAAATGAAACCAACTAGTATTTTTTCATATTATAGTATAACATATTCATCTAAAAGTTTACATACTTATCACTCTACAGTACCGGCACGCGTTTGATTAGGTATGACAATAAGAGCAAGCAAGAGCGAAACAATTAGGCTATTTTTTTTTATCGTATAACACATCCTACTCGTGCCACCTGCTTTCCTCACCACATGTGCGTGGGCAGCTCTGTTTACATGCCCAATCCAAGACTTTCCGATACTGTATAATGAATCTGGTCATACGCTACCTGTACCATATACATAAAACAAAAATAACATTATATTACTTTTAAATCTCTATATTGTAAACAAATATACTCTACATAATGCACTACCTTATAGAGCGGGAGCTAAGTGGCTTTTTCGGCAGCTCATCGCTTTATGAACTTTCAGATATTTTTATGGTTTAATGAATGATAACGATTCATAAAATCGACTTCTGGCGGGGCACCTCCTGTCAGGAGCGTCACGAACACTGTTTAAAAATCAGTGAAATCATGTCATTGTTACAAGGCTCATTTTTTTTTGTGTGTACACATTTTATGTTTAGAATGAATAAAATATGATCGCCAGAAAGTGTGGGCCGTCAGGAGGCGCAGCCAGAAAGGTAATAATGATACAATACATCTGAGATACGGTACGGAGTCAAGTTAGCCGAAAGTGTTAAATTCCTGTATATTTAAGAGCCTATGGTACTTTTGTTGACTTTGTTTACGGAGAGGCTATTCTATTGTTGAAGGAGCTTATATTTACGTTTTAAAAAGGAGCCAGAACTTGTAACGATGAGTTTAGAGTTCTGAGATGAAATATGCGAAAAAAAATCCAATTTTCTTCAAAAATCCTAAACATTTTCTTTCTGGCTAGCCTTACTGACGGGTGTTTCTTTTTGGGAATTTTTTTCTGTGTTCAAAACATAAAACATGCTCAACCTTAAAAAAGTTTGTAACGATGATGTTATATAACTCCGTTTTTTTTACCTCTTTGACCTTTCTGGTTGCGCCCCTGATGACCCACACTTTCTGGCGATCTTATTTTATTCATTCTAAACACAAAATGTGTACACACAAAAAAAACTTGGCTTTGTAATGATGATATAATTTCACTGATTTTTATATCTTGAACCATGGCCAACTCGACGGGCTGACATATGCCAGAAGTCTATTTTGTCAAGTTCGATAGAATTAATCAGCGCATAGAAAATGCTTGTAGCGATGTGCCCGAAAAAGCCACTTAGCTCCCGCACCATTACTTCCAGTTTTTAATTTTAATATTGTTGAATATAGCTACGATAAATATAATACAGATTCCTTATCAAATCTGTTTTCGATACAACGCATCAAATTATTGATATGGCTTATAAAAAAATATAATAAATTAATAAATTGCAGTTAATTTTCTAACTTGGTAAATTTAATTTATATCGAGATAAAATATGGACCCTCAAAAAATTTTTTGACGAGCGGGGGGGAGAAATCCAAACAAATTTTTAAAATTTCCGGGCCCCTAGACAAGCCCGGGGCATCACCCCCGCACCCTTCCTCTCTCGTCGGGTCTGTAGGTAATGATTCTGAATTAATTCCAGTAAAAGCAAAGATAAAGCAGAGAGTAGCCTTGACTCGACTCTTGTTAGTATTAAAAAGCAAATTATATGAAACACCCTTGATACGATAACGGAAGTGAAATGAGTCTCTTGGTAAAACTACTAGGAAACAAACATTTTTCTTAAACATCTTTTTCCTGTCCGGGTTACATAAAAGTCATCAAACTTGAAACGATTAAAGCATATGTAATTGTAAATGCTTCAAATTTTGGTCAGTTACCTGTAGGTCAGCGAGTCACTTTTTTCTAAGCGTAATATTTTCTGGGAACATACGGAATAACAACATAACGTAGCACATATATCAGGCAACCCCAAAAATTTCAAAGTCAAGACTGTTCAGAAGGGGGTTACACATTTAGAAAAACGCAGATATACATCCATTACATATCAACGTTGCCAATTTTAAAGCTAGGGATCGAACCCAGTGCATTATTATTTTGAAAAGTTAATACAGTCTGTTATTATGTAATAATGTAAACATTCTGTAAAGTTTGAAATACTCGTACCAAATTTAAATAGGTATACTTATGTAACATTTAAATTTAGAAAAATAAATCTAAATCTATTAATCTATCTATCTATAATATTATATTATTATATTTACATTGTCTATGTTTTATACTTTACGTGTTTTTATGTTTTATTTTACTATTGACTTACCATAATGTACACTATTGTATTCTTAAATGGTTGATAAAATATCTATCTATCTATCTATCTATCTATCTATCTGATAATCACACAACTGTCTTTTTACGTTTTTTACTTGAGTGTAAAGACGAGAGAGGCAGAAGGAAAAATTATTTATTGCTAGATCAGCAAAACAATAAGACAATAAACCTAACTATAACACCAACCTACGACTATGTACACAACTATGCTTGCATATAAAACGAACGAGATTACTCCCTTTTGTAGGTCTTTTGGTAAATTAAACAATCCTTAGTCATTTTTTAACCATATAAAACGTGATTAAACTGCAAAATCAAGACAAAATTGTTTATAACTGGATAAAAACAGCATTAAAAGCAATAAAACAATATGGCGGCACAAGAAAATGTAAACAACGGTCAACGTCCTTCGGAAGAGAACCAATGAACGCCTCGATAGACATGTAAACAATGAACACGTGATATATCTTATGCGGAGACGGAAAGTATTATTTATCCATATATTTCTTTGTTTATCTGAGAGTACACAGAAACAGCTTGATGTTCTCACCCATTATGCCATGTATAGTTACTCATGGAACACCCTCAGTAATATAATTTAAAGTTTATAAAAATGCATCATAATGTTTGAGCTATAATCGTAGATCATCATCTTGATATCTTTATATTTCAGAATTTGAATATTACAGAACTTTTAACTTGTGACATCTGTCTAGATGCATTGCAAGATGTTTTAAGTTTTGTATTGAAATGTTTGGATGTGGAACAGAAAATAAATAAGTATATGGGAATTAATGGAACCAATAAGGAAGGCCACATAGAATTAAAAGACGTACAGCTATTTATATGTGAACCAACAGTAAAATTTGAAATTGAATCCGGTGATATAAACGAGTTAGGGGACAGATGGGATCAGTTTCAAAAGGAATGTACCAGGCAATCCGATACTGAAATAAAACCTGAAAAGAAAATGGAGAATCCAGAATTATTTATTAAAACAGAAGAAGTTGATATTAAATCTGAAGACAGTGACAGGTAAATATCACTTATACTTATTTTTCAGAAGAAATTATGTCTGGCCTCTTGAAACTAATGTCCAACATCGCAGAAGTCCATTTGCCCTGATATCTTTTTTCCATATTTTGAATATCCTGGTGGAATCTCTCTCCATGCTCATCACTCACTGCACCACAGTTTCCAGGAAGTAATCTAGGTGTGAATGTAGAAAGTGGAATTTTAATGACATGTTGCATCCTAATTTCTGGTAGCAAGAAAGAAGATTCCCAACAAGGTCTCTATAGTTTTCTGCCCTTTTGTTACCGAGAAAGTGTGTTGCTACCATTTTAAAGGAATTCCAAGCAGCTTTTTCATTACCTTCTAGAATGTTGTCAAATTCAGCATCTTTGAAAAGGTTCTTGATTTGAGGACCCACAAAAATTCCCTCTTTAATTTTCGCATTACCAAGTCTGGGAAATTTTTGTTTTAAATAACTGAAAGTACGTCCTTCTATGTCCATAGCTTTTACCAAGTTTTTCATAAGCCCCAGTTTTATGTGGAGTGGTGGCAGTATTACCTTTTGTGAATCTATTAATGGAATGTTAGCAAAATTTTTTTGTCCTGGTTCAAAACCCAGTCTCGGCGGCCACATTTTTCTTTTGTAATGTTCTAATCGCGTTCGACTGTCCCACTCACAAAGAAAACAGCAATATTTGGTATACCCTTGCTGCATACCAAGTAAAATAGCTATCACTTTTAAGTCTGCACAAATCTGCCCACTTATACTTGTTATATTCTATAGTTTGTAGCAATACATTCATGTTACTGTAATTTTCCTTCATGTGGACAGCATGGGCGATTGGAATTGATGGCAATTTATTTCCATTGGGGAGTAACACAGCTTTTAGACTAAGTTTCGAGGCGTCAATAAAAAGTCTCCAGTCACTAGGATCACGGGAAATGTGTAAAGCACTCATTGAACTGTCGATGTCCTTGCAGGCAACCAAGTCATTTTCCATTTTGAAAAAAGATCTAAGATCTTTTTGACAACCTCGGTACATGGAAACTTTAACATTTTCTTGTAAATTCCATTGTTGTAATCGAGATGCCAAAAGCTCCGCTCTTGCCTTGGACAGATCAAGGTGTCTTATAAGATCCCTTAATTTGCATTGATTAATTTTGTGTGCTTCACTTCGGCAGAGAAATCGGGATCTTGTGAATTTGATGGCTGGACTAAGTCGTCATCTACATTATCATCCGATTCTTCGTCAGAATCAAGGCTGTATTCTTGAGGTGGATTAGGAATAGGTAATTCATCACAATGGAGAACCGGGCAAATGGCAGATGGTAAATTGGGGTATTGTATTACCATCCTTTTTTTCTTGTTAATACCCTGTCTAATAGCAAAAATAAGAATCGGTAACATGATCTGTAGGTTCTCGCCAGATCATGGGCACAGCAAAAGCCATTGAACGTCCTCTTCAACTTAACCAACTGCAAAGATTGTTCGCACAATTGCTGCAACATATATGAGGTGCCCATTTTTTGTCTTCATCTCCAATTGTACAACCAAAATACAACTGGTACGCCTACTTAATTTTGGGAGTAAAATTATGTTTTTGATGCGCAAAAGTCACTTCACCACAAATATAACAAAAGTTGTTAGGTGTATTTACACAATCTCGTGGCATATTTTCAAAATAGCACTATTTACTTTCGAAAATGAACGCTTATCATGCACAAGGTACAAATACGACAAATAAAGAGGTGGGTAGTTAGTATGTCTATTTTTCGTAGAATTCTAATTCTACCTGTTATTTGTGATAGGACCGCCCATAAACTAGGGTTTATAAGGGGTCTACACACGATCCAGCGGCACGGAGCCAGCCTTATCGGCATGCTTTGAACTAATTCGCAAAAGTGAACTGATCCGCTGGAATTCCAATTATCTTCAAAGCGTACCGACAATGTCGGGTCCGAGCAGCTGGATCGTCCTACACCTGCGTTACACTTTATTACCTGTATTGGGAAAACCAGAGCCAACTTGAACTTTTGCTTTTTATATTGTTATTTAGCATGACGAAGTTACTAAGAATTTGCTATTTTTACTTCCAATACATGTAGGTTATAGAATAGTGATAATTACTATGAGCCAAAAATAGACGAATGTAAAAATAATCCAAAGACAATGTGGAAAACATTGAAACAAATTTGCAAGGCAAAGAATCATAACACATCGTAATATATTCAATTTAATGATGAAGACATCTACAATGAGTTAGAGATAGCGGAAAAATTTAATGCTTATTTTATTGATGGTATCTCAGATATCATTCAGAACATACCAAAGTATAACATATGAAATACCCGAAAATAAAACAGTATAGATTTGAAGAATGTAATGAAATAGAAATGAGTCATCTGAGAAAAATAATTTCTTCACTACCTAATAAGATGGAATTCCCACAAAAATCATTAAGACATCCTTTGAAGTCATTGGCAATAGAGTTTTAGATTTTCCCAAATAAATGGAAGAGTTCTCTTGTAACACCAATTCTCAAAGTTATTAATAAGGTATTAAGTTAACAGCATCGGCCCATTAACTCATTACCAGTATGTGAAAAAATATTGGAAATTACCGTGAAGGAGCAACTAATAAGCCATTGTCAAAAAAATAATATAATAATACCAGTACAATCAGGATTTAGAGAAGGACATGTGAGACTGCATTGCAATGTATAATAGAAATGAACAAAGTCAAAGAACAAAATTTGGTGTAAGTATATCTAGTGAAAAAGGGACAGAACATGGCGTCCCACAGGGATCCGTTCTAGGTCCAGTATTATTTACAATTTTTATAAATGATATTGTACGATCAACAACAAATTGTAAAGTACATTTATTCGCAGATGATACTATGCTATAGCTAGCAGGTGAAAATGTTGATGACATTGTAAGAATAATGAATGATGAACTAAATAGTTTAGATATATAGCTTTGTGATAACAACCTTAAGGTAAACATAGACAAATGTAAATGGATGATTTTGGGGAAAAGACAGAAATTAAACAAAATTGTGTATATGGACTCTATAACAATAAATAATCAAAGAATTGAAAAAGTATCTGAAATAAAATATCTAGGAGTGATCTTAGATGAAATCCTAAGTTTAGAACAAAACGTAAATTACATTGTGAAAAAGGTGGCTAAAAAAATTAATTTTCTAAGGAGACTATCCAAGAATATATCAGTTTGCCTGTTTAACAATCTATAAAACGATAATTTCGCCACACTTTGAATACTGTTCAAGCCTATTACTATACTTAAATAACAATGAAATGCAGATTCTACAAAAAATGCAAAACAAAGCAATGCGAGTTATATTGCAGTGCAATAGATATACCCCAATAAATAGTATGCTACAAACATTGAATTTTATGACAGTGAGGCAAAGAGTTTTGTTAAAAACGCTGCAGTTTATTTATAAAATAAAAAATGGGATGGTACCAAGTTACTTATATGACAAATAACATATGTTCGAGATATACATGATTACAATACATGCAGGACAAATGATCTACACGTGGAAAGACATCATTCATTGTTAGCTAGCAAATCACTTTTCTGTAAAGGCCTTAAAGAATACAATATTTTGCCAAATGAAATAAAAAATGTTAATCAGTCACTTAAAAGTTTTACAAATAAATGTGGTAAATATATAAAAATGGTACCAATGTAAACTTAATTTAATTTAACTGCGTTAAAATGAACAATTAAAACCTTTTCTTATTAGTACCTATATTATTAATGATTGTCAGATTTTATTTATATAATTAGATAAGTATGATTGTGTCTATATACAGATATGTGTCTTAATTAGTTTGGTTTTTATGTTTTTATGTGCATGTAAACGTGTTGTTTTAAAGTACACCTGCAAATAGTTATAACTGTTTGTCGATGTTATATTCTATGTAGATAATTTTATAGCAGTCTGCTAAACAAAGATTATTATTATTATTAGAAATAACAGTCCTCGGATGCCAGGCAGATGCGCAGTTAGTAAAATGTGTTCTGGTTTGTCTTGGACTAGTTCGGATTTCTCAGTCATTTGTTATTAAGCATCTACATTCTATTTATTTTTTGTGCTAGAGGATGTTTTTTGTTTTTTTTTATGGTTTAGTTAATTGTAGTTTGTTGAACTTTTTAAGTTTTTCTTTTAATAAACATGTTAACCTAAGAGGGGTACGATGTTTTTTTTTATGTTTAATACGTAGTGTTTGTCAATTATACAATTTTTATCAAATTATTTTGATAAAAATATCGGCATTTTATGCCGATTCAATATATCGGCAGGTCTGCAATATTGCCGATAACCGATATGTATATTGGTATCGGTCAAACACTACTGCTGTTACAACCATACGTTCGTCAAATGCGTATCCCACACATGTACACCGGATGTTATTGTGAGAACAGTAGTTTCAATTGGTTTCCACACAGGTCATTTACTTTTGAACACAAATGAGCTGCTCCAGCAGCACTGTCGTTAGTTTCAACATCATCAATTAACCTTTATTTCATTTACCTTTGCTCACAAATAAGTTGCTCCACTCCGGTAGCCTTCTTGTTATATATCTACTAATATCGATATTAAAACACTCATTTTGATAAATCCCGAAATACCTCACCCACCCAAAACAAACACTTTCTGGTTCAAGGCTGGCGCTCTTTGCTTACTGTGCTATGCTGTGTCTGCTACGTTGCCAATCACTCTTTATTCTTTACCTTTATTTGTATGTGTATGTATTTCTACTTCCCACTCTGTAATTAGGAACATTGTTCCTATAGAGTTATGATTAATAAAAAATAATTAATTAAATATTCCTTGGTGACAGTTTTTAATTTTAATGTAGACTTAGATTGTACACACATTGGAAAATAATGTTTATTTTCAGCCTTCAAGAAACTTCCACCATAACTGAAACTGATGATGGGCTGAATATTTCAGTGTTTGAGTCTCAAAGAAGACATAAAAAGTGTGTTAATCAACATGAGTTGACCTTTAAAATCTGTGCTGGGAAATCAACAGAACATAAAGATTATCTTAGACAACACAAATTGTTTAAGTGTAAAATTTGTTCATATGAAGCAAACTATACAGATCAGTTAATAAAACAACACAAACTGCTCCATAGAAGTTCTTTAAAATGTGAACTGTGTCCATATGAGACAAAACATAGAGGTAATCTTAAAAAACACAAATTAACCCATAAAAGTGCTTCAGAGTTAGCAATGTTTAAATGTGAATTTTGTCCATATGAGACAAAACGTCGGAGTGTTCTTAACCAACACAAATTAATCCACAAAAGTACTTCAGAGTTAACAATGTTCAAATGCGAACTGTGTCCGTATGAGACAAAACGTCAGAATGATCTTAAAAACCACAAATTAATCCATATAAGTGCTTCAGAGTTAACATTGTTTAAATGTGAACTGTGTCCGTTTGAGACAAAACGTCGCAAAGATCTTAAAAGACACAAATTATCCCATAAAAATACTTCAGAATTAACAATGTTTAAATGTGAACTGTGTCCATATGCGACAAAACATCGGGATAATCTTAAAAAACACAAATTAACCCATAAAAGTGCTTCAGAGTTAACAATGTTTAAATGTGGACTGTGTCCATATGAGGCAAAACGTCGGAATAATCTTAAAAGACACAAGACAATCCATAAAAGTGCTTCAGAGTTAACAATGTTTAAATGTGAACTGTGTCCTTACAAGACAATACGTCAGAATGATCTTAAAAGACACAAATTAACCCATAAAAGTGCTTCAAAGTTAACATTGTTTAAATGTGAACTGTCCGTTTGAGACAAAACCTTGCAAAGATCTTAAAAGACACAAATTATCCCATAAAAATACTTCAGAGTTAACAATGTTTAAATGTGAACTGTGTCTGTATGAAACAAAACGTCAGAATGATCTTAAAAGACACAAATTAACCCATAAAAGTGCTTCGGAGTTAACAATGTTTAAATGTGAATTGTGTCCATAAGAGGCAAAACGTCGGGATACTCTTAACCAACACAAATTAACCCATAAAAGTGCTTCAGAGCTAACTGTTTAAATGTGAACTGTGCCAGTATGAAACAAAATGTTTGAATGGTCTTAAAAAACACAAATTAACCCATAAAAGTGCTTCAGAGCTAACACTGTTCCATACAAGACAATACGTCAAAGTGATCTTAAGAGACACAAATGAACCCATAAAAGTCCTTCAGAGTTAATAATGTTTAAATATGAACTGTGTCCATATAAGACAAAACGTCAGAATGTTCTTAACCAACACAAATTAATTCAATAAAGCACTTCGGAGTTAACAATGGTTAAATGTGAGCTGCGTCCATATGAGACAAACCATCAGAATAATCTTTAAAACACAAATTAACCCATAGAAGTGCTTCAGGATTAACAATGTTCAAATGTGAACTGTGTCCATATGAGACAATATGTCGGAATACTCTTAATTAACACAAATTAATCCATAAAAGTACTTCAAAGTTAACGATGTTTGAGTGTGAACTGTGCCTGTTTGAAATAAAATGTCATAAATTGACCGATAAAATTCTGTTAGAAATAACAATTTAAGTGTGATTGTATGCTCATATGAGACAGAATGCAAGTATTATCTTCAACTGAAAAATTGACACAAAAGTACTTCAAAGTTAACAATATTTAAATATGAATTGTGTCCATATGAGACAAAATATCGAAATTATATTAAAAAACAAATTAATCAATCCCTAAAAGTACTTCAGAGCTAATAATGTTTAAAGGTGAACTGTGTCCGTATGAGACAAAACGTCGGTATTATCTTAAACGATACATGCCGACCCTTAAATATACCTCTCAGTAAGGGGTTTATTTAGGATCAGGCCTAAACAAAAGAGAACTACAAAGTTATTAACAAACAAAGAAAAATTTCCTTAGGCGCTATTTACAATCCCAAGGAACAAAGTCTATATCAGAAGCGAGAAGCTATAAGAATGTCCACGAAGGAGTGCAAATAATTTTATTATTGTATAGAATAGAGTAAAATACTTCATTTGTCTTTGTGGCTATATTTGTAGAATAAGTTGTATTAAAATGAAAAAAAAATATGTATAGTAAAATACAAAATAAGTTATTGCATTTAGTTCTTCTAAACTGATTTAAGGAATCATCAGACCGTAAATAAGTGGAAAAGGTATGTTTACTATACTGCCGTCCTAAGCCAAAAAGACGTATCTCAAGTTTTGGCCGAAATGCATATTTTTATACCTTAGGATAGCTGGAGCTATTTTATATATATTTCCATAGCGAAATAAACGTATTTCAATCGTTAAGTATTTTTAAAATGCTAGCAAAGTTTGACGTATCTAAAAAAATATGAGGAAACCTAAGCGATTTAGCCAATTAGACGTATCTCATTGTAAAAAAAAACTAGTAACCTAATTAATATAAATTCATAAGTACATCACTATTAACCTCTACATTAGTACAACTACGAAAAAAAAAAAATTAGTAAATATTTGAAAATATTGACGCGATTTCGAAAATTCAAAACATATCTCAAAACAGTGAAACCTTGAGATACGTCTTTTTGGCTTAGGAGGGCAGTATACTGCCGTCCTAAGCCAAAAAGACGTATCTCAAGTTTTGGCCGAAATGCATATTTTTATACCTTAGGATAGCTGGAGCTATTTTCTATATATTTCCATAGCGAAATAAACGTATTTCAATCGTTAAGTATTTTTAAAGTGCTAACAAAATTTGACGTATCTAAAAAAATATGAGAAAATTCATTTTCCTAACCTAATTAATATAAATTCATAACTACACCACTATTAACCTCTACATTAGTACAACTACAAAAAAAAATATTAGTATATATTTGAAAATATTGACGCGATTTCGAAAATTCAAAACATGCCTATATCTCAAAACAGTGAAACCTTGAGATGCGTCTTTTTGGCTTAGGAGGGCAGTATAATAAATTCATGTTTTTGAAGTATATCCTCAAAATGGAATATGATGTATGCAAGGAAGTCAAAGATGTCTTTAAATGTGATTGATGTAATGGATCTATGTGTAAACCCTGTGGAAAATTAACATCATCGGAAATAAAAGTAGTCGAGTAATGAGATTGCACTGCCCGAAGTGTAGAAAAGCCGAAACTTTTTCATTGTTTCATAAGCAAAAATCAACTTGCAGAAAGCAAAGTGATTTTTCGAAAATTGTTCGTATCATAAAAGTTGCTCAGAATATAATTCTCCATCTCGTGCAACTCATTTCATCATTCCTGCGATCGAAAAATTTCTTTGCATTGCAACGCCATCTATACCTCAATGTGTAAAATAACCATTTTTACTCAAAATTGAAGTCATTTATATATTCTAGTAGATACCTTTTACAGAATTCAAATATCGCTTTTGGTTATCGAGAAAATGGCGCCGGGAGTTTTAAGTGGGACACCCTGTATACCCACAAAAAATTGCAAACTGAATAATTTTTTTTTTTTTTTTGATGAGTTCATGAAAATGTGTAGAATAATATCCTCAAAAGTTTACATTCCGATCAAATGCGGCACATTAAAAAAATGAAAAAAAAATTTTTTTTTTCACTTTTTTTTCAAAATTTTGAAATTAAGTTAAGGTAGGAAAAATAAAAAATACAGGTGGATACAGGTCACGTGTTTTTGAATAAAAAATGTTCTTACAAAATTTATCGCTAAAGCCACAGTTTTCTCGGAAAAAAATAGTCGTGTAACGTTATAATTTGGAGCGAGATACATGCGTGTGTGCGCTTGAATACGAATGACTATGACACCGACGCACTGAATTACATGTCACTAAATCAGATTTTGTTCAATCTGTACGGGTGTTGGTTCATTTAAAAGATGGAAATTGTAGCTTTCTGATGCTTTTTTATTTTAAACAATACAAGCAAAGGATGGATGCGAAAAAGTGACCATTTTGGTTTACTGTGGTTTACACACCAGTATTATATAAAAAAAATAATGGATGCGCAGTGGCTTTCCTCGACTACTATGGATGCGCAGTAGGTTTCCCCGAGTATTATGGATGCGCAGTGGCTTTCCTTGAGTATTTTGGATGCGCAGTGACTTTTCTTGAGTATTATAGATCGCAGTAGGTTACCTCAAGTAGTATGGATGCGCAGTAGATTACCACGATTAGTATGGATGCGCAGTAGCTTTTCTCGAGTGCTATAGATGCTCAGTAGGTTACCTTAAGTGATATGGGGTTTCCTCGAGTAAAATGGATGCGCAGTGGGTTACTTCAAGAACTATGAATGCGCAGTGGCTTTCCTCGAATAAATTGGATGCACAGTGGGTTACCTTGAGTAGTATGGATGCCTAGTAGGTTTCCTCGAAGAAAATACTTGAAGTAAAGGCTGTACTTCTATCAATGATTTTTTATATCTTTGTCATGCCATTTTCTGCGTATTAGTTCGACGTTCAGTTGAAGTATATTAACGCAAACAAATTTTTGGAAATTTTCATTGTTTAAATAGGCTTAGAATATCAGGAAACGTCAATATTTTAAGTTTGCGCAAAATAAATTTGTCTGTGGCGTTAGTCTGTTTGTTAGTCTTGTATCTTTTTGGTGCTCACGGTTACTCTGGAACCGTTACAGATATTCACCTAAAATATGGCACACGTATTTTAACGAGATCTAGATTATATTTTGATTTTATTCCGTTGCAGAGTTGAAGGGTAAATTGGGGTAAATGGGGATAAATAGGTAAATGAAGCAAGTAAGAGTCCATGAAATTGGTATTTAGTAAATATAAATTTTATATAATGAGGGAATTTTTAGGAAAAAAATATTAATCATGGTTTATAAAGCACTAGTAGAGTCTCTAATCAGGTATGGCATTACTTCCTGGGGTGGTCTATATAACAATTCACTAAAGCAACTGAATGTAATACAAAATTTCATCCTGAAAGTAATCTACAAAAAAACTTGGCTGTACCCTACAGATTTATAATACTCCGAAGATATTTTGAATGTGCGATCACTATATATTCTTTCTTCTTGCTCATATTTACATAAGAATGATAATTTAAAAAAAACTATCACCCATCAGCATGATACTAGGGGTAAATTACAGAGGAACCTTCAAATACCTATCATCAATAAGAATATCAGTTTGAGATCTTTTCAATACTTGGCTCCAAAATTTTATAACCTTCTACCCATTGAAGTCAAGCGATCAAGGAATCTAAAAACATTTAACAAGAAATGTAGAAACTTTATAAGTAATCATTACGACTCCTTTAAAAAATTTTTTTAAGAAACCTAAATACAGAATGATTGTATCACATAAATAGCATTATGTACTTTGCTATTTACTTAGTAGCTGTAGTTTAGTTTAGTAAGTAGGAACTAGATTTAATTCATATTTTATTTGTAATGATATTCACTCTGACTCATTATATTTATTAATCATAAAAAAAATGAATTGTAAATAATGCAATCTACATCACCTAGGCACATTCAAATGTTTAGTCATTTAGGTGCCTGTACTAACTGTACAATTAAGTATATAAGTTGTAATTTATGAATATCGCATCCAATTTGTATCTATTGAAAAATCCATTGAATAAAGTTGAATTGAATTGAATTGAATATTCTCATTGTAATTGATGTTTTTTCAAAGTATGTATTATTATTATTATTATTAATGGTATTTTTATAGGTTATGTATTCCATTTACATATATAAGCTTTATTACTGTATTATGTATTCAGATAAATAAGAGAAGCTAAGGTCTCAAAAAAAAATTGGCATTAGCCACCCGCATTACCACCCCCACCCCATTATTAAAGGTGGTGAAAAAATAGTGTGATTTAGTGTGTGTACAAGAGCCAAAGTCATCAAGAATTTTTTTCACTTCATTCATCCCCACCACCACCTCACCTTTATCACCGATGTGACATAAATTTATGGGTTTTTGGAGTACATGATTTCAAATATTATACTATTAAAGTTCCATAAACAATTATTTCCACATAGTGGAGTGCAAATATAGTATTTTGTTGTAAGAGTCTGATGTGGAAGTAGTGATTCCTTGGGCAGCGGTTTAATATATAAACTTTCATTTACTACACGGGTATTAAAAAATGACTAGAGATTTAAAAAGAACATGAAAATTACTTCGCTAAAATATTGCACAAGCCTTTAAAATTTATCAAATACTATTTCACCTACTTTGTCGCTTGAGAATCTCCTTAAGTAACGTTATTGTCAGATTACACTTTTCCAGAAATTTACCTTTTAAATATCTCTGTATCATTTATATGAATATATCACACTTAGAATAATTGATAAAAGTATAGTCATTTAATGTTCCATGAAATAGAGAATTCCGACTAAGCATCTGTTTAATATCCCACACCAAACATTTACTTTAAAATTAAAAACTGTTTGACTACTGGTTCTTCATACCCACCTCGGATTATCTTGAGACCAACAATGAGCGTTTTGTGTTGTCACAAGCCTATTATTATGGAAAATGCTCTCATCGCTCCACAACACATTTTTCAACCAATTCGGATTTTCTTCATAGAATTCCCCGCCCTTGAAAACGTGTGGAAAGCAATTTTCAACACGTTTGGATGTTTTTTGCATGTTTCGGCATTGAGGGGGGGGTGGTTTCAACCTCCGTGTGTCGTTAGGATATCTGGCTGCGAAATTTTACAGGACATATTCAGATTCCTTAATAGAAACCTGATCCAACAAGTCCTCGCATGCCTCATAACGAAAAATCGAAAAAAGGGGTGGTTTTTTGCATTTAGGGGGTAGTTCGGGGGGGGGGGTAGGGACCGCACGACTATCACCATCGTGTTCTCCGTCCTCGAAAACGGGGGGTAGTCATGTTTGGTCACTACCCCTGCACTTTTGGGATTCTTGCAACTTTGGCATGCGGACTAATATTCGGGATTGAGGGGGCGGGCTAGGGGGTGGGGGATCGTCCGTTTAGGGTAAAATCGACTTATTATTGTTAGTAGACATTAAACAAAATATTTTCTGATTTTTTCATCCAAAAATAATTTGGGGCAAAAACCGCCCAAATCGACCCTCCTCCTTAGACTCAGGGCCACTAGTTTAAATAATTAACAAAAAAGATTAAGGGTTAATCCGAATTAGGTATACTTTCAAAAATTTCAAAATATCAGATAATTTGAAAATTAATAGTTTTACAAAAAAAATGTATTCTTACAAAATTCTATAGCATTTGGTACCTATCGCGTATGCTATGTTTCAATGCTGCAGCTATAGAAAAATAATTTTGCACTTCTTGCACTTTCTATAGCCATTTGAAAAATTACGAATCACTTAAAGTTAAAGCTACTGTATCTTGTGATCACCTTTTAGCAAATTTTAATTTCCTTGCCAGTCACCAAATATTCGACTGGGAATTTTTTGCTTTATCTCGAAAACCACTAGTTTTAATGGGAAGGTGTGTACTACAAGAAGTACTTAGAATTAAACATACTTTATTAATTTGTTACTTCTAAAGTTCCTGTCATCGAAAAATTTCTTACCGGCGCACAGTGGGAAATTGATGGCTTTTTGGACAAAAATCGAGATGCGGCTCATTTCACAATCGATTGCAGTAATATTTTTTTTAAGTAATCGCCAAGAGCTGTAGTTTGCTCCACCACTGCTACAATTTGGAAAAAGTCGATTCTCATTTTTACTTTTGGCCATTATAGTGGAAGTAAGGAGTCGGAAAAGTTTGTGAAATCGTGCTAAAGTTATGAAACCTATTCCCCCACGTTTTTGATGGTGCTGAACACGAATAACAGGGTGAAAAAAGTTTTCAGTCATGTGCACATTGCGCACCCCCTTTAACGCCCAAAAACTACCCCCTTTTTCTTATTTCTCATATGACAGCTTAGCATCCACTATTTTTGCAGGGATTCTTTGTTTCTTCATGGGGATATAATAGATGGTGACAGATGATGTCAGGTAGTAGACCGCAACCGCCCTAAGGGGTGGAATCTACCTTGTCAGGGGGTGTAAAATTGTTTCTTTCTTTTCTTTTTTTTGTTAAAGACGCTTACCCCCGTTTTCGAGGATGCTGATCAAGAAACAAATAGTTTTAAAATGTAAAAAAATTCAATTAAACTGGATCTGTATTCTCTCTTGAGGCATTTTGATGTTTTCTTAATTTATTAACACCCGGTACATCTGATCTAAGATTTTTATATGGTAAATTCATTTTTTCGACAAGCAGAATTTTTTATAAAGAATGACTTCGTCGTAAAATCAATAATAGAGATGTTTTTCCTCTTGTCAACTCCATCCGGGGACACACTGTATATAATTTATTAAAAACAGAAATTTTTAACATATTATATCCCGTTTTAAGGAACATAAATTTCAAATTTTTACGGGGATACGTCCATTTTTGATGAGGATGTAAAATGGACAAACGGTGATTTTGAAACCACTACCACTCAATATACAAATTAGAAAATTTGAAAAATCAATTTTCCACCCCCTTACCAACCCCCTGAGGTCACAATTCACTCTTACCATTATCCTTGATCAGCATCCTCGAAAACGGGGGTAAATGTCTTTAACAAAAAAAAAAAAATAATAATAATTTTACACCCCCTGACAAGGTAGATTCCACTCCCGAGGGCAGTTGCGGTCTACTAACTGACATCACCTGTCACCATCTGTTATATCCCCAGGAAGAAACAAAGAATCCCTGCAAATAAAGTGTATGTCATATGAGAAATAAGAAAAAGGGGTGTTTTTGGCCGTGCATGACAAACAATTTTTTTCACCCTGGTATTCGTGTTCAGCACCTTCGAAAACGGGGGGAGGGGGGGGGAATAGGTTTCATAACTTTAGCACGATTTTGCATACTTTTCCGACTACTTGCTTCCACTATAATGGTCAAAACTAAAAATAAGAATCGATTTTTTCCAAATTGTAGCAGTGGTATAGTAAACTACAGCTCTTGACAATTACTTTAAAAAAATACTACTGCAATCGATTGTGAAATTAGCCTCGTCTCGATTTTTGTCCTAAAAAAGCCATAAATTTCCCACTGTGCGGCGTCGCGACGCCGCAAACGCCACTCTCATCGGCAACATTTGAATCACAAAATAAAGTCACCGAGAATATCTAACGACTGGCTTTTACAGAATTTGAAATCTCTTTTTGTTACCATGGAAACTGCCTGGGAGTTATATATGAATCACCCTGTATATCAGGAGTAAGAAACTATAAGAATGTCCACAAAGAAATCCAAATAATTTTATTATTGCTTTTTCCAATTTTTTTTTATTATTTTTTCCAAACCGATTTAAGCAAACACCAGACCAATACAAAGATAAAATGAACTTGAAAGAGTGACCCAAAAGGGCATAGCCGGGTAAGCATGGTGTAACTGCCCCCAAGCGTCTGGCGCCTATATTTGTGCAGTAGGAAGCAATCTTGGAGAGTAGCAATTTCACAAAATATTAGCCCGAAAAAGAGACCGGTTTGGGGTGAGTAAGGGAGGGTTGATTTTAGCAAAACTATTTTTTTTCTAAGAAACGGCGCATTCAATCGTTTTGTAAAAAATATATGTTAAAGACCTACTGAGAAAGTACTAAATAAAAAATCAGGCTCAAATTCCGAAAACAGATACAGTAAAAAAAACATATATTATTTTCAAAATTTTTTTAGGGTAACTTATCCCTGGGGTACCAGCTTGAATTTTTTTCTGTAGCATGTCTAGGGACTCACTTATGTTATATTTTTTTTCCAGACTTGTCCGAAGATTACGCCATACTTAAAAAAATGCCGAAGTGTGCAGTGCCGTATGCATATTTTGTGGATAATTAACCCCTTGCAAGTAAAGAAGGCCAAAATGCAAAGTAAACATGGATACCTGAGTAGTGTACACATACTAGTGATTAGTGATTATGGAGATGGTGAACGTTGTAAGAGAAACCAATATAAAGCTGCAACGCTGACAGTTAATTAGGTGATCAATAGAGTTTAACTCTCTTGCGCCGCAAAAATCAGTTTATAGCCGGAATGTTAAATATCATTAAGGATAAAAACTAAAGTCAGCGGTACTATCGATATTACCGTCGGCGGGGATAAGAGCTTGGTCTTAACAATCATGTGTTATTAACAATTTGCAGCACTAAATCGTAGCATTACTAACCTGTGATGGATATGGATGTTAATCTTCCTCACTGTCATCTGCAATCACTGCACTCATGCTATCCTTCTGAAACAATAGAGAAAGAACTTCTGCCAGTTTAGGTATGCTTGATAGATATCGTCCTTGCGAAAGATAATGCACGACAGCAGCTACATGGGAACAACATCCAACAGTTCGATTCCCATTGGCACATTCAAATTGCAAAACTGCCTTTTGTAGATATTTTCAGCAAAGATGTACTGAACTTTCCAGAAATGACGGATTTAAAACTGTTTTTTACCGGATCGTATCAATATAAACAAACGATTTCGTACCTCGAAGTCATAAATGAAGACGGAACACTTAATCTTCAGTACGTTAAGAACCAGTCCAATGTACTCAAAATACAAGTTTGTTCACGTCACATCAAAACTAAGGTTTACCGATGTTTTCATCGACTATATTCCTCACAGTGTCGGAAGTTCCGGCGTTAAAAAGACATTTCTGTTAATGTGCCAATGGGTATCGAACTGTTGGATGTTGTTCCCATGTAGCTGCTGTCGTATATTACCTTTCGGGACAATATCTAGCAAGCATACCTAAACCAGCAGAAGTTCTCTCCCTATTGTTCCAGAAGGATAGCATGAGTGCAGTGATTGCAGATGACAGTGAGGAAGATTAACATCCTCTATAATCCTTCTCAGGTTAGTAATGCTACGATTTAGTGCTGCAAATTGTTAACAACACGTGACTGTTT